>VZTB01016402.1:251252-266595 GCA_013397245.1 Thryothorus ludovicianus | reverse complement strand
AAAAAAAAAAGAGAAAAAGAGTGGATACTGTCCCTATGGTGATGAATTATTTATTCAAATGATCAAGTTCTCATAGGAATGACTGGGAAAATTCACTCCCCATGGAGTGCAGTGATTAGGGCACATGCTGGAAACACAGGAAACCCCACCCCCAGTCTCCATTCTCCAGCAAGCAAAGACCATCCTGCAGCCTCCTGCATCTCAGGTGCAAGAGAAGACTGCTGTCAAGCATGTTTTTCTGTTGAATTTTGTTTTTTGTTTTGTTTTGTAGTTGTAGAAAGTCTGCTGGGTGTTGATTTCACCCTGATGCTTAAAGGGGTTCAAGTTCTTTTTACACTTTATGGTGGAGTCACATCATTCAGATATTTGGGCTCACATCTGTTCTGGGGGCCAACAAAATTGCTGAATTTTGGAAGGAAATCAGGAAACTTTTAGTATAATTCCTTTCAGAAAAAATCATCTCTAAATTAATCTACGTAAAGACAATTTCCTAATTTAAACCTTCAGCAGGTCAGGTAGAAGCAGGGCCCAGGAGTGAGCAATACCCACTCTAGGCCATGAGGTGTGGAAAGGACAGAAGATCACCACTCCAGGAAATGCCTGGAAATTCTGGGACTCCTTTGAATCTGATCACTGCCTGATTGCACCACTGCACACACCAAAAACCAAACCCTGGCTCCCAAAGGGAATGATGCAACTCTGTGTGAGAGCTACAAAGGTTCCCTCTATTCTTCCCTAGGTTAAGATGCCAGGATTCTTAAAGGAAGTTTGCTGAATATTATCATTCTAACAGCCTCTGTCCTCTGTGAAATTCAATGTGGAAATAGCAAGATGTCAGGAAAAAAAAACTATCCACATCCTATATGAAGTCCCCTTCACTGAAAATCAACCAAACAATTCCAGGTAAACATAAAGGGAACATAAATAGCTCTTCTTCTATTTTAATCTTCCTGCTTTTTGCTGCATTAACCCAATATTCTGCAGGTCATTAAGAGGCTAAAGGTGTATGAACTCCACCAAAAAGCTGGGGACAAGCTGGGAGTGAGTTGCAGGTTTGAATTCTGTGTATAGGTGTGCATCTACACACATTGCACAGCAAAATCTCATAGAGTTTGGAAAGTTCGTCTTTAACACAGATAAAGAATTTCAGTCAATGGTGGCACAAAAATGATAACAGATTGCAGATTTTGGTTCATAAATGGAGAAGTTCCTGGGAGCACTAACGAGGAACACAGCAGGGGAACACCTAGAAAGCTACTATTTAATTAAAAATAGTCATAGCTACAGAGAAATCATGTAAGGACATCAGAATTCTCAACTTCTGGATATAGCACCATGCAGAAGCAAAAACTAATACACAAATGGCAGAAGGGCAGGTCACTCTGTTCATAAGGAACTGGTCTATAGCTGAAGTTAATGTAAAATCAGGTCAGGATAGGAAGGGGAAACTCGAAAAATGTATGGGTGATCACTGCTCATACTGTTATGCCAGTGACCTTAAAGAAACAATGAATCAGGCAATTAAACTAAACAAGTTGTATCTACATAGAAAGAAAATCATTAATGAGGACTCCAAATCCGGGTTTAATTGACTGAACTAAGAACATGTGATGAATGAGATTGAACAGTACAGATGATACAGACTAAATAACAGAAAATAACACTAAGAACAAGAAAGAAGTGTTAAAGAGAAGCAGAACTCTTCAATCCAGGTGAATTTTAGTTCTGCCTTCAGTGGCAGAACCTGTTGGAGCAATCCCATTTTAGGCAAAGGAGGACCAGGTTGCTGTTGCCATTGGTGTCTCCAGAGTAAAGTTTAGAGACTGAATCCTACTGGAAATTGAAAATTGGACAATGCTGAAATGGAAAGTAAGAAAAGAATGGAGGGGAGGGGGTAAGAAATCCACGTAAATCTAAGACAGCAAATCAAGGAGACAGGTTTCAAAAAGAAAAAATTAGCTATAATAGTAGAGTTTATATAGATATAGAAATATGTACAAGCCATAGAGCTCTGCCAGCCTGAGACACAGACACAGTAGTGACCACTGATAAAGTCTCAAATCAAAGGAATATTTGTTATATCTCTTGTGCAAATCACTTCTGCACTTGAATAAGAGTAACACCCTTTCCCTGTTGTGTTTGTTCCAATAACAAGGTAGACAGCTGTTTGTGATTTCACATTTAAACACAGCTCAAAAAAACTGGGACCATAATTTCAGTGATGGCTTGTGGTTGCCATTATAATAGAATNATAATAATAATAATAATAATAATAATAGTTCTTTTCATTTTGAAAGGATGCAACAGAAAGAGAAGCAATCCAGGGCACTCAGAACAATATTTAGATTGAGGAAGTTCATCTGCAACAACATGTTCAGAGAGGATTATTCACATTCATTATAAAGAAAAGTACACCTATGGCACATGAGAGCCTGGTTCTGTGTCTTTTGAACTGGCAACACTCTTTTGATATATTTAATGTGAGGTTTTAATGGTGAGGGAGAGTATTAGAAAGGTCTAAGCATACTGGGGATGACAGATGCCAAGAGAGTGTCTGCATTATTGATAGACCTTTCTTGAAGACAAAAAACTTGAGAAGACAAGGCTGACAGTGACTACTGAAGGCATCCTCACCTAGACTTCATTTTGCAGAGCAGTTGTAAACAGGAGCTATAACTCACAACTCAGACAGGACAGATCCAGATGGGCCCTTTGGCTTCCTTCCATAACAAAATCTTTAATTTTCCTAAGGAAAATAGCAACTCCATGCACATGCTGCTTACTTCAGAGCAAAACTTGGTTTACAAACTCAAGCAGTTTAAGGATTAAAAAGTTTAGTCTATCTCAGCAAATGAACTTTATCAAAGTGCAGGGAAAATCAAGCCTTCAGGTAAACAGGAGCATTTGCCAAGTGGAAATCCCAGCTCTTTGTATATTTAGTAATGAGTGAAGATAAGATTTCTTTTTTTGACAGCATGATGGATACAATCATAAAAGGAATCATGCTGCTGTAACAGAGTATACTTGAAGAGTGAATTTGAAGGCTGTGTCTTTATTCCCAAACACATCTTACCTTTCTTTTATTTAGAGCACATGAAAGCTAGTTTTTCTGGCATGTGAAAATGTTAAAGTTTTTCGGTTTGTTTTTTTTCTACTGTCCGCACCCCAATATGGATGTGTTATATTTAATTGTCAAACTCAGATCTGCTTCCCAGTTCAATAATCACTGACTCATTTAAGCATATTTATTTAAATTTTTTTTTATAGATAGAAAGGTACAGTAAGCAAAGAAACACAAGATCTCAGATGAACATGAGCTCATAAATTGTTACATGTGATTCTGCTACTGTGGGTTAAAGGAGGGGGCAGCACCAAGAATGTAGTGAAACCAGCTGCTTTGAACCCTGGTATTTCAGCATAAAAGCCACAAATCTTCCATAGATTAATTGTCAAATTAGTTTATTGGTCTCAGCCTGTTACATTTTGGATGCTTAGCCGTGTCACGAAATGAATCAGATCTGATGTGATTGACAGTCTCTGCTCACAGAAAAACCTGGTAGCTGCTGGCCACTCATGACTGAAACCTAATGACCCAGCTCTGCTGGAAAGCTCATGCAAAGAGAAATTCTGCTGTACTTCACTCAAGAGACAGAGCACCAGGATGGATAACTCATTTGTCCTAGCATTCACCCAAAACATGAAGGTGCTTGAAACCCTCACAAGGAGGACAAAACTAAGCCCAGATTCCAAAGGGTGGTGGGCATTCATCTTTAGGGGCACTTTAATAATTCTTGTGAGAGTCTCTTTTCCTTCAAAAATGCCTGAGGAAAGCCCAGGGCACACTACTTCATAAGATTAAGCTCATAAACTGCACAAGTAACGGAGACATATTCCAGCTCATCTCCTCCTTGGGTCCAGGATGCATCAAGAGGCTCCAGCAGAAAAGAGATCAAAGTGTGAAAACAGCTTACCCCACAACACGTTCTCAGTGATAGTCTCTTGGTCCATGATTGGCCTCAAAAGGAGGTTGTGAAGATGAAATTATAATTTTAATTTTATTATAATATATAATTTATATTAATTATATAATTATAATTTTAGCTGATGTCACCAGGCCTAGAGTCCAACTCAGCTACCTGGGAATGGATTCCTGGGGTCCCTGGCAGCTGTGCCTGGCTGGATGTCCATGGAGGGAAGGAGGCTTCATCCCAGCCAAGCCATGTCCTCCCACTCAGATCAGGCAACAGACATTTCCCACATTTAACCTCTTACCAAAAGTAGATACAGGACCCCAACATAAAATAAGATCATAAAATCATTAAGGTCGGAAAATACCTCTAAGATCATCAAGTCCAAAGAAAGATCTGAAACTTCACACCAAACACAGTCCTAGCTGAGATCCTTCTCAATCTGGTACTTGACAGTCTAAAAATAAAGAAAATGTTGTTATATAGCAGGGGTAAATTCTCACCCTTCAGCTGAGATTGAGTAAGTAAAGTGCACCATTCTGAAAGAAAAAGCAGACATTTTTGAACATATTACTTTTTAAAATGTCTTAAGTTTAAATTCTCTGCATTTCTCGGCAAGGAAGAATAGAACAGAGTCCTCAGAAATAAAAAAAGAAAAGCTGGACAAGCTGGACAGTAGATTTTAATTCATAAATACACGAGAAATCATCCAGAAAGATATTCATTGCAAAGGTTGTTGCCTGCAGATTTCTGTTTCCCCAGGAACAATGGTGAAGGAAGGAAATCCAATTATGATCAGAGCTGAGGGTACTGGTGGCATCTCCAGCACTGGCAAGAAGATAGCTTCCAGTTGGAACCTAATAGGTGCAAATTGTCTTGCCTAAAATATGATGGATTAGGAGATTTCAGTCATTCCAATAACAATTTGAGAGAGGAAGGATTGGAGAATAACTTCTTCATTTAATTTAGAATGAAAATGTTTCCCATCACAATAATTTTAATCGGTGTTTTTTTTTAAATTATCAGAGAAAAGTTGTTGGGTTTCTATGTCAAGAAAAAAATGTAGATTTTGATCAAAAATGCTGATAGTTTTGCTTCTTAGAAACATTTTTTTTATAGTTTATATCTGCATTTTAGAAGGATTATCTGTTTGTCCTGGGAACTCTATCAAATTCGAAAATAAATTAAGTTCTTTGGAGACGAGATATTTATGATCTCTCATAAACTATATCAGACTTCAGCAACTCTTTTGTGGCATTCTTTGGGCTGTGCACATATAGAAAACCTGGTCTAAAAGAGTCTTAATCGGTGAGATTTGTTCAGAAAGGTGTCCCAGAAAGGTGTCCACTCATTCTGTATATATTCCCACAAAATGGTCTGCTCACAGTGATTTAAAGAAAACACTGAATTTTCTTTCCGATCTGGAGAAAAACTGATTCCCTGATATTTTTGTTTTCATCTCCCTTGCTCTCAACCTGGAATCTTTTTTTTGTTTTGTAGAAAATCATGAATAACTTAAATACTGTAGCATGGATTTCAGAAACTATGCAGAGTTTTAAGAAGGCCTCTCCAAATTCATGGGGATATTTTATGGAAATAGAGAGTACAGATCCTTTGTCAAGACAAGCTCTGCCTTCTTNTTCATGGGGATATTTTATGGAAATGGAGAGTACAGAGACAAGCTCTGCCTTCTCTGAGCTTGTCAATGCATTGCAGTGACTTAATCAGAGGCAAATAATCTGTGAATATGCCAGATTAAGATATTTCTCTTACAACTATTGACAGTTTATGAACCAAACATGACTTCTATGGAGTCATTCCAGTACGTCCTGCCAACACAGATCAGCAATAGTGTTTGCAGCACTTTCTTTTGAAAAATATGAGTCTATAACCCTCAACAGAAAGTTGCATACTTTCCTTGGGGAAGAAAAAGATTGTTCAGAAAGAGTAGAAAGTCTTGTCCAAGAGTTTGAGCAGGATACAGAAGAACACTCCAGCCCTCCTCCGAGAGGGCTGCATGGTCAGCAGCTGCCTGTGAAGCACCTGCTGCTGGGGAATCCACACAGGGCAGAAAGGGGATGTTGCAGTTCCCTCCTGATGATGCACAGCAGATGACTCCCAGTGTTGTGACCAGTACCTCTAATATGTACTTACTCCAAAATCTGGATTTTTAATAGTGAAGCCATGAATAAGTGTAGATATGCTGTGATCCTGGTCATATAATAGGTAAATATGAATGTGAACCTGATCTGCGATCAGGAGTCAAAGTCAGATAAACTTCTTGGGATCATTTCTTATTCCACGCATTGGGCAGAATCTAAGAGGTTTCTAAACAGCAGATTTGAAAAAAAAAAAAAAAATACAAACAAGAAAATATTCTGTCTTAAATTCAGGGTGTGAGAGTGATTTAATACATTAAAAGGAGCAGGATTAGAACTAGCACCACGGGGCTTGCCAGCATCCCAGCCAGCTGGACATGGCTTTGCAGGTCACATTCTGCATGGATCACAACAGGAGCAGGTAGGTATAAACAAAGGCAGAATTTAATTACAAGAGCACATTTTTTATTGCACAATGGTCTTTCAAAAATGCCTACGTGGAGTAGAACTGTGACGCTGAGTTTGATCATTTGTTGGAGGCTCTTTGTTAAACAGAATGAGTGCAGTGTGACACACAGAATATGCTGACATCTTATGGGCCTGACATTTACCAAGGTGATAAATTAAAGTAATTATGTTAATGTATAATAAATACGTTCAACAGGAAATAAAAACTGCACAGTGGAAGAACAAGAAAAATCTTGTTTGTCTAAGAGGCTGTCATGTAGAGAACATTAAGATCTTAGCAGAGGTTTTTTGGAGGCTGATAATATAAGCACAGATTGAAATAATCCTTATTTCTGGGGAAAATAATAGTGACACCAGATTAGAAAATGTGAATACAAATTAAAGATACCCATTCTCTAAGTTGTATTTGTGACTTAAAAAATGAAAGGTGTGGAGTTCTTTACTTCTTTCCTCTGTAGGTCTTGCCATTCCCAGCTTGATTCTTGGTTCACCAAACAACTTGGGCAACATTATACCACCTGAGTGACATTTTCAAAAGTCACCTATGGACCTGTAGGGTTCCAGGAAGCACTGTGGTGGCAAAGCTGAATTAGTCACCACACTGCATCTCACCTGTCATAACGAGCCACCCAGGCTCTCCTGGCTTCCTGCACCTACAGCAACCTGAGCTTGCCCAGACTGTTCCACAGCATCCAGCTGGGCTGGTGGATGAGCGGCTGCAGGTGATCCAGAGCTGTGCCCTTGCAGCCCAGAAAGCCAATTGTGTTCTGGGCAGCATCAAAATTATCAAGTTGGATGTTGGGAAAAGATTCTTCATGCAGAGGGTGGCTGGGCACTGGAACAGGCTCTCCAGGGAGGTGGCCACAGCACCAGCCTGGCAGAATTCCAGAAACATTTGGACAATGCCCTCAGACACAGGGTGGGATTCTTGGAGCTGCCCAGCAGGGCCAGAGACTGGACTCTGATCATCCTTGTGGTTCCNCCAGAGCTGTGCCCTTGCAGCCCAGAAAGCCAATTGTGTTCTGGGCAGCATCAAAATTATCAAGTTGGATGTTGGGAAAAGATTCTTCATGCAGAGGGTGGCTGGGCACTGGAACAGGCTCTCCAGGGAGGTGGCCACAGCACCAGCCTGGCAGAATTCCAGAAACATTTGGACAATGCCCTCAGACACAGGGTGGGATTCTTGGAGCTGCCCAGCAGGGCCAGAGACTGGACTCTGATCATCCTTGTGGTTCCCTTTGAACTCAGAACATTCTGGGATTCTATGATTCTGTGGAAGAGTGCCCAGCTGGCTGAAAAAATTTGAGGGAGGTGATTCTGACCCTCTTTTCTGCCCTCATGAGATCCCACCTGCAGTGCTGTGTCCAGCTCTGGGGTACCCAACATAAGAAGGACGTGAATTTGCCGAAGCAAGTCCAGAGGAGGCCACAAAGATGCTCAGAAGGCTGGAGAATTTCTCCTGTGAAGACAGACTGAGAGAGTTGAGGCTATCCAGCCTAGAGACTGGAAGGTTCCAAGGGCACCTTACAGCACCTTCCAGTACCTCAGGGGACCACACAAGAGCTGGAGAGGGTCTTTTGCCACGGGCATGGTGGGATAGGGCAAGAGGGAATGGCTTCAAATGGAATGAAGGGAAGTTTAGATTTTAGGAGGAAATTCTTTCCTGTGAGCCTGGTAAGGCACTGACTCAAGTTGCCCTGAGGGGTTGCAGATGCCCCATCCCTGGCAGTGTCCAAGGCCAGGTTGGATGGGGCTTTGAGCAACCTGGTCTAGTGGAAGGTATCTATGCCCAAGGCAGGGGAGTCAGAACTAGATGGTCTCTACCTCCCTTCCAACCCAAACCATTCTGTGATTCTGTGATAAACCAATCTTGTTCATTTGCCAGCAGTGAGGATGCCCTCTCACAGTGACTTGTGAAGCTGTCACAACTCAATTTTGTGCCAGAGATTGCAGATGCACAACTTTTTGCTCGAGAAGGATCACTGTACTGCCAAATCACCACGAGTCTTTAAAACCTTCTCCCCCTTGGCTCCAGCCAAGTTCAGAGAATAATGCTGGCGGAACCTCAAAATGGCTATTTACACAAAAAGGTGTTTAAAGGGAGAATTTCCTCCTGGCTCCAAATAATTAATGAAACTTTCTTTCAAAATTACTAAAGCTCACACATCATTTGAAACTGTCTACTCAGCATAGATACTCCAATTATGTAAGTATCCAGTCCTGTTTGAATCTCTCTGAATATAATTGCCTCAGCAATATCTAGAGATGAGTTTGGCCAGAAAGCTTTAAAATGTATGGATGACACCTTCAGCAAAGGCAAGAGAGGCATTTCTCCCACTGGATCCTATCAGGAGCAGTTGAGGGCTTTTATAAAATCTCATTTTGCTACATCAGATTGGAAATCTTAATATGCCTCATTTTGTAAATTGTTCCACTTACTTCAATGGGCCTTCATACAGATAAGGTGAAGTACAAACAGTACAAATAAAAGGGTAGGCTCTTTGAAGAAGAGATGTTCTTATATTTGTTTGGGTAGAGCCGAGCAAGGTGGTTCTGTCTTGGCTTCTAAGCTTTGCTGCAAATAAACAGAAATGAATAAAAATAGCAATATCAAGCTGCACCAATGTCTGCAGCTTGTTTGGCTTGCCCTGGGATTCAACTGGATACTGATGCACAAAAATACTTATTAAAGCTGGGCAGTTTTGCCCCAAATTGAATTCATTTTAACAGCATAGAGGAAAGAGAAATATTATCCTGCTCTTTGCTCAGCATATTTAGATATAATGACATAATATGCACACATTCCAAAAAATTGCCTGTCTTCAGGTAGTGCTTTCAAATTCCCTTAGGTTATATCAGCAAAACACTTTATTCTGCCTCAAAAATCACTAAGCTCTCAGTGCCCAATTGCCTGTGTCACCTTGTTTACATTCTGGGTAATTTTCTAGCCTACGGTCTGTGCCTTATTTTGTCAGGCTGCCCTTATGCTACTTTGTGACGATTTTGATTTTCAAGTCTCCATGCATAAATTATGATTTATTTTACTTTCCGAAAGAAAGGCTGAGTGAAGTAATAGAGTGTTGGGGATTTTTGGTGCTTTTTTTTTTTATATGATGAATATTTCAAGAGTGTGCTTTTTCCTGCTGAAGAAAACTCTGCACCTCCAGCAAGTATTTTTTCTTCTATACAGAAAAATAAACACAGAGAAGAGCTGAAATAAAAACAGCATCTCTTGTTTGAACCTTGAGAGATGTAGAGATCTCACACCTCCAGCACTGGGTGAGAGATGCATCATACTCCTCCTTGGTTATTAATGTTAATTTGTATTTAGCATGGTTCACTGTGTGCTATGGTACTGTCACTGCATTGTTACTCCATGCCCAAAAAGAAGCCAGAAAGTGCAAAAAACATGGTTATATGAATAAAATAAGCATCAACATCAACACTTCTTGATTCTGAGCTCTAATGAAGCAAATTGCTCTTCAAAACTTACTTAGATGTTTTTGCAACAGCGAGACGCGAAAGATAAGGCCATAATTGAACTGTTGCCCAAAGGCAATTACTGATTGGAATTGATTAATTCTACAAACAAATTTGACCAATAGATTATTTGTCATGTTATGGCAGATTTGGGCAATACTGCTTCAGTTGTGAAGGAGACACAGACATCTAGCATGAATAGTTAACACAGTTTGTTACCCTGTAGAGCTGCTTGTCGAGTTACCCAAAGAAATCTCACAAGGGAACTGAGCAGGGCACGCTACTTTGATGCTATAAAACCATAGTGTTACCTCCCTGCTTTCATGTATGAATCTGAGGAATTGTTAGCAGCAACACAAGCAGTTTGCTCTGAGCAACACAAATGTAATGGACTTAACATCAAAGTGATGCAAAACCCACTGAAAACAACAGAAAGGCTCCAATTGAATCCAGAGGACTTTGAATCAAGGCCTAACAGGGTCAAGTCTGCTGTTCTAATGGGCTTTCTAGGGGGATCCTGTGGGAACTTAGAAGAAGGATTCCAATTTCTTGAATCCAAGGATTACAGCTGCTTCAAGCTACTGCTTCTGCAAAATCATTGGTTCAGCTTCTTTCCCCTGCCAGCCCATGGCACAAGAGTGCATTAGCTCTGAGCTTCACTATTCCACAAAAGACTCTTTGCACTCAAGAAATTTCCCTCCCTCCCTTCCTCTTTCCCTCCCTCCCCCTTTCCCTCCCTTCCTCTGTCCATCCAGTAAAGATGCTCCGGAATCCATTTGAGGTAAAAGCAATCATTGCTGCTACCCAACAGGAGGCTGCACAAAAGAGGTCCCTGCATCATCAGCTGTCAGAGGATAGTGGGGTTGAGGTGCCATTCCTCCTGCAGTTACCCAAGTCCTTCCACACTTGGAGATTCAGCAGCTGAATTGGGCCTTGCTAAATTATTCCTCAGACCAATATGGAAGCTTAGAATGATGTGCAGCATGACAGACCACTCCTAGCTCTGGCTTCACACTGGATTCAGAGATCTGTCGGTGACTTAGTTTGGGTGAGATTCTACAAAAAATAAAGGTTTTGGTTTTGTCATTGGAAGCCCCACATGGTTTGAGACGACTGAGCAGAAGTCTTCCTGAATGAAAGACATTCTAGGGTTTTCTGATGTTAATTCAAGTAATTTTAGGAGTTCACAATGTGGAGGATTGGGCCCTTCTCTGCTCAAAAGGACGTATCAGCTGATGGAGCATCCCACATGCCATTTCCTCAGCTCTCATATCTGCATCTTCCCTTGAAAAGGACAGGGGTTTGTTAAGCTTTCAGGAACATTTCAAAGCCCTGTTTTCCTCTATCAAGGTGTTTTAGAGGGAAAGGGCATAAATGAGCAATGTGATAGATACGGGGAGTTCTTATTTTGGTTGGGCAACAGATGAGGCATATGGGTAATTTATTGCACTATAATTGTGTTACGTGATATCGATGCTGCAGTATTAATGACTGCAAAGTGCCCAGATTGATTCAGATGGCCATTTACTGTCATTATTACAAATCTAAATAAATAAATAAGAGCAGTTGAACTGATGTAGCTAAGAAACATTTCAAAGTCACCCGGTGACATACATGTAAGCGCCTGTGAACAGGGAGTGACTCAAACAATATCAGGGACGCTTTTTATTGGGGTCAGAAAGAAATAGAACAATTAAGTCATTTTCAGTCATATACAATATATTAGGAACTGTTTTAACAAGTGCATTGCTAAACTGACTGGCATGAACAAAGCGTTTTAAAAAGCTGGGGTGTAAATATGCCAGGAAAAAAGAAAGAAAACATGTAAACTATGCTCAAAAATAGTCTGCAAATGTAAGGAAACAAGAAAAACTAAGACAATCATGCACATACCTCTCCTGCTACCATGGCCCAGTGAATACAGTGGTTACCATGGCTGGATCTGGCTATGAGGTGGACTTTAGAGGGCAAGCTTTGTTTCTGATCTCTGCCCAAACAGAGAGCCTTGATCCAGTCTGTTGGTTTGTGTACTTTGAGCGAGCCAACCTCACACTGCAAGAGCCAGCAAGTTAAGTTTGAATTTATTTCATGCCTTCAGGTTTCTCTTAGCATCCCCTGTCTGGCTGTCATATCATATAGAGGGGGAAATGTATTATCAGTCAATATTTCAAAATATGACTCTGCACTTTTCCCCTAAAACATAAGAATCATGCAAATCAGGCAGCTAAGAATTACTTGCATTTCCTGATGTTTTTTATGTATCTATGTTTTTTTTCTTTTCTGAAAATAAATCAGTATACTAAAATGTAGACCTTACTAAAAGGTAATTATTTAATTAACCATTTGTGGGAGTATTAACATATATTAAATATAGGCTCTTTATTTACACTAAACATTTCATTAGCTTCCAAAGTCATTGATACTGAAAAAGATGAGGACAAGTCTTTTAGAGTAAATAGCTTCTTCATACTCAGAGGTACATTTGGGAATAGGTGGGACTCATAGACAGCCAAGCAAGAACCTGCTGGTATTGATCTGCATGGAAAAAAATATCTATTTTGGCTCTTCATACACCCACAACCTCTAATGATCATTGACTCCGTTGCCCAGATAAATTCCTTAGATAAGCAACCAAAACACAAATTATCATACTTACCATTAATAATCCAGTCAACAATTTTTATAACATTGACAATAAGAGAAAGATACAATTTCTTTCAAAGGTTTATTCTTGGCAATGCTTATGTGATACAAACTTTGATTCTAAGTCACTTGCCAATGACCAGGAAAGCAAGTCAGCTTAACGAATGGTACTAAACATTAGATATACTTGTACTCATGGCTGCTGCTTAAGCAGCTAAATTTCAATATCTTCTCCTTTTATGGGTTATCAGAAGCTAAGAAAATATATATTGTGGCCATTATTTACCTCACAATTCAATGTACAGAGCAACAAGAAAATAATTTTTGGATACTTGGCTACAAAACTGTTACAAAAAAAATTTCAAAAATAAAGCTCCAAAAATTGCCCATTTGGTATGTTGCTGCTTTTTTTCTTTGGGTTTGTTTTTTTGTTTGGTTGGTTGGTTGGTTTTGATTTTGTGTTTTGTTTTTTGGGTTTTTTTTTTTTCAACTTAACACCTGCTTTCGAATTCCTACTGCAGAAAAGCTGTGTGTGCTGAGGGGAAGGTGCTCAGAGGTTACTCCCAACATCGAGCTCCCCTAGCGGCTGCTTCCCTCCCACCGTCCCCGTGGACCGAAACACCTCGGTTGGGATTTTCCCCATTCGTGACCAGAAGGAAGTTAACTGCAAAAGGGATGCGGATCACAATCCAGGAAGGAAAAAAAAATAAATTATACTCACTCCCACCTGGGACTTTCGGAGTGAGAAACAGTTGGGTTATTCAAGGAGAAATAAAAAGAAGAAATGTAAGGGTTTCTCTATACATCTATAAATCAGACACTACATATTGCCCTGCTGAAGATACAAGGAAACCTGTGGGAAATTCTGCTTTAAAGTTTGGTTCGACAGCAAATACACAACAAAACCTAGATAACAGTGTCTTATGAATCATTCTGCCTACAAAAATTTTTGCATGTATGATGAAAGGCTCTATTGACCAAATCCAAGCCAATGATTAGCATTAATCCACTAGCAAATGGATATGAAAACTGCAAAATCAATGCAGAGTTTTTCTGGAAAGCAAATATTTTCTACTCTCTATACACACAAAATGTTTTTTTCTTGTAGCAGAAATGCTCACAGACTAATGCCAGACTAAGGGCACAGCAAAGCAATACCAGGTTTCAGCTGCATGGCTCTTTGAATTTTGCTGTCAAGCCAGAATGCATGGAAAACTACGAGTTTAATTTTTCTATTTGGTGACAGGATTTCGGGGTTTGGGGGGGGAAATTCCAAAGAACAAGTCTTGTTCTAGTTGTCATTATAAAGATACATTCGCCAGCTAGACAGTAATTCTGAACCGAAATTTCTAAGCTGTTTTTCAAGATAGGTATTGCAATACCATGAGGATGGGCAAGGGGGATGTGCACCAATTCCTTTAAAGAAAATGGTTTAACACTGCCATGAAGGAGGGTGAGGTATAAAAGAATCAAACAAAACTTGAGGTGAAAATCCTGCCTGACTCTCCTTCCATTTACACCAGCTTAACTTTAGTATAACCTCTGTTTTCACTGAAGTTATTAATGATCTACTTCTCTGGCGGTGATTGCTGTGATCCCAAATTTCTTGGGGAGTGCCACAGGTGCAAAGAGGCTGTGAGAATGAAGCTTTCATGCTCTAAAAATGGATAATTTATTTTAAAAATTGTATGTTAGGCATGAGGACAAATGTTGGCGATTAAGGATGGTAAATAGTTGAGATCCAGTTAAGTCACACAGTACTGGTATGTGTAGTTTTCTGTATTTTGAGATTCATCAACCATAATATATCAGCGCCAGGAAGATCTGGAAACTTCAAATGGCCAATGAGCCGTCTCTCTTGTGCAGTCTGAACCCTTCCTTGGCTTTGTGCAGAGCACACAGCCATCAGCAAATCCGGATTTCATGAAAAAGAAGATGAATAACGTGATTCTCAAAGAGCTTGGCTGTGGGTTGGGTGCATCCATCGCTGCCCCTCTGCAGCCCAGGCTGGACGGATGCCCTGGGCAGTGCTGCCCAATGGCTCCATCCGTGCCTCTGCAGCGGGAGCATCCAGCGGGTTTGGCAGAGCCCCCGGAGGAGCCCGTGTGCCAGCGAGGGGTCAGGGCCGTGGGGCCAGGCTGGGTACTCGGGCACGACTCGGAGGGGTCACTGGTGGATTTCTGGGATGGAGCAGGATCTGGACGGCCCAAGGACCCAGAGCTCCGCCAGGGCTCAGGGGGTTGAGGAGCAGCCCAGTGACAGCTCCACAAGGACTCCAGAGCTCCGCCGGGGCTCAGGGGGCTGAGGAGCGGCCCGGTGACAGCTCCACAAGGACTCCAGAGCTCCGCCGGGGCTCAGGGGGCTGAGGAGCGGCCCGGTGACAGCTCCACAAGGACCCGGCGCTGCGGGCTGGGCGCGGAGCGAAGCAGCTCCACGGCAGGGCCTCTCTGAGGGATCCCCCCGGCTCCCTCAGGCCCTGAGGGACCCCGGGGCCCACGGCCACAGCATGGCTGCGGGCTCTGCACCCTCCAAAGAAGGCGTCGGTGCCGGCCGGGGGCTGCTGCTGCTTTGGGGTGTTTGCCGTGGCTGAGGCGGGGCGGGCAGGGCTCGGCTCGGGGCTCCCCCGACAGCCCGGGGCCGGGGCCGGGGCAGGACCCCCGCCCGCCGCGCTGCTGGGAGCGCGGA
>VZTB01016402.1:172383-237428 GCA_013397245.1 Thryothorus ludovicianus | reverse complement strand
CCAGCGGCTGCTGCCGGCCGCCGTGCACCGCGTGTCGCTGCGGGAGGAGGCGTCGGGCGCCTACGCCCCGCTCACGGCGCAGGGCACCATCCTCATCGACCGCGTGCTGGCCTCGTGCTACGCCGTCATCGAGGAGCACAGCTGGGCGCACTGGGCCTTCGCTCCCTTCCGCCTGCTGCAGGCCGTGCTGGCCGCCCTCTGCCCCTCGGCTGCCCCATAATAATAATAATAATAATTAAGTAGGACAGTCCAAAGTAGACTTAAAGGGAAACAAAGACCCCTGGAAGTTCTGTTCTGTTTAGTTTATAAATATATATATATTTTTATTTGTTCTTTTGTTTTGTTTGTTGGTTGTTTTTGTTTTGTTTTGTTTTTTTTTCCTCTATCCTGGATATTTATTTCTTTGGTATTTTGAATAGATGTTTTAAATGATATGAACCGGACCTTCAAGAGCCTTAAATAGTTTCTTTGATAATTTATTATCATGTGAACTGTACTCACAGAGGAAAAAATTATTTTGTGAGGCCAAGCAAAACTGCGCAGAGTCTATTTTTCTACATGTCACGTGTGTCCTGACTTTCAGAAAGCAAAATTCTGTACTTTCCCATCTCTCCATTACATTGCTCCTTCATTTCAGCAAGTCTAAAACCCAAGAAAACAAACAAACACACACAAAAAAGACAAACTTCATGGGGGTCCGTAAATTATATTTTTATACACAGAATTGTAAATTAGATTTTTTTGAGAGATCAATACTTAACTGAATCACATTTCGTTTTTTGAAATAGTGTAAAATATGAGAATATATTATTTTAATTTAAATAGTTTCAAATGTAACATCATTTCCTGTATTGTTTTCCATGTTTTGCTTTGTAAAAACATCATTTGGCCACGTTCATGGAAGTCAAGACTGTTACACAAACTTTTTATTTGCAAAAACCGTAAGAAACTTTGTTATTTTTAACTTCAGAAAAAGTTTATTAGAAAATAATATTTTTTAAAAAGCGCACATGGCGGCAATTCTGTGACGATGGAGATGGTAGTTTGTACAGAGGGGGGAAAGGATGTTTTGCATTAATAAATTGAGAAATAACTGCTGTAAATTTACTAAAATGTATTTTTGAATATTTTGTAATAGTTTTAATAGTTTTATAGAAATAAAATGTGCCATGCACAGTTTGGTTAGTATATAATAACTAAGAGTTCCTGGTGCATCCCATTTTTTTTTTTTTCCTTTTTGCTTATTGGTTTAGAAAACATGATGCATAAACGAGCGCCCATTATTTTATTTAGATATGTTGCTTATAAAATTTAATTTTGGTACGTTAATTAAGAAAACGAATCCATCACATCTGTGCATAACCTGGAATCTCTTGTGCTGACAGTAGAACCTCACTGATTTGCACGAGTGACCGGCAGACGGGTTTCCCTTTCCAGGGCCCTGGCTCCCCATCCTTGCCCAGGCCATGCTCCTCTCTTCCAGCTCCAGCCCCGACTCCATGTCCACTTCCCAGTCTGGTCTGGAGACAGTGGATGGCTCTCAAAATTGATTTCTGGGGATGCTAAATCAAGTTTTCCCTTTGGAGCATGTTATTGAGAAGGCAAGCTGCTGCCTTCACCTCGTGGCAGCATCGGGATTTCAGTGGGCTTCAATTTGGGTGCCCAGAAGGTGGAAATCTGAGGGAGAGGCTTTGGCTTTGGGGAGTTAGAGGGATTCACGTGGCTGATGCTGGAAGAAGGAGATGGCCACCAGATTTCACTGGCCGCTTTGAATAACAGCACGGGGCTTGGGGCTGCTGAGAACAGAGCAAAACACCCTCTGTAAAAAAAAGAAAAGGATAAAGATTTGTTCATTTCTCCTGAGAGACATTCCTTAGCTGTGACACAGGAGTCCTTGCCGAGCCGCCCATGGGTGAATGTGCTGGAGATGCGTTTTAGGAGCTGAGTGCTGGGGCCAGCGCTGCATCCCCTGCCTGGTCCCAGCCCCAACCCACCCCGAGGGGATCATCCTTGGCAGGTGCTGATCCGTGAGGTTCTGCTGCTCCGTGTGCTCCTCCGTGGAGGGTTTCCAGGATCCCTTTAAAAATTTTGCAAAACATTGTGTGTGCATGTGTGTGCACGTCTGCGACGGGACCGTGCCGGAAGGGAGCTTGCCTTGAATGTCTTCTCACCTTTTCTTTGGTTTCCATTACTCGCCAGTCTAGGATGATCATCCACCAGACCTTTTGCTCCAGAGGCACAGCCATGTTCTCTGCTGGGATGGATGGCAGCTCCACACCTCCCAGAATGTCCTTGCCCTGGGCCGTCTCCCGAGAGTGTAGACCGTGCTCTTCCACGCTGAAATCCTGGGAAATTCTGGAGCACTGTCAGCAGCTGGTGGCCAAGCTCTAGGCACGAGCACTGCTTTGTGAAGTCCCAACAGATGGATGTAGTCTCTCCTTCCTGCTGACCTCTAGTCCAGCCCCACTTCCAACCTCCAAAGCTTGGACATGGCCGGGGCGATGAGACTTCAGGATGACCACAGTGTGCTGCAGCTCCGGGAGAGAACCAAGCCAGCCTCATGCCTACCCAACAAGAGGCATCACAGGGGACTGTGGACTACCTGGTGGGTGCTGAGGACCTGCTTCCTGCCCCAGCTTGGACTCTGTCACCTCCCTGTCTTTGGGATGTGCTGAGGGCTGCAAACCCAGATGATTTGGGGCATGTGAGAATGTGATCGTGGAACAAAGAAGTCTCTACTGTAAGAGTTTGGCCTTAGTACAGCAGCGTCTGGGTGTGTGAGCTCTCTTACCCTGTCTCTGAGAGGTGGTTGCCATTTTCTAAGGCCTCTACACTCAAGGAAATGGCAGTGTTGGAAGGTGCCTTCTCCAGAGGTCGGGTGGTGGAGGTATTTAGGGATGTCAATGATCAAACTTAAAGCCACTGGCTGGAGGGCTTCAATCTGAATCGCAACTGAGATGTCAGAGAGCCATCAGACCAGAGCCCACACTTGTGTCAGGGCAGAGCACATGGCTGGATGGGACCACACCAGACGTTGCCTCATTTAATCTTCACCCAAAGGCCGAGATGAGCTCAGAGCTTTGTGGTGTGAGAGAAGCTGAGACGCTCTCACCCCAGGATCAGCCTGCTTCACTGGGCAGAGAAATGCTGTGCCATGTTCTCCATCTCCCTTATTCCAAGCAGCTTTATGTCTCCCTCTCACCGTGTCTGAATGCCACCTCTCCCTCCAGCACCTCTCATCAGGATCACCCCTCCGTGGTGTGTCAGAAGTGCTTCCTCAGCTGGGCTGGCCCAACCCACAGCTGCAGCTCTCGTATGAAGGATGTACTGTCATAACCTTGTGCAAAACGTCTAGGAGATGTCACTGTCCATTTTCAGGGTCCGAGTATGGCAATAGTTTGTATAAAATGTACACATAGTGGTGGCTACAGAATAGTTTATGACTAAATACATATCTATTACTGTCAAAATAATGTATAAGAATGTACTTGAAGCTATTATCCTTGTGCTCTGTTGTCTGAATAATTAAAGAAATTACAGAGACTTCCTGAAATGTCTGATATGTGATGGCATTCCTATCACTCACTCTCTGAGGATTTTACCCTGATGACATAGAAACACTGAGTGGAGATTTGGTATTGGACTCTTCAAACACACCAGGAATTGTGCTGCTGTGGCTTCACGTGGTGGCCACAACCTCTTTCTCCTCCCACGTAGACTGTCTGCCATTTACCTGTGAAATATTGCGTGGCTCTGCAAAGCCAACTCATTTGGAGGGGTTCTGTGGGGAGGCAGAGGTGCCCTGAAGGGCAGCACCAGCAGCTGCCCGTCCTCTCCACGTCCCCCCACCCAAACCAGTGTGAGAAATGACCCTAATGAGATTGGGACTAGTTTGTGTTTACTTGACCAATAGTTCAAGCTGTGCCCTGGTGCCCAGACACCGGGTAAACCCTCCAAAGGGAAGCTCGGATGCACCAGTGGAAGAGGATCACACCCACAGTGCAACTAAAATCCAAGGCAAGCACTGGGGTAAACCAGATGTTTCCCAGCCAGGAAGTTGTGCTGTGCCTCAGCCAGCAGCTCCTTGTGCCCTCACATAGGGCAGTTTGCCTAGCTGGACCTTTAGACAGATATATGCACGTATATGTGTACATATATAATATTATTATCCTGATATTAGGAGCTCAGCACATCCCACCAGGATATAAATATGTTTACACTGGCCCTCCTGAGCATTTCACACCATGCTGAGGCTGAGCAGATGTAAATCAGCCCGGTTGGGTGATAATTGGGCAGCAGTTTTGCAGCCCCAGTACAGCATCTATTTCAATTACAGGGGGAAGGAAACCAGAAAGAGCATTTATCTTACTCATTACTGCAAGCCATAAGGGACCACTAGATTTCTTAAGCTTTTGAAATTCTCTCTTCAGCAGTTTCTGCCTTAAAACTAGTTCAAACTTAACTGAAAAAAAGGTCAATTTTCCATGTACAGAGCCCTTCAGAGCTTTCAAAGGAGCTGTGTTAATGTGATCCTTGGTCTATGCAGGCTGAAAGGGAAAATAAATCTTCTTTAAAAAATGAATCTCTACAAGCGATGGGGTTGTCTCAGATTTGACAGGAGCCCCACTGCTACTGTTTGTGCCAAGATTGTTAAACGTATTTTAAATGCTTTGCATTTGGGGTGTTTAGGCTTACGTATTTAAATAATTTTGGTTTTCAGGGATGAAAAGAAGTGAAAAAATCCAGGAAATATGAGTTTAATGATCTTGTCCTGGTCCCAGTGAAATCAAGAGTGGCATCCAGAGGTGATTTGGGTGCACAGGCAATTATGCACCTTAAAGCCAAGTGCAGGACCCTATATAACTTCTTTTCCTTTCATTTTTAAGTGAGAGCAAGACATTTCTTCAGACAAATATTACTGCAAATCAGGAGTGAAACCACAAGGTCAGGAAATCTGTTTGGGCTAAAAAAATATTTGTTTTGATGTCCTATGACCTAAATGTGAAATAAATATTAGACTTGCTCAGTTTGGTGTGAACAAATGTCTGTTTGTATTACTGAGGAGGAGAGGTGACAAGGGGTGCTCTGTGTGACCGTGGAGGGTTTCCTGGTCACCAAACTCACACCTGGCTGCTGCCCAAGGCCAGGAGGGGTTGGACATGGACAGGAGAGCAGGGATGCTCTGAGAACACTGAGTGCTCCATGCAGCTCTGCCCAGCTCGCTGGACTCTGGGAATGGCACAGGGACCCTTTTCCTCAGCCCATCCTGGGGCAAAACTTACCAGGACCAGACCTCTGGGACACCAGGATGTCTCCCTTGGAAAGGGGATGTGCTCACAGGGAAACCATGCTTGGGAATGCTGTATCTTTCCAAATCTTGAGATTTTTGATGGCATTCTCTGCAAGGGAGTGGATGATATGTCTGTGTGCAATTACAAAAACTTCCTTTTGGTCTCATGACAGACAGACACTGTCACAGACCTGCCATAGGTGTTCACTGGGTGGAGGAAGCTGATTTACAAGCAGGATACAGGTCAGGTTTTGGCTGCTTTGGAGCATTAAAGCATTTAATGGGCTTTTTTTGAGCTGTTCAGGCTGTAAACAGCCTCTGGTGGTCCCAGGTCTCATCTCAGCCTGCTCAGAACAAGCTGCTGGAGGTCACCCTCTGTCAGGTCCCACATGTCTGCAAGGATGGAGGGGCTCCATCCCTCTGATATTGTTAAATAAGCTAACAGATTTCCCAAATACAGCAGCCTCGCATCCCATCTATCAAGAATCTTCCTTTATATTCTCCTTGCATTCATTCTGTGAGGAAGAAGACCAAAGAGTTAAAACAAGATTAGTTTTAAGAAAACCCAGTCTCAGAATCTGGGACATTCAGAGCTCTGCCAATCTCTGCTGCTGCTCCTGCAGCCTGCCCTGAGCAGAGAGCTGAAACCTCACTCACCCAGCTCACCTCTTCCTTGTAAGTCAACCCCATCCTGTTTTCTGCAGAAGAACTGGTTTTAATTATTAGACAGTGATGAATGCAAATAAATATTAGTCTCGGGATTACTAATGAGCAATTCTCTTGGAATAGTCACTGGTTTGGTGTCAGCTTTGTTGGCTTTGCCAAATGGTGCCCTTTCTACTCAGCAAAGTTTTTTCTGGAAACAGGAGGGTAATGAATGTGCAGTATCAAACAAGTCTGTTCTGGCACAGTATTTGTGTGAATAACCATTTTGTGCTAACACCAATGGAAGCTACGGGGTTCACAGGCATCAGAAAGTCCAACTGCCATTCAAATATTTGCAAATAATGAATATGTGATCCCACAAATAACAACAAACCAACCTGGATGCTTTCATTGAGGAAAATGATTATGAATCACTGTGTACTGTGGGCTCAATCCAACAACCACCAGCGTCAAAAGAAGTCTTTCCACAACTTCAAACAAGCAGGGAGCTGAGCTGTGTTTGCTCAGCTTTACCTGGTGCATCCATCGCTCTCCTATTGCACCTTTAAAGAACAGAATTTATCAGGCGAGGTAGAATTTCCTAGAGCAGCCAAGAGTGGGCACATGTCACCTCCTGACTGCGTGTGTGCAGCTCCCACGGATGTCAGCAGGGTTATGGATGGGCAAAATGAGGTCAGACTGTGTTGTCCTACTTTACGTGCCCTGTGGTATTACACTCAATTAAGTTTTGTCTCCCAGGACACACAGCCTCTCTCCCACTTAAGTCACCAGGAACTTTGTCACTGCACAACAGTGCAGGAGGAGGCACGAAATACCAGTCTTTGATCCAGAGTGCAATAAGTTTTAACCCATGTATTCAGGAGCTTTCAGCTGCACTTTGAAAAGGAGGGGTTAAATTCAGTAAAAAAATAATATGCCTATGAAAATCCAACACGGGGTATCTTCAGGAGAAGGTAACAGCTTTGCAAGTTACCCAGAGCCTGCAGAGTGTAGCAGACCCAGCAAGAGCTTCTTCCCCAGGCAGCAGGGCACCTTTCCTGCCCTCTGACAACAGCTCTGAGACTTCACCTGCAGAATATCATGGCAGAATATCCCTGAATATCATGGGCAGAACTTCTTAGGCAGCAGAATCAGTCCCATCTTCTGTGTGGGTGACCACATGCTTGACTACTTTGAAAATATTAACCACTGGTTATGAACTGAAACTATAAATAGCTGTAGGAAGAAGAATAAAGTAAAAAAAATCCTTATTACAGACAAACAAGTTGCCAGAACAATGCTGGGCTTTGACTTTTGAACCAGGTTTGGTCCTTGCCCCTTTGATGGGGTTTCTTCTGATTTTGAGCAAGTAGCTTGTTGTCTCCTTGGCTTTACCAGAGATGGGCAGAAAAGCATCTCTGAGATATCATGTCCACAGCCTATGGGGTCAATGTGCTGGGAAACACAGTGAATCAGATATCACCTAGTGCCCATGTGCCACTCTGAGTGATCTCCTCTGTGGGCACGTGGTGAAATGCAGGGACTCTCCAAAACCTTTACTGACAAACTGCCAGACTGTTTGAAAGCCCTCTTAATTTATACATTGGTAAAAAATTCATTTAATTTTTAGATGTATCACAGCTGCCAGTATTAGGTATCCTTATATATAAAGTCAGCATACTTCCTGCTGGATTTTTAAGTCCACTCTAAATACCTTTGGAAAAGAGGACAGCTTGCTTTTTGCATGATATTAAACTCTGCATTACACACATACATCACAAGGAGAGCTCACAAGGCTTTAGCCACATCAAGGCTAAGAAATTATTTTGGCTTCTGATTGTGTGTCCATGTACCTCCATGGAGAGGAGATCCCTGCTGGCTGGAGGAGTCTGGCTGGACAAGATCTCTATGGACTGATGAGTGAGCTGAGACACCAAGAGACACACAGAGACAGCTACAAATATGTCTCAATGTAGGTGTCCTAACTTTCCTTCTGAATCTTGCCTAAAATGTCATGTCAGCCCTCTGCAGAGGCTCCCAGTGAGGTCCCAGGCTACATTTGGAGAATCTTTGTCTCATCCAGTGGTCCTGAGGGATGCACATAGACTTTCCTCAGCTCTGCAGAGTGACCCAGCTCTGGGCATTTACCCCTCTCTCTGTTCTGTGCTGGGTAAGCCCAGTGCAGTCCAAACTCAGAGCTTTCTCTGGAGCTGGCTCCCCACTGCAGGATTAGGACTTCAGAGAAGCCACAAACCTCAGTGCCTCTCTTTCCAAGAGCAAGGCACACTTGTTCAGCCTTGCCTGCGTAGGTATAAACACCATGCACATACAGTGTAGTTAATTAAAACTATTCCCACTCAATTTTCCCTGGGGGGAAGGAAGGGAGAAGATAGATGCTCATGGGAGGGGTGTTCATCACATTGCTTAATGTGATCTAGAGGGGGACATGCAGTGCCATGGGGATAAAAAGCTGTGGGGGGCTGAGGGAGCACCATGGAGGGCTGTCTCTGGAAAGAAATTCCCTTTAATGTGTGCAATGTGGCAGGGAAGGAGTGATGTGTTTCCAGGAGGGATAACAAGAGACCATGACCATGTGCTCCCCAAGGCAAGGAGCCATGGATGGAGGCTTGCCCCGACACTCACCCAGTGTAGACTTCTTGCTTGGGACTTTTGGGGATCTTGGGAACCTCACACCCTCCAAAGCCCAGTTTTTGAGCAGCTCATGGAAAGGACAGGAGAAGTGCCCAGTGCCTGGGTCTGGGCACAGCACAGCTGGGTCTGTGCACTGTCACTCAGTCTGAGTGACCCAGCACAGGCACCAGGGGCTGTCCTGAGCACCAGACACAGAACAGCCACAGCTCTGCCACCCTCTGCTCCCCAGTGACCCACGGGCACACCAGGGAGCCCCTCATGGACACTCCAGGCAGCCTCTCAGGCCTGCCTGTAGTGCTGTGTGGATGTGGAGGGTCTGTTCACAGGCAGCAGGGGCCCCAGCCTCTGCCAGCAGCGCTGTGACAGCACCAAGGTGCTGTCCCTGGCTCCCAAGCACAAGCACAGACATCCTCTGCACTGAGCACAGGGTGTGGGACAAGCCCTTCTGAAACATTTTCACTTCAAATCAGCTCTGGTGTCTTACTTCTGTCAGTGCTGAGCTGGTGGTGCCACCCTGGAAGGGGTGCAGCTGGTACCCCCCAGTGCATGGGGTGGTGCAGAGGTGGTGCAGGTGCCTCAGGTGCTCTGGTGCCTTTCAGCAGGTGCTGAACAGTACCAGGTGCAGAAGAAAAGGTGCAGCTTTGTGGGATCTGCTGGTTGCAGCAAAGCTGACCTACATGCAGCAAGAAGGACCTAAGCACCACCAAGATTCTGGGCATGCAAAGTTTTTATGTCTTACCCAAAAGAGGATTAAACCAACTGCATTTAGAAACAGGCAGGGTGTGCTAAACTCATCAGGGAAGGGGGGACATCTGTGCAGCCCCTGCCCCATCAGGGACTCAGCCCTGGACAGCAGGGATCCCATTCCTGAGGGAGATGTGCCACGGTTTCCTCACCTGGGGCTCAGGTGCTTGTGAACCTGTGACAAAATAAACTATCAGGGTAGGACCAAAGCATCCCAAAAGTCCAAAATGAAAGAAAAGTCAGATTTCATCCTACAGCACCCCAGGGAATGACCAAATTGTCACTTTACAAATGTAAAAAGAGGCCAAGTTTGGACTCCCCTTGGAGGTGCTCTTTGCACCAGGGAAGTGTTTTGCCTGATCACAAGGTGTTCATTTTTAGGGGAGATTTTTTCTCTTAGCAAGGAAATGTCTGTTCTTTGTTTATCAACTGAAGCAAGGAATGAAATACACCTGAATGTTACTTCTCATTTGGGTGTAACTGAATATACACGAAAATTGGAGTATCTTCTTGTAGGTTATACATCGGAGCTATTTTTTTCGTATTTATATGGATCCTGACAGGACAGAACTATTTCTTGAGAGTTAAATAATGACATCTGCTATCAGGAATATCAAATCCGGTAGAAGATGTTTCATATTAAAACAGAAACTCACGGCCAAATTTCCTCTTGGTGAATATAGACAAGCTTTATAAACCCCTTCAAAGTCTCACTCTTTACATGGGAACAAAATTCAGCTCAAGGAGCTTCTATTAACAAGTCTTATCCACATGTGCAAAAAGAGTCTGCGTTTAAAAAGTGTCTCACAGCATCAACAACAAAAAAGGCAGAAACAAACCCCCAAACCTTCCAGGCTTTGTTGCATTAGGTGGAATCAAAGTGACCTCTAGTGATTCCCTGTTAGCCGTGCAGCTCGGCAGCTGCCTGCTCTGAGCTCCAGGGGCGAGAGGGGATGTGTGTGCGCTGCTCTCTCAGCTGCTAAAAATGCAATCAATACCTGATTAATGCAAAATGACGGCAATTAGAAGCCTTAAAACAGCAATTCTTACAATTCAAGTGTAGAGTATTTTCCCAAACTCTACAATTTCTTTCCATGCAAGCTGCGCCCTGTTAAAAGGAGTGCTTTTATCAGTCTGTTAAAAATCAGCAACACAATGAATTTATTAGTAACTTATCATCCATGTGTCTTCTGGCACTGCTGACGTGCTGTTCTTTGGGATTAGACAGGACAGGAAGTGCACTAGATTTGTGATTTAACTCATTTGTTCCTATTTTTTGGAACAGACGCAGGCTGATCACAAAATTATTACCACCTGTGTAGGGAGTGTGGAGTGTTGCTGTGGGGCTAAGCTGTACCCATCTCCAGGATTAAGCAGAGAGATTGTCACCTCTACAAGGTCATCTTTCCTCCCCCAGACTATTAAGGGTTTTTTTTAAAGAGCATAGAGAGAGAGGATGTTACAATTCATCAGCGGTGGGGGAAATGGAAATTGTGTATCTGCCAAATTATGTCGGTTTACCATGAAAATCAATACAAAGGGGGTTGGAAATGGGATGTCATCCTTCAGAGGCAATGCAAGAGAAGATCTGTCAGCAGCAAGATGGCTGTGGGCTCTGTCCCAGTATTCCCCAGGGATATTTCAGGGTTGGGCAGGGCAGAAAAGAATCATTGATTCCTCTGGCACAGGAGACTGGGATGGGCATGAAGGAGATGCTCAGGAGATGCTGAGCTCTGTTGGGACCCAGAATACAGATACTATAAAAACAAGACTTTCATAGGTTAGATATATCAGTCTCTGAATCAGAGCTGGGTGAAAACCAGGACCCTACCAGAAGAAAACCCACCCAGCTGCTTTG
Source organism: Thryothorus ludovicianus (assembly GCA_013397245.1). NCBI lineage: Eukaryota > Metazoa > Chordata > Aves > Passeriformes > Certhiidae > Thryothorus > Thryothorus ludovicianus. Next base: position 226,239 of record VZTB01016402.1, on the reverse strand, counting down.
GTTTCATTCACGTTTCAAACAATTAATCTCTGATCTCTGATTCTTTCCTGCCCTATCTCTGTGTTCATCAAAGACCATGAGGTTTGACATCTGCAGGAAGAAGGACAAGAACATTTCTTCTGTCTTGCTGTCTCTCCCTGCTGTCAGCTCTCCACGATGGCCATGCTGAGAGCAAATTGCTGTTTGGATCCTTTCCAGGGCTGATGGTGCATTCCCTGTGATTTTCATGGAGTCTGTGCCACAGCCACAGTAATGGAACGAGCTCCCTTCTTGTGCTCAGTGCCAGGCTGATCACCCACTTGCAGTAAAGTTCCTTTTTTACCCCTGCATTTGTCAGCACCTTCCACTCCCACCACCAGTATTTGGGACATTCCTAAGACACACTTCAGGAGGATTTCACATGGAAATGAGGAGTTTTGCAGTGGTGGTGCCTGATTCACTGTCTCTGCCTGACCCTCTGCCCTGTCAGGGCTGCTGGGGACCCTCCTGCCTCTCTGGGGTGTGCATGGTGTAAAACCAGGCTGTGTTCCTGATAACCTCTGCTCTCTACCCCCAGAATGCCCAGGTTGGACCTGAGTGTTGGGCTGTTATTGTCAGTGTGTGATTTCACTGATGCTCAGGAGCATCGCCTGAATTCAGCCTCCTCCGTCCTGAGGTATGGAGAAACTTGAAGGAGTAAAATGATGCATGTGTTTGTGCAGGGCTAGAAATCAGGCAGAGAAAACCTATTTATCTTCCAAAAATGACTCCAGCCAGCAGAGAGCCCCAGCTCTGCTCTGCCTGGGTAAACCTTCTACAGAGCTGTGACTGGGGGCCAAGCAACAGGTCCCATCCTCATTTCTGTGTCAAGTCAAACATGGCTCAATCTCTGTTTGCTTTTGAGGCTTAGAGACTGAAGGGAAACGTTTTTATTTGTTGTGAGCAGCAAACCCAATAAAAACAGGTGAATAAGAAAAAGCAGGGGGCTCAGCATTGGATGATCTGGTGCTAACTCTGAATTATCTTTTAGGCCAGGGTATCTTTATGGATGTTAAACCAAACCAGAATCCTTCTATGCTTCAGTTAATTTCTTTCACAAAGAAACATGCACATTTTATTAAGCTCCTTTTAAATTTCATTTTCATTCTGGATTAAATGATATCATTTTAATGAAAGGCAGCAGCTAGAAAAATGCATTTTGTCTTGAAAGAATCACCTTCTTGTAAAGAACCACTTCCTGTTTTTAAAGCCAGGACTGTGATAATCCAAATACTCACATAGTCTTTGGTTAACAGCCCTGAAAGCTGTAAAAATATAATTTATTTTACACATGCATGCTGTGGGTTTATTTTTCCAGCTAAGGAATGAGAATACAGAAGCTAGTCTCACTTTTGTGGTCTAATAGGTCAGTGCAGATTTACCAATTTAAACATGTGCAGCCATAAATACAAAACAAAACAAATTGTTGCTGCTGCTGTGATCCAAACCTCAAATTAAAAACAAATACAAATTAGAAATCCCCTTTAGAAATCACATCTGTCTAAAGCTGCTTTATTGTCTTGATGACAGAACTTCTCATATAACAACACTGCATAATAGGTTGGCCATTTAGAGTATTTTTACTAAACTTTTATTTTGTTTGTTTTGAATATCCTCAGAGGCATTTTTAAATTTGACTCTGTGAACATGTGTTTGCATGTCAATTCCAGATTGTGCTGGTTTTTTTAAGTTATCTTCTGGCCTTCATTGTCTGCAGCAAAATTGTTGAACACGTGAACTTGAAATGTTAAAAATAAAAAAAAGGAAATTAAAGAAATAAAGCCTCCTCATGTATTTATGTCATGGTAAAGTTTGCAGAGCTGAAATTGGGATCAGGAGAGGATTCCAAAGTAGCAGAGGGGAACATTTAAATTCTTTGATGCTGGAAACCATAGAAAAGTGCAAACCAGCCAGCTGGGTACCAGCCCACCCTGCTCAGCCTGTCCACAGGAGAGTTCTCCAGGGGCACTTGTTTGAAGAAGGAGAAACATAGTGGTACTGAATATTTTATAAAAGGAAAGTTTTCCTAAGGGAAGGAGTTTGACAATCTTTTCCTTAGAAAATATCTTGCTGAATTCATTGGGACTGGAAGCCACGGTGGGAGCAGAGGCTGCCCAAAGAGCCTGGAGGAATCAGTGCTGCACGATGTGCCCCTGCAGATTCCTCACAGCCCCCTGTGGAGACCTGGGCTTGCTGCCTGGGTACCCAAGTGTGGATTTAGGAAAGCCAAAGGAAGAAGCAAGGGAGAGCACAAACACTGGGGCTGAGGAGTCCCTTCAGCTGCTCCCCAGCATCTCCTGCAGGAATTCCCAAATGGAGCCAACCTCCAGGCTTCCCTCATGCCAGAGGGGAGTGAGTCAAAATATTAAAACAACTCATGGTTCCCTGGTCCTGGTAGGGCTGCACAAACTGCCAGGCACATTTTGGGTCCAAAAGCAGAAAAAAAGTGTTTGCCAACAAAACCTAACACTCACGGAAAGGAAAATGACTGAAAGCACAGTGAAGCCCTTTGAAGGTGTTGAGACTAATGGCTCTGCTCCCTGTATCTTCCTGGCTGTGTCTGTGGGTTGGCCAATTTTGTGATACCTGTAAAGTGCTGAAAATTCATTTCCAGTCCTCTTCAGGCACCCTTGCACAAGGCAGAACCTGACACACAACTGCAGGCAGACCTCACTCCTGGAGACCAGCTGGCAAACCTCTGAGCAGCAAAGCAGCCAACCTTTTTGGAGGTTCACAAGGAAAATTACTATAAACCAGGTTTTGTAGCTCAGCTTTGCAAAGGAATAACCTAAAGGTTGTTGAAATGTCCAGGTAAAGATGAAGTTGTGCAGGGATAGCTTCATTCACCCTGCAGAGAGGAGCAAGTCAAAGATAACTGAAGTACAGCTTGAAAAGCACCTTGCTGTGGTTTCCAGGAGAATGCTGGTGCTGGAAATGGGAGGAAGAGAGAAATGGCTCATGGGTACATTGGGAAAATTACTGGATCCACCACAGAAATTCAGGTTGTCCCTTTAAACCCTTAACCAAAACCTTGCTGCTCTCCACACAAGAGCAGACAGGAACCAGCATTTGAGGGGACACATCCAGAGAGGATGATGTTGCACAGGTCCATCAAATCAGCTGCATTGGCAGGGCAGCTGTGAAAGTAGAAACTCTAATTTGTGGTAGGAAGGAGAGTACCTGAGCAAGCACAAGCCAAATGTCTTGACCCTGGTATTGCACAAAAAACAGGTTTTAGATGAAAAAAGGATCAAAGATTGAGAGCCAAACAGAGAGTGGGATTTATAGTACCAGACTGGGTCAGTTAGTGTAAAATGGTTCTTTGATAAAGTCAGCGATTTTATTTTATTTTTAGAGAGAACAATCGATCTCAGGTGAATCTGCAGTGATGTTACATTACTTTGTGCTACCTCAGCCCCAGAGGATGGGAACAAGCAGGGCTGATGTGCGAGCTGGAGCCTTGGCAATGAGGGGCTGTGAAGAGCTCACTGTGAAAATGGAAGGGAGAGACAAATGGATTTCCTCACACATTGATTGTTTCACTTGTCTACTCCAATGCCCTGGCAGAAATTTGGGAACGTGTAATGGTGAGTGACAGGAGGAAAGCTGACACTGTCAATAAATGTGACCGAAATACTCGCCAGGAAGCATGAGACCACCCTGACCAAAAAATAGAAATGATGAGAGAATGATAATCAGAGGTGATCCTTGTGAGTGAAAACAGTTATTCCTGTTAGAAATGGGAGGCAAGGAGGGAGAACAGAGTCCTACAGGCATCAAGCAGAGCCACGTCACCATCAGGAATGCAGCATGGCTGTGCAAAAATCCATGTGACACTAAGAGCTATGGGGTGAGGCACTTCCACCAGAGCTGGAAAAAAGCTTTGGGAAGAGGCACATAGGCACAGGATAAAAGGGATTTTGAAGGTGAATGTTTTTGCTTAGAATTTGAGGGAGTCTGATGATGATGGAGATATAGGAAGAAAGTCAGGGCGTTGTGTGCTCACCCTTTATGCACATTTACACCAGTCAGTCACACCACCCATAGCAAAACAAACATTCAGCAACACATCACATCTCTCCAGGAATTTCAACAGGCTTCACACATCTCTCTACAGCTAATTATTTGCTATTTAAAGCAGTGTTTAGCTTGCATTTTTGTGTCAGGAGAGATTTCCAGGGCTGACCAGTCTGATCTGTGGGTGTTGGAGCAGCAGTCAGGAGATGAGCAGAGGTCAGGCTCTTTCTAAAGACACCCACCCCAACCCAAGCTCTGGTAAATCAGGCATGTCCAGCCCAGAGCACAGGGGATTGGCAGGAAAGAGCTCCAGGACAGATGTGCACACCTGGATGGGATGCCCAGCTGAGGTGCCTGAGGACACTCAGTTACACTGATGCTGTTTTGGGTGACTGCAGCCAGAGCAGGAACAGGAGCTGTGAGCTCAGCCAGGGTGGGCTGCTGATGCCAGCCCGAGGCCAGGAGCAGCATCCACCCACAGAAGGGTGCCCAGGGCAGCCCCTGGAGCAGGGTCCAGTTTGGGGCAGTCCCTGCACGGACAGTGCACAGCTCAGAGCCACAGCCCAGTCTCCAACCAGTGTGATGATGGGACTTTTGCCTGTCCAGACCTCAATCCCACACTGCCACCCAGCTTTTCCCTTGTCCAGTTTGGTGCCTGCATTCAATCTATCACAGTACCCAATTCAGTGTTTCTCATAGCAAGTTTCCTTTGGTTCAAGAATCTGCTCTTTAATATACCCACAGTTATTACTGAACTAAAACCTTCCCTTTTTTCAGCTTCATTCCTGGTGAAGAAACTGACAATTAACCTGATTCGGTTGTGAATTAATTCATTTAATCTCCTGGTGCCCTTAATCTTGAAATTAATGCCCGTACAACATGGCTAAGTAGCATTCAACTCTTCCTTTAATTATGTGTGTAATGAAGCTCATTTAGAAAGCAGCCAGCAGGATGGAGCCCACATTGCAGGTGTTGTCCCTCTTTCCCACTAGGATGCAAATCATCTTTTCCAGTTTACTCTGAGAGTCAGGATTTCACTCAGCACCAGCTAACAACACTGGTTCTAAAATATCTCACACAGCACAAGGGCCTGCTAATTTTTGGTTCTGTGAAATATGAAGAAGAAACAGTCTCAGTGGGCCCAGCTTGTGGTGTGCTGTGGTTTTTCCTGCCCTCTGCCAGCAGCTAAAGAAGTTTCAGTGGCAGCAGTCTCCTCTCATTCCTCCCAGCTCTCCCTGCATCCATCCTCTGCTCTGCCACACAGGACCCAGCTCTGGCATCCCTCAAACCCTGCAACTGAGCAACAAACCCGAGTTAAACTACTGCTTGCTACCTGATCTCCTGGATCTGGAGTAAAGGGAGACCTTATCACTCTCTACAACCACCTGAAAGGAGGTCACAGCTGGGTGGGAATGGGGCTTTTCTCCCAAGGAAGCAGCGGTAGGACAAGGGGGAGTGCCCTCCAATTCCACCAGGGGAAGATTATTTTGGATTTTAAGAAAGAACTGCTTCACAGGGAGGGTTGTCAAGCACTGGAACAGGCTGCCCATGGCAGTGGAGGAGTTTCCATCCCTGGGGGTATTTGTAAGATATGTAAATGTGGCACTTGGGGACACGGTTTAGTGGTGGGCTTGGCAGTGCTGGGTTAACATCTGGACTCAGCATCTTAGGGGACTTTTCCAACCTAAACCATTCTGTGGTTCTGTGACTCTGATTTACCTCCAGGGGAAGGCTGGCATGGAACATGAGTGTGGCAGGAGCTGTGTCCTGCAAGGAGTGCCCAGACTGCAGCAGACTGCACTTCCAGAGCTGCCTGCTCCCTTGCCTGTTCATTATGCTTCTGTCTAGGGACTGCTGGGAATGCCAGGCCAAAAAAGAATAGAAAAAACCCTTCCCAAAACACTGGTAATTAGTTCCTGTAAATGTGTTTCAGTCTGGTTACGTCTCTGGCTCAGTCTGATGTAAGATTTTTTTTCACGCCCTTTCCAAAATCACATGTTAAAACTGGTTCTCTGAGAACATTCTGGGACATTTGGTGTAAACAATTCTGATATAAAACTGCAACAAGGGTTTTTTCTTTTTGTGTTTCCCTAGGGTGTTTCAAATCACAACACAAGGACCGTATTCCTGTGGGAAATGTGATCTCGCTCTCCCTGCTCCCCTGGGAAGCTGAGCAGTGCCCAGCTGGGCAGCTCACCCACCCAGCACAGCTCCCAGCACACCAGGCACCTCTCCTGGCACTGCTGGGCTTGGCATGGGCAGGAAAACTCCAGCAGGACCAACACCTCCTCAGCACCACCCTGCCTCAGAGTCCCAGGGCCCTGTGCCCACCCCACCACTCCCCGGGGTCTGGGTCCCTCCTTCAAACCTCACTGTAGGGACAGGAGGAGGAAGGGCAAGGTGAGCTCTACAAATGGATCCCTAACCCATGGAAGGGGTTAGAGATGGGCACAGGCTCTTCCTGGCATGGGGAGGTCCCTTCTGAGGTGGGACAAGGCTCCCCTGTCCCAGTGGCTGTGCTAGAAGAGGCAGCAGAGTTCAGGTAGAGGGTCTGGGCAGGGAGTGAGGTCCTGGGGGAAGAATTTCTCAGGGAATTGCATCATGGATTGCTGGCCTGGGGATGGGCAAAGGTGTGGTTGAAGGACATATACCAGACTGACTTAATTTCACGAGGCTGAGAAAGAAGAAAAACCCTTGTACCTTCATGCCCAGTGTGAGTTCTTGCAACCAGGGCCAAAAATATCACAGAGCTGGCAACAGTCATGCCCTGTCTCACACTGGCACATCCTCCTGAAGATTCACTCACCAACATAAGAAAAACACAAAAAATCTGAGGACTTTTGTGACACTTGCCTTTCATGTATCTTGTCACGGGTAGTTTCACACCTCCACTCAGGAAGCTACCCCAAATATTTTGTAAACAAACACCATCCTCATGGAGAAGGCTCCCATCCATCGTGCTGCCCACTCTGCCCTTGTAAATAAAACCCAGATTTGAGATTTGAGAGTCTCACCAGAAACAGCCACAGAAAAGAGGAGCCATGAAGCAGAGACTGGTGCAGAGCCTCCCTGGGCTGCTCCCTCCCTGCTGAGGCTCCACCAAGCCCAGTTTGCACCACGGTGGCTCATGGCAGCTGCCAGGGGACCACAGCCACCATCGTGAGCAACGAGGTTCTCTTCCTTGGTAGGATTTAAAAGGTTTAATAAAAAACAAGAAGGACAAGGCAATGAAGCAAATACACAGCCAGGGTGTCTCTGGCCAAGAGCCAAGAGCACACCTCCTGTTTTAGAGACACCCCCCCCTTAAATATGTATATTTGAACTTTTCTAAGGACTTATTTCCATGTTTCTGGGAGCTGCTTTGCATGGCCACTCCTTGGTTCTGCCTTTTAAGACCATGTGTGTTTCTTGGCTGTGGTTTTAATTAATTCTGTTTATCAGTCTTAATTTGGGCCTTGGTCTGTAATTTCTACAGATGGTCAGTGCTGGTCTATCAGCAGCAGATTCTTCATGTCAGCAGCAGGGGTCTGCACTGGGTGCTATCCTGACCAGGCAGTCAGTTCACTTAGTTCAAAGACACTTTATCAACTTACTTTTACTCTTAAAGAAAACTGTATCTTTAAAACTATTTTCATACCACACATAGAGTATCCACCCTACACGGATGTGAAAAGAAAAAAAAAACCCAATACCATAATATGTATTTATAACAACCTTATATGTACAACACTCATTTTAATATTTGCAAAAAGCCAACTTTATGTGTTTATAACACCATCTCCTACAGAAACAGGTGAGTGATGGCAGTGACAGGGACAGAGAGCTGTCAGGCTGCCCCCAGAGCCTCCTCCACCCTCCTGAGCTGCCCTGAGCTGTACCTGTTTTCCCTCAGGCTCTACACAGCATGACTCTGCATGGGCTCCTGCACAGTAATAATTAATTAGATTTCAGATACATCATTTTCAATGCATCCAAAGCATTGTCATCAAATCAGTGACAGGGCTAACAAAGCCAGGGAAATATAGAGGCATTCAAGACGTTACCATCATGCTTTTGTGTTTGACTTCATATTTCTTGCATACTCAAAATACTTAGGGTTTGATTTGTGGGGCTTTTTTTTAAAGGCTCTAGCATGATCTGTGAGGATGCAGGTTTAATGCTGGAGCACCATGAGCCCCTTTCTCCCTTTCCTTTCCTTTCCTTTCCTTTCCTTTCCTTTCCTTTCCTTTCCTTTCCTTTCCTTTCCTTTCCTTTCCTTTCCTTTCCTTTCCTTTCCTTTCCTTTCCTTTCCTTTCCTTTCCTTTCCTCCTCTCCAGCTTGCAGACAGATGCACTCACCAGATTTGTTCCCTGCAATTGATTGGACAGGAAGAAAAAAGCCAGGTGCTTTTAGATCCTAATGCACATCTTTGCAGTGAACACGAGGGCTCTTGCTTTGAAATAAAACAGGCTGAGAGACACTTGCCAGTTTGAATCAATAATGCAGGGAATATCTTGGCTGGTTGGGTCAGGGTGTGGAAGCTCCCCAGGAGCAGAAGGGCAGGAGGGATGTGCTGAGTCACTAAAGGACATCACCCTGTGTAAGAAAACCTTAGTGCAGGATGCTGGCACGGGGTTCAAGCTGCCAAGATGTGGCATAAAAACTGTGGGAAAGGATCCTGCCAGCTCCGGGACAGCCCCTTCATCAGCAGCATTCACAGTGTGAGGACCCATTTCACCTCCCTGAGAGGGGGTAATTATTTCTTGTCACTTAGGCTCAATCACTGAACTCCACACAGCTGGTGGCAGAGAACCATTTAGCCTCATTTACCACCCTGATAGCCTTTTAGCTCTTCCACATTTCACACGGTCTCCGCCATTTCACCCATAAATTCTTCTTAAAAAAAAAAAAATCATAAAAATTTATGAGGGGAAAAAAAAAAAAGGCATAAAATGGAGGCAGCTAAGAGAAAAGGTACTAAAATTTTCAAATGAAGATGAGGTTACGTACCCCCAGCTGTTTCAAGTGCAGTGATTGAGGGTCTGGCTGATGAGGGATGATTACATCCCTCGTGCCCCTCACCCTGTTAAAAGCAGGGTGCATCCTCCCTCTGGATAGGGCTGATTAACAGGGGCACAGGGAAGGCTTGGAAACAACCACACCTGCCCCGTTGGGATGCAACCCTGGAATTTTCCTGACTCAAGTTAACGAACACAAGGCCTTTGCAATAAGCCAGCACCTTCAAACAGTCTGAAAGTAGGAACTGTGGGTATCACTTTGCAGAGAGACCCTTTTGTGGCAATATTTAAGATGGAGAATATACAGAGAAATTATCTTCTCTTCAGCTAACAGGGATTTGGTTTCCAGGACTGGTTCTGCCACACTGAAGTCCAGGCTAGGAACAGAAAAGGACATATTTACAATGCCAGGGTTCTCAAAATGTGTCCAGTCCCCCATGACTCAGATTTTGCACCCAGCTACTGTTTGCAGAAGTGCCAGTTTCAGTAATAAGGTTAATAATGACAGCAATAATATTTTGGTTTAATAGGCAATTTTTTTTTAATAAGCAAATTATAAAAAGTGATGAAGAATTGACTGAGGGCTGTAAGAGCAGCCAGGCATCCCAAACCCCTGAATACCTTTGGAGTCTTATCAAAACAAATGAAAGAGCTGCCTCACACTTTTTTTCTTTGAAGCTTTTTAGCTGTGTCTCCATTTCTCAAGTCCTGCTGTGGGATCCACATTAACCAAGGCTGTGGAAGGCACCTGACTCACTGCACAGATAAAAGCAGAAAAGTCTCCAAATGCCCCTCCCTCTGCTCTTACTGGCTTTGGTGTAAGTGAAGACTCTGCTGCTGTACAGGAATGTCACAGTTGCAGAAGGAACAGCCTCATTTGTTTGAAACCCAAGAAAAAGGATTGGGAAAGGCTGTGGGGTTATTCAGTCCATCCTCATGCTGCCTTAATATCCTGCTTATGGAAGGAGAATCCTCTCATCAGTAATTTAATTAAAAGATTGTTAATTAGGTAACAATCAGTGGCATACAGGACTACAATCAGAAGAAATAAAAATGCTTAACTCCCAAGTTCTCCCCACAGCCAGCAGCATCTTCACAGAAAAATTTTCCTGGTCAGCATCTTTAATTTTTCACCAGTTGAAGACACACATTCCCCTGGGATCTTTTCAGAACAGCACGGATGGGTGAAAATATTTAATGTATATTCAGCAGTTACCAGAATTGACATCTGAAACCAAGGAGCAGTGGCACCGTGTGACCAGTCAATTCTCATTGAACCCAACTAAAGATGTTTTCTGTAGCTTAAGCCCTGCTCTTTGAAAGGCTGAATGTGTAGAGCAAAAGCAGAGGAAATCTTTGATAGATGAACCATTCAAAAAAGCTTCCCAAAATAAATATTCACAGAGGTTTCTACTTAGGGCAGTGGGGAGGTGGTTGATTGGGTTGCAGTTTTTGAAGTTCAGCACTAAATCTTCGTACCACATATACACATGCTAATAACTCAATTCTGGAAGTGTCTGATGCATCCAGCCTAAAAAGGCAATAGCCTTTTTCCTCATAGATCACCCCATCTAGAGATCAGATATCTGCAATTCATTCACTGCTCCTTCTCTTTTCCCAGTGACTCTTATAGCAAAAATCCTTATTTATTAATACCAGATCAGTAGCCTGGCGCTTCACAAGATTGAATTTAATCTCACCTCTATTATTCTAATTCTCTAGCTCATCCAATTCCTCTAAGACACTCCAGTCCTCCTCCTCTCAGCCCTCCCTCATGTCCCCCAACATGCTAGATGAGCACGCTCCAACTCCTCCAGCCCCAATCATTACAAATTAATTAAGGTCAATCAAGACCAATTTTTGACTAGGCATCTCAAGATTTGATTTCAAAGGTTTGTTTGCACCTCCCTTGGTCACTCCCTTTCCATCCCCTCAGTAACTATTTTTTGGCCACATTGATTTCCTCCCTCTCTCCCTGGCTGTCAGCTTTCCCAGCTCTCAAAGCACATCCCTGCATGAATCCTGCACTCTTACAAAATTACAACTTCATCATCATTAACTTCTGAACACCAACAGAATTTTATGCCCAATCCTCGCCTGCCCTCTTGTTCTTCCCCTGTGCTGTGGCAAATCCATTCAGTTTATGGCAGGAGTGGAAGGCAGGTGATGCTCAGTGGTGCTTCACTAAAACACAGATTCCTACAGACTGACAGGGGCAGGGGAAGGTGGTACATGGATGTGAGGAGCTAGGACTCACTAAGTTTGGGTTTTGAGGGATTTTGGTGAGGTTTAGTTTGGTTTGGAGCCTTCTCTGGAGGATGAGGTGTGGAAGAGGCGCTGCTGCAGTCGGGTATTTACAGTGTGCTCCTTTCATTATTGCATGACAAAATCACAGGCTGAAAACAAAGCTGGAACTTCGCTCACAAACATGGCTATTGTTATGTGGCTCCCTGTTTAAATCACTGAATCAATTTTTTAACCCTGATGAGCCCTCTGAGGTCACAGTTGCTGTGTGTCCTCCCTCAGGCTACAGGCAGAATGAACAGCCTGGGGTGTCACTGGTCTGCCCCACAGAACAAGGTTCCCTTGGGATCTACCCCAGTGATTTTGAGACAAGCTAGCAATGCTTCCCTGGAAATGGACACTCTGGATCACAGGTGACACTCCCAGTAATGCCAGGATTTTTACATTTGACTTTGTGAACAATGTTAACAAACTACTAAAAAACCCTTGAAGTGTAAGACAGCTGATTCTGACCTCTTTTCTCAACCTACAACAGGCCAGTGGAATTAGCCTCCACTTATGCTGATATAATTGTGTTCAGGAAATAATGGATGGTGACCAAACCGAGCTTGCCAAGAGCTCCTCTTTAGGTCATGAATTAAGATAAGCAATATTTGAAAGTAGAGATCTTTTATCAGACATGTCAGTATGGCTAAAAACATCAGAAAAGCTTTAACATGCACAAGCTTTCCTCTTGTATGTACTTTATCTCTCTAAAAAGAGATCTCTCTTGTCTTCCAGACCCTTTGAATCAGCCACACAAGCACAAGTTCCTTTCACCCTCAGCCACTTTTGCACAGCTGGGCAAGAACTCTCTGCTACACTGCTGATGTAAAAGTAAGCCCAGAGATGATACCATAACAAAAATGGTAAAATAATCCAGTGTGTGAAGCCTCTGTTGACAAGTTTGGAGTTGTACATCAAGCAAGAACACAGGAAATAATAAAGATCAGGTTTTATTGACATATTTTAGGTACAATAAATATATTTACATGTTCACATTTCAAACACGGAATTACATGTAAAAAAAACTCGTACATGAGATCATTGTGTTTCCATTTTTACATCCACTTAAACAGGTATGACACAGATCTCTAATGCACGTGGAGGGTTTGGAACAGTCCAGAGCTACACTCAAGCAATCAGCAGTGCAGCCTTGTGCAGATGATGCTGCAGAAAACATGAGGCAGAGCACTCCCAGTGCAGTCAGCACGATACAGTCAGCTGCTCAAATTACATCCTGAACTGCTAATAAACAAACTCTGCAATCCAGATTAGAGCAGTACATTTGAAATGGTTCTCAAAACACCCAAATATAGATATATGTGTATATATATATATATATGTACACTGCTTAGGACTTTACAGGTTAGGAAGGATCACATTCAGTAATAGTAATAGGAGGTAGAATCGTGTCGACAGTGTTGGTATTTCTACGTGGCAATAACAAAAAGTGCTATTACTATCACTGAATTCAAGAACAGAGCTCCTGAAAAAGTGAAAAGGATAAAATAGTTGTTAATCCTGTTTAGCCTGGCTAAATGCTCAAGCACGTAAAGGAAAAGTCTACATTCCCCAGCACGGGTAAAACTGCAAAGCAAAAGTGTTAAAGTGATGCTTCTCCAGTGCCCTGGCACGGGCAGCAGAGCCCAGGGGGTGATACCTGTATCAAAGCAACCTCAACTTCAGGCACCAGAGTCTGCAAAGCAAAGTACAGTAAGGTGGATTTCAGGGCAGGATATCTGGGATTCAAGTACCCTCAAAGGAGCTGGAAGAACAAAAAACAGCAAAAGATTGAATGCAATGCACTCAGACAGGAAAAAAAACTCCAGAGAGATGAACTGGGAGTGAAAAGGGCAGGAACATAACAAGGATACAAATATCCTTGTGGAAATGGAAGAATGGGGGCAAATGAGATGGAAATGAGCCAAAGCATAGCAGAGAGGGAAAGGGTACCACAGGAACAAAGGAAGTTGACTTAACCCAAGGGCTCCTTTATAAATAAAATTATATGCAATGTACAGAAGATCAGCTGTGAATAAATAAGAGTTAGATCTGGTCTCTGCTGGATCTGTAAGTGAAAATGTCAGTTAATTAGAAGCTAAACTGCTGATAGAAGTTTCATCATCTGAAAAAGAAAACCTGCAAACAAAGGGTTTTGTTAATCTCAAAACAGAAATAAAACTGTAAGGTTCCAAACTCAGCCTGACAGACACTAGGAAAAAAAATACCATGCATATTAAAATCCATTAGATGCACACAAAGAAAATCCTGAACAAACACAACATCAATACAGCAGAGTTTGAAACTGTGATCTTCCAAGTGACTACACACAACATTGCAATACAGCTACATTTAACTGTACACAGGTTCTTTTACAAAAGTATTTGTAATCTGCAATACTGCTTAAAGTTGAGATGGTAAAAACCACTGAACACAAGTGCTGTTACATAAAATAAAAGCAGTGTAACCTGTTGAAAAAGCATATCTATAAAGCCCATTTCCAGTTAGAAAAATCAGTGCATCCAACCAAGAAAGCAGAGAGCAACACAGGCACCTAAAAGACCCCACGAGATTAACTCTCCCCTCGAGGTTTTCTTTAGTGTAATAAGAACCACACTTTGCACCAAAATAAGCAGAGAAGTAGAAAAGGAAGTTTGTTTGTTTGAAATGAAAAAACCCAACCCTGCCAAAAGCAGCGTTATAAAGAACAAAATGATCCTTCCCAACCATTTGATACCAGAAGCTGGTATACCAAGGATCCAATATGAATCTGGTTTTGTACACAAGCCCCTGTGCTCATGTGGACAGTAAGGTACCTCCATGATTAAAAATCAGGTTACAAAAAAACCTTACAGAAAATCCTTAGGATTCGATACTAATTTAAGACAAAATACTTTCAAGTATTATGTTTATGAATTAATTAAAGGACAAGGCATGATTTAAGGTAACATTGAAATAAAAGCTCTATGTTACCCTAAATGACCTTTATAATACAGCTAACTATCTGCAATACATTTACTTTCTCATCTACCATGATGCCAAAAAAAGAAACGAAAACAAAAGCACAAAAATATGCATTTAAAAAAAAAAAAAAGGGTGTATCTCTCTGAACAAAAATTGCCTTTTTGACAGTGAGCAGGTGAAGCCACATTTCTACCTCCAAAGTACCACGACTCACATCACAGACACAGTACTACACAAAGGACAGGCACATCACAATACTATGCCAGAGGACAAATCCAGGGTATCTCCCAACCAGACAAAAAAAACCCAAAAATAAACCCAAAAGGCCAAAAAAACCCTCAAAAGAAGAAACCCCAGAGCCTCCCACCCCCTCTCACGGCAGCTACAAGGGTGACACACCCACACACACAAACAGACACGCAGCTACTGAGAGCAAAGGGCACCGAGTGCCTGCAGCAGCTTCCAGGGAAACTGCATCACTTCAAGCTACACAGCTAAGAGATACTATGTTTAAAAAAAGATTAAAAAATTAGCACCAAGTAAAAGGTTTTTTCTTATCCCCAGTAGCTGATGTTAAAAAAAAAAACAACTATGAGGACCTCCACGGTTATTCTGAAATAACCTTCGGTTTTACTCCCATCAGTCCCCTCGCAGTGGAAACCTAACAGTGAATGAAAATGCTCAGTCTGCTTGGCATTTTAGAGGCTAGAAGGACTTTTTTTACAGGAATTTGGAAACCTGAAGCGAATCTCCAGGTTCAGCCTGGGGGGGTACAGTAGATATCCCAGGACACCACGCAGAGGGGGTGCCTGCATCCACTCCTCCTTGCCCAAGGCACTCTGGGGACAGGTGGGCTGAGGACAGCATCCCTCTGGCTGTGGAAATGCTACAGACCTGTCCTTGTGCCCTGCCTGCAGCAAGGACCCTGAGTGTCCCCACAGCACAGGGCACTGATAAGGTGTGCCACCAACCTGGCCTAGCTGTGACACCAGAACTGTGAAACCAAAACAGCCCCAACTTTTTGAGGACAGCATTACACCACAGACCTAATTTGTACCTGCAAACAGCACAATGGAACAAACCCAGAGAGCCCTCCGTGCCTTGCTCTGATAGTGCACTGTCATTTCCCCTCAGAAGTTAAAGGACAGAGTTGTTTTAGGGTTTTTTTTAATTAAAAAAAAAAAAAAAAAGTAGAACATTCTACTAAAATACCACAGATTATATGGGTAATTCAGTATTTTAGTCAAGGCAAAATATGAATAGCTATAAAATGAATTTTCCAGTGGTACAAGATGGAAATGAAACAACTTGAAAGAAAAAAAAAAAGTTGACTTCATATAACCACCTACTGGAGTTGCCTATTTAAATAATAATAAAATTATGCTAATAAAAATTGAACAAATAATACACAGATCAGGATATATGTATTGACTTACTAGCATCTTTATAAAAATTTGAAGATATACACAAAAACACATCAACATTTATGGAACCATATCCATTTAAATTTAGATAAGACAACACAAAAAACTAACAAATAGCTAAGATGTGGTTGACTGTAAGCATTTTGAGTAGCATTTTAATTTCAAAAGGTCAATATTTACATACTACATTAAATGCCTTCTCTTTTTTTTTTTTCCATTTTGCATGGTATTGTGAATTCACTACAAAGAAAGAACAAGATAATGGTTGCAACAGATCTTCCAAGAAACTTAACTTAAAATGCTCAGATTTAACTCTGTGCTGGAAGAGAACACATCAAGAACACGTCTGTCTAGCTTTACCTCTACTTCCTTTGGGTTTTTTTTGGGAGGAGACAACAAATGGATCTAAAGGAGCTGTATCATCCAAACTGATTAATGCCAAGAGATCCACTTTTAAATAGGATTTGAGAAGAGAACACAAACATTTTTAAAAAATGACTCACCTAACTGCTACTTTTGCTACTGTTTTTTGGGATATTAGACACAGGGTGTGAGTATGTATGTATGTGTATAATAAACAAATATAGACATACATACATATGGGATGTTTACATGTAGGAAGGTACCCAGGCACTGCAGTAAGCAGCTGAATTAATCCCCAGCAATCCACCCATACCCTGTCTGTGCACAAGCAATGATCTGTAAGGAGGATGCATCTACTCATTAAACAGGCACTGCTCCTGTCACTCCTTCATTTCAATAGATATGAGGCCATTTCGTGTCTTTATTCCAAAGCCACACATTCGTCTCAAAAAAAAAAAAAAATTTAAAACCCAACTGAATAAAAATTTTTAAAACTTAAGCTGGCTGAACCTCAGGCTCTTTGGGATGGATTCAAAACCCAAAGCAGGAGTGTTTCTACAAAGTTCTTTGACTTTTGAATCAAACCCATATTCTTAGGCTCCAAGAAACCCTCTAACCCCAATAATGTTTGCTTCTGACAGGACAGCTGATCAACTGCAGATGTTCCTACTGCTGAACTCAGCTGCTGGCCTGTCTGCTGTTTGCATCTATCCCACATTTCCAGACACGCACTCCTGTAACTCCACTCTGAGATGTCTCCTTGTCCTGCTCACTGCAGAGAAGCTGCTCCCTGACAGTGGGATGAGCAACACTTTAATGCCTTCTTTTAAAAATAAGCAGTTATTTCTTAAGAATAAAAATGGTATAACCTGAGGAGGCTGTGCAGAGGTCCCAGAGCTGATGGTGTGAAGAGTTAAAGAGCCTGGGGCTGATCACTCAGCAGGTCTCTGGGCCTGGTCCCACTGGGCACTCCCTACCTGCAGCTCATGCTCTGTCCTGGCCTTGGCTCTACCCTGAAGCACCAACAGCACTTGGTGGGCAGCAACTGTGGCTGTCATTAAACCTTAGGCATGAATTACACAGGTGAGTGCAAACCTCCCTTCCATGAAAAGATTCTCGCTCTGTTACTGTGTCTTGTCACTAAGTTTTAAATGCACTTGAAGAGTATTTCCTAAACATCAGGTTACTGTGTATTATTTCAGTGAACAGAGAACAGGTCTACCTAGAAGACTTTTGACACTCCCCCATTATTCTTGGTAACTTTTGCTTAATTGAAAATCTGGACCAAAAATGGAAGAAAGCCTATTAGGTATCAGTGACATTTAATCAGCCAAAAAAAAGATACTATAAAAAAAAAGGTACTATAAATTTGCTTAGCTCATCCCTTCCACCTTGGCATGCCTATTCTGGACCCCATTTACAGCTCTTTTATCTCATACCCATAGTGGTTTTCTGCAGTCACTCAGGTAACAAACCTGTATTTCTCTAAGTTCCCCCCCACCCCCCCTTCAAAAAGTGGAGTGCTTAAGAGTATTCCTAAAATAAAGCATGGAGCAAAACATCATGATCTGAAAACTAAGGAAATGTTCATAAAAACTGGAATCCAATATAAAGATGACATTTTAATAAGTTTATTCAGAAGTAACTGAAAAAATTTTTCCTTTGGCAACCCCGTCTGGATGGTTCTAACCAAAAGGAAATATTACGAATTTTACTTTGAATAAAATATAAGCTCCTTAATGTTTGCATGGCATTTTTGGGAACTGACACGCTCATCAGGAGATTGAAAATGTCCTTATAGTCCGTTTTGTATCAGGAACACCACATCAGAACAAGTCCTTTCAGTTACGGGTTTCTTACGGTTCAGCGTTAATCACAAAATAAATCTCGAAGAAAAAAACCTGATCAAAATAAAGCATGAGGCAACCATGAAACACTAGCCCAAAAGAACTATCAGGAATGCACCACTCTTCCTGCATAACATTTTTGAAGTGACCCAACATTCTTTTTCCTGGCAGAGTTATTTAAAACAACCTAATTACAACTCGGAGTTCACTACCCCACAATGCTACTGAAGGGCAAAGATCCTTGTGTTTAAAAACCAAAGGAAAATACAGCAGTATTATTCCTCCTACACAGGTTTTTATGGAATAAGTGGAGTTGGAAAGAGAAGATGAAAGTCTATGTTGGAATAGAAAAATGCAAAGACAGACTTATTTACAAAGATCAAAACTACAATTTTCCAGTGTCACCTCCAAAGCTTCTCAGCAAACTGCTATTCAGCAAAGCAGACCATGTTCAAATCTATGCAAGAATACCTTCTGTGCTCTCAGGTATACAATGCAACTAATTTGTTTAGAAAAATGAGTTTTCATTCAAATACCTTGCACTGAAGATAAGAGCAACCATTATCAAATATTCTTTGCTATGGAGAAAGTTTTTTAAATCTTTCGCTGTAATCGTTCTCTCTCAAGTCACTGTGGTCACCCAGTAGGATCCTGGAGAACAATGTCTACATGCATCAAAAGCATTTTGGAAAAAAACAAAAAAAATTCTATAATTCCATGGGGGGGTTACAACAGAACGTGAAGAAACCGAACAGAAATTCCACCTTTGCAGATCCTCTCCAATTCACCTCTCCTGGAGGTCACCTTGGTGCTTTCTGTAGCTCCACAGAGCAGTCACAGACTGAGCTGACAGGGCTCCCAACCCGATGGGTTCCTCACTGTGAGTCTGGAGCTCCACAGTTCACTGAGGCCGGTGCAGGGGCTTCTCTCAGCAGACATCACTCCACAATCAGTGCCACGTTGATGTGGGACAGATCTATCATGTGCCTGTTAAAAGTTAAAGAAAAGTTTAATGTGGTGCTCAGACTGATTCTGGCAGGGAGCTTCTATGAAGGTCACTAATCAACAGATGCTTAATAGGATTAAAGAAACATTGTGCCAGAGGAGACTGATTTTATCATCTGAAAGGAGGGAAGGAACCAGGCGACAGCAATGCTTAATCATTTACCTGTGGAATTTCTGTTGAAATGCTAAAGCATGTGCTGGCTCCTTGAATTTTGCTATGGCTTTCCGTTGCTGAGGAAGCATCTGTAAACTCTGCAGAGACAAAAAGCCAAAACATATTTTTAATATTCACTTCAAGAACCACTTCACAATAGCCCCATATTTTGCAGGAGGAGGACTGAAATTTTGCTTTATTTCTTTATTCAGAAACTTATTTCTGTTCTCTTGTTTATGTCCAAAAAAAGAACAGACTGGAAAGAGACTTCTGAGACTGCAGTCAGGGTCCCAGCTGATGGTGTTTGAGTTGGTGCATTAAGCAACTGTACCACCCAGAAAACCCAGAATATAATTTGTTAAGCAGATTCAATCCACACAGATCAAACTCCCACTAAGCAAGAAGCATTCAGCTGGTCAGAGCTCAACTGCCCACACAAGCACTGGAGTCATTTACCTGGTGTACATTAAAGGGTCAGGGATGTCCACAGGTTAAACAGGGCAGAAAAAGAAAAAAAGTGGCAAGTTCTCTCAACTGCATATCTTCACATTGTTTTTATAAAACAAGAGGCCAGCTTTTGACAGACACCACCACAAAACCCCACAGAGATGCATTAGGTCCCACATCCAAGTCCTCCATACAACACACACAGACAGGTCCATCTGATCTGTGCCTCCCACACCATGAGAGCAGAGTTCACAATGCTTTAACCATGACAAACCCCCTGCAAGGTGCTGAGCCCTCCAAAACTACAGCACACCTCAGCCAGGGCTCTGGCTGGGCACATCCTTAATCCCTGCTTGCAGGTCAGGATGATCCCAGAGAGCAGTCCTGTGGCCTTGGTAGAGAGGTGTTATCACACTTTTGAAGATTGAAGTTTATGCTTTGAGTATAAAAGAATAATTTTCCGAAAGACACTTGAGAAATTCAAGAAGATGAAGCTTTACACATTAAATAGCTACATAGCCAACAATCAGTGAGAACATCCAGCAAGTATTCAGCATCACAGAATACTCAGGATGGAAATATGACCCTGAAATCCTGCTGCCTGTGAACACAGGCCAGAGATTTCAGAGCAATGAGGTTAAAACAGATCTGAAGGCTTAAATCAAAATTTCACAGTTCCACAGTGATTCCAACATGTCACAGAAAGTTCTGGATGTTTAATAGCCTATGTTGCAGCACATTAAAGACAGAATTGTTCTGATTCAGCTTCCAGTTGTTCTTATGGCTTTGGATGCAGAATAAAGGATTATTAACATTCTACTTTTCTCTGAGTTTCTACATAAAAGCAATACATAAATTTTTATACTGCAGTTTTTATACATATATATATATATATACACACACATAGACAAATGCATGTATGTGGACACCTTAAAACTCTTTTATTATGACCTCCTGATGCATAAGTATGAACATAATTCTTTGCTCCTGCATTCTGCCTGGAACTCAGCTGCATCTCCCACACTTGGATGATTCCAGCCCTCTGACAGTCAGTCTTTAGGATTTACCTTCAAAATTCTGTATCATCATCTAGACTGTTAAAAAAGTACCACAGATCTTTAGAGAAAGCAACAATTCCTTAGGAAACAACATACAACCCCACTCAATACATTTTGAGGGTGAGATACTTTGGTATCTCTTCGTGAAAGAATTTTTAATCCCACTAATCTTGTCCCTGTTCATTCAATCTAGTGGAGCATTTTAAGCAAGATGTCAAATGCCTAGATGAAATTTGTTATTAAAATTGTCTACTTCTATCTTTTTTGCACATATAAGACTCTCTTGGTGAGATGTGTATTTAACAGGAGCCATGGCACCTGATAAGTCATATTTCTTTGAATCTAAGCCTGACAATTCAGCTTTGCCACTTTCTGTAACTTACCTATCTGTGATTTTGAAGCAATTAATTTTGCACCTTCTTGTAACTGACAGGAAACTTTCCTCTCTCCAGAAAACTCACAGATGTTTAGTATTTCCATCAATCTGTGATTTTTAAGTGAAAGCTGAGTAAAAGTTAAAGGACTCACCAAATCTGATAAGCATCAGCAGGTTAATTTGCATTTTATAGTTTTTGGAAAGCTGCTATGGTGCAAAGGTATAGCTAAGCCACTGCAATTTCTCTGTTTCTGAGCTGGAAGGAATAGAATTTAGCTTTAAAAAAAACACTCAGCAGATGATTTTGTTTCTTTTTAAATCAGAATGCTCTTGACACAGTTAAGCACATTTTACCAACAAGAACGCAGTCACACTGCAGAAAGCAGCAGTGAAAGACCCTGGATAAAGCTCAATTCACCTGCAGGTTTATCTGCAGGAGTAAGTGACAGGGATGCTGAAGTTTGTGCTCTCCTCCCTTACTGATCTCACTTTTTTTATGATTTATAGAACTAGATCTTAACACATTTTCTTGACACCACTTTTCTTGTTAAAAAAGGAAGAATCCCTAAGTAAGTCCTATCACTGAGGACTATGCTTTGAAGACTAAAAATTAAACACAGTCCTTAAATAAGATTTGGAAAGAATAAACTCTAAGAGTTGACAACAAAGGTATCTCTGAATTACAACCAAAAAAACCCAACCAACCAAACAAAAAATCCGTTCCCTTCAAAGAAGTCAACAGTTTTAATAAGAGAAAAACCTATCTGAATCAGAAAGGATGAGTATCTCAGTGAACAGTTCAGCAGGAGATGAACTGTTCACTGAACCCAGGGATGCATCCTTCCAGCTGCACCCTGCACGTCCTGCTGACAACCCCTTCCCTCTCCAGATCCACCCCCAGCTCTCCTGCTGCCACCTGATCCTCCCCACAATGTCAGGTCTCACTCAATTACCACAGCAGATTCTCCCGGTGCTTTATGCTCCAGACTCCTCTTGTGATCAGCTGGAGAAGAGAAGCTGCTTGGTGACTTTTCCCACAAGAACTGAGCTATTATTGCATTAATATTCTTGAGAGGCACAAAAGCAAGATTTGATTCTGCAGTTTATACAAGCATGATGATGAATTATTAACAAGTTTCTCAGTAATTAGCATGTAAAAAAATTGACTAAAGGAAGACATTTCAGTGTAGCGCAGACTTATTAACAAAATTAGGCAAAGCATCTAAATATTATTATAGATAACTTATTTATACTTTCTTATGAATTAATAAGCTTATTGACTGACTAGTTTGGGTACTGTGTTCTTACACTGTATTACTGCTTTATTTTCCAAAGGAAAAAAAAAGCCAATGAAAACACTAAACGCATTTTAATACTCAACTGCTTTGGCAACAAGGCATCAGTTCTTGGGTAAGTTTACTGAAAAGGATCTTTATCAGATTTCATTTCTCAATACAACTATGGTGGGTCCATCCTGGAGTTGGTTGGCACTGGCTCTATCAG
Organism: Thryothorus ludovicianus; assembly: GCA_013397245.1. Taxonomy (NCBI): domain Eukaryota; kingdom Metazoa; phylum Chordata; class Aves; order Passeriformes; family Certhiidae; genus Thryothorus; species Thryothorus ludovicianus. The sequence continues at coordinate 203,780 of VZTB01016402.1, read as the reverse complement.
ACACAGAGGAACCTTCAGGCTCCTCACAGAAGCCACTCCTGTAGCCCCCCACTACAATAACGTGGCCATGCAAATCCAATACACCTTTCTCCAAAAGTAATTCAGTGTGTTGGTCTCAGACCTGAGGCAGCACCATACATGACTAACGACAGCTGCTCTCTCCTTTTCAAAGTTCAAACACTCCTAAGCAATCCTTGCTCTTATGATCCCCACTGTAAGCACAAAACACATGGTTCTATGTCTCCCAAAGCACGGTACCTCAATAGGAATTTGACTTGAGTCTGGTATTATTCTGTGACCTACAGATGTTGAAAGGCCAGTGGTGGGAGGCAGGGAAGGATGCAGCACTGCCTCTGGAGACCAGCTGCTTCTAGTGAGCACTGCTCACTCTCCCACAGGAGATTTCCCTACGGTCACACCACAATCTCCAATCAGGAGCCCCTAAACCGAAACACCACAATCCTCCAAACGTCACACCTCTGAGAAAACAACTTCATTCACCTCTTCTCTTTAAGTTGACCTAGTCAGATGATCACCAGAGGATGAAAACCTCTTCTGGGATTCATTCATGTGGAAAGGATTGACAATACATACAGTAACTTCCAAGGGATTTCAAATGACTGGTTTCTTTACAGATTTGCACAGATCTACTGTGCAGCACTTCCTGATAGCAGCCTGAGTCACAGGTATTCTGAGCATGTTCCTGTTTGACTCTGGAGAACAGAGATTATGTTCTGACATATTTCTAGCATTAAAAATAAAAACCTAGTTTAGGGTGAGGAAGACTATTTTACATGGAAGGGATTTAGGAAGCAAAGAGCTCATACTGATCTTGACTGTCTCCCTTTTTCTGCTTAGGAACTGCCATGTGAAGATGCAGATCTTAGGTTGAATAGAAAATTCAAGAAACCCAGTATTTCATAATCACACTTTTGATTGAGAGTTTACTTAAAAGCTATTTTAAAACATACTGTTTAACTCAACAACTTAAATAATCAGTAGCTCTGGCTTTTTCTGCAACTGAACCAGTGACTTAAGCATGAATATCATAAAAGGACCATTCCCTCTGAAGGTATTTCCTTAGGCCTGAAGATCTACACTGCCCTCAAAGTTCTCCTCTATCCAAGCTCTGTAATTAAATTTGCACCTACTTGTACAATATTGAAATAGCCAGTATGATCATAGCAGCACACTAATCTCTAGTAAAGCTTCACTGCAAAACCAAGGGCTTGAGACAAACAGCAGGACATCCTCAAGTGCAAAGCAAGATGTTTGCAGAATGCAAACACCTTTGGTACCAAAATTCTCAGAGGTTACACAGAGAGTAAGAAGTTACAAGGGAGATAACAGAGCACTGGGAGATGGAAACCCAAGCAGGTAGGAATGAGACTGGAGCAAGCACTCATTTCAACTGTAGAGGACACATGGGAAATGAAAGTTTCCTCCTTTACTTAATTTTTCTGACTGATGTAAATGGACTGCTCAGCAGACCACATGTTCAGTTCACCAGAGGGTTTGGGATTAGGAGTGGCAGTTCATACTAAGCTGCTAAAAACCAGGTCTCTGCTAAAAGACAGCAAACTTCCCCAACCAACATCATCTCTAGTGTGTGATCCAAGCTGCCCTGAAACAAGTCAAGTAGCAGCACAGCAGGTACTTTCTGAACAGACAGATCAGATTCTATTTTTTCTTCCATCAATAAATGCAGACATGTTTTTATTGTCCCCACAGTCTCCTGACACCTGAAGCATCTTTCCTGGCAGCGACACTTCCCAGCCACTACCAGCAAGCACAGAGGCTGGAATAGAATGTATTTATTACACCCTCAGCTGTTGCAGGTGATCTCTTCCACCTTCTGTTCCTACTTTCTGCTTTTCTGCCACCTTTGACTTTCCATTACCTGCCCTTAAAAGCACTCAGCTTTCTCTCTCCATATGCAAGGTGTCATGAGGGGAAAGGCTGTTCTGTCCCTGAGCAGGGCATCTGTCACTCACAAACAGCTCCACAGCAAGGCTGAACTGGACAGGCTCATGATGGAACTGCTCTGCTTCTTCCCCAGCCCCAAGGATGGAGCAGGACTGGCCATATCTTGTCCCACAGCTGCTGCAACAGCTGAAAATGTTTTCCCAAGCAGAAAGAGCACAGTGGTCCCCATGTCAGCCTGAGCACCTTATGCCAGAGGAGAACCCCCTGCTGACCTGCAAGAGCAATGTTCTGGGTGTGTGCATCCACGGCATCACACGGATGCCCCTGTGAACCCAAGATAAATCCAGCATTCTGGAACAGTCAGGGCAGGGGGCTGGCTGTGGCTGCCTTTACACCAGCTGAGCACTAGGTAGCACTGCCACTCCAAGAAAGCAAAGCCAGGCACATCAGCAGTGGAATTGCTTTTCCTCTCCCAGACCAGAAATGACAGCATTAGCAGAGTAAAACTCTCATTTGTAGAACTACTCAAAGTACACTTACAATCCCAACATTCTCATCACCTCTGATATACAAATGTGTATCTTTCAAGCATGAGAATTTTTGATCTCAAATCTTCACAAATACTGAGATTTTGCACTGATGTTTTGTTTGCATCTGTTTGATGTAAGAAAAAATGACTAAAGATGATGATGATGATGGAATACCTTCATAGAACAATCCCCTCAGTACTCAAATTATCTGGAGAGCTAAAGAATGGTCTACTCTACCTGCCATCATCCTAAAAAAACCTCAGTTCATCTGAGGGTGGCAATAACTAGCTGAACACAACTCTCTTTACCCACACATTAAACCTGGATTGAAGAGCACAAAACAAAAGAAAAAAAAAACAAACCTACAAGTGCTGTTTCTCATGACCTTTGCAACTTATTAGCAATCTACTTTATCAAGTGGTTCCGGATGGATGTGCATTGAATGTCACTGCTCCACCACCGTCCTCAGGAGACTTTAGTTTGGTGATGTGCTCAGAAATCTTCTGTACTTTCCAACACTTTGGAATACACAATTCTATTTATAATGCAATTACTTTAGAATCAGCAATGAGATTTTACTGCAGGTACATTATTTGATTCTGAAAGCTTATCCTCTCCAAAAAGAATATGACAGCAAAGTGTAGGCTGGAAGGAAGCACTTCTGCTAATTTCATCATGTTTGAGTTGTAAAAGGCAGATACAACAAAGGGGACGGTCCTGGAGCCCCAAAGATTTTCTTATCTTCAATGCTTGAGAACCTTAATGGTATTTTTTTTCCTATGTTAATAACAGAGTGCCTTTAGTGAAGCAAGGATGAGAATTAAAGAGATTTCAGTGATTAGGCAACAGAAGGTATTTCAAAAGTTATACATGGGAAAAGATAATTTTCTCCATTTCTAGGATATGAGAAGGGAAAAATGCCAAATTTACAACCCCAACTCTAAGTTTCCCCCATCCTGTCTTATGCATGCACAGTTATTCCCAAACTGTGACTGACAGAACACCTCAATGAAAGCTGATGGCAAAGCTTGGAGCATTGAACATCACAAACTGAGGGAAGTTTTTACCTTCCCTTCCCAAACTTTGTACAAGGTACTCGTACCTTGAGAATGATAATGACAAGAAAAAGCTAAAAATAAAACCTCAGGCCTTTTGGAACCCTGAAAAGCAATCTCTTCCACCCTGTTAACTTCATTGATTCATTACAGAATTATATTTTTCCACAACTTAAAACTGTTATGCCAGCAAAGATTGACTTTCTGAGTAAAGAAACACGGGATGAACACAGTGTAACAAATTCAGGGTATTTGGAAATGATGTGGGTGGGATGAGGAGCTTTACAGATGCCCCAGCATGGAAGGAGAAGATTAAGCAGAGGTCCTCTAGCAGGTGGGACAAGTGCTTGTGGTCTCAAGAGTAAGGAGAACTTTGGAAGCATTTCTTCCTCTCTGTGAGCTCTGTCTCAGTGCACATCTTGGCTTCATCAGAAGTCACATCTTCCCATTCACATCTTGACTGCATCAGAAATTGATACACAAGATACTCAGATTTCTGAGCTGTGTTTGCATGCTGCTTTGAAGCAGGGTGCTTGTTTAACATCAGAAGTGCATGTCCCACAGTTTGTGAATCCTTACCTTTAAACAGGGATTTGGGGGTTGGGTATGTGTCATTTCAAGACACTACCCAGGCATGAAGAGAACTCCCTAAGTTTTGATTCTATACACTTATTTCCCCTGGAGACAAAGTGAAAAATCTTGATCTCAAAAGAGCTCAGTTCCTTAAGGAAAATTTTGGTGAATATAGTCAACAGCTGAAGACAGAACATTCTACATCTTAAAGACTGAGTCACAGAGAACTGACTCACCTTTTCCTCCTCTTACTATTTCTTCAGCTCCATCAGACACCAGCTAAAAACCTGCACATTTTGCCTAATGTCAGAAAAAGCAGCAAGAATTTTGCACCTTGCTGTTTTCTCACAACTGCCATCTCCCCAGATCCCTCTTATTTCAGCCCATCTTGCTGCAACACGTCACCTTGGAGGCCCAGAGCTCTGCACTGCCCCAGATCTGTTTGTTCTGGTCCCTCTCACACACACTGTGCTCACACAGGAACCTCCAAAGCCTGCATGGAAAGAGCCTTTGCAGCCACTGCTGGGCCCTCTTCAGCACTCCCCCCTGCAAAACCCCTTACATGAAACACATATTAAAGGAAGAGTGAGGAAATAATTGAGTATCCCTTTGCTATCAGAGTCTCCCAACCCTCCCAGCTGCAGGGGATTTTGCACAGTATTGAGCACAAACAACAGTTAAAATATTAATTTACAGCCAGGAGAAAATCCACTCGTGTCCTTCAGGAGATTGACCTCTTTGAAAATATAACACCACCTGTATAAAACTAATTACTGTGGATAGCAACAACGTAAATTTTGAAACATTCTGTTTTCCATTCTTGTCCTCCAAGTCACTTAAAATTGTTGCTGCATCTTCCTCATTTGGTGCATTAACGCTTCTGTAGTGTCACTTCTCATGGTACCATTAATAAACAAAATCAAAGAGCAAAGTATTACAGATGGTGAAGCCACTCTCATATCTTTCTGACAAAAGCATCACTTTTTCCTGCATATCTCACCATTGATACTTGTGAAACATCATTTAGTCTCAAACAAGCCAGGAAATTTCTAGCCTTCTGCAAGTCAGACTTGAAATTCAAGTGCAGAATTAGCCACAAGAGCATTCTGCATCATTAGCTAAATTCAAGCATCTTGTTCAAGTACTACTTCTAGATTTCTTGTAAGGTGAAAATGGATGATGATTCAGAAAGCATAATTGCCAAAGGTACAGTTGATGCTGCTACAAGAATACAAGTTCTGGAGGGCACAGACATGCATCAAATCCCACTAGAAAATTAGTCATTGTTTTTCCTCCTGTAAGTACATCCCTCTAAATTGGCCTGTGACATTGAATTGAGAGACCGGGGTTTGGAGTCTGCTATGAAACAGCAAGTACTGAATAAATTTTTTAGCCCATTCTCAATAACTTCTCTCAATTGTGAGATCCTTGCAGGGTTTCTATTAATCTCCTTCTAATATTCTCATGCAAGATTTAGCAAGTAAACACTGAATAAATGTGCTTTGGAACTGTATGAATAATTTCCTAGAGTACTACAGAACATGAAGGCAAAAAGTATTTTGCGAGGGTAGTTTTGCTTTCCCAAACAAATTAAATCTCTCTGAATTGATGACGTAAATAATTCAGCATTATTCCATTTACTAAATTAGGAACAAGTGAGGCAGAGTGTTCATCTTTAGGAGAGCAGTGTGTTTTGCAACAGAGGGATGATCCCAGTAATAAAGAAGTCTCACAGAACACTTCCAATTCATGCATTGCATTTGTCTGAAAATGTTGTTCCTGTCAAAAGGAAAAAAAATTTCTCACCTGTATTTTTCATTATTCATTGACTGATATTTTTAAATGCAGTAACAGTAAGTCAGACAGGGCCTCCTATGCCTTTCACTGCTTTGAAAACCTCCTGCTTTCCTCAAGTCATTTAACTGACACATCAGTTCCAGGAGGCAGTTTGTGAACAGAAGCTGCACAGCAGATACAACAGTGTGTGCATGTCATAACCTTGCTCACAGGCCCCTACCAAAGTGAACTTTCTAAAAAATTAAGGATTAATAAAATCCTCCAAAGTTTTCATCTGAAAAAGTAAAGGCTGCTACATAGTATAAAATGTCCACTGGGTCATTAGGTGCTTGTACTCCATGACTGCAGTGACAGGAAAAGGTAAATGTCAAAAAGAAGAGTAGGTGCAAGTCAACAATAAACAAGAACAGCACCCAAAATACATTTTCTGATATAACCATCTGCCTTTAACAACCTCACAGAATGGACAGACTTGTATTGCCTAAGAAAATAACAGCCAGCACAGGAACTCCAAAATGAAGGAGAATTTTGCAGCAGGAATGTGATGGTTAGCAAAATCCTACCTGTGCTGCAATATCATCACCTGCTTGTCTTTGCTAGCAGGTGTAGCTTGTGTGGGTGGGGGTGCCTTCAAAATTACCAATAAACACGCATTGTATTTAGTGTCAGGGAATTAATTGAGCTTTCTGGAATGAAAGCCTTTTGGCACAAAAATGATAAACCAAGGTTGACCTACCTGAATGGGTCCCACTGACATCAGCAGGTTTTTCAGTTGGACATCAGTAGTTGATGAAGAAAGCCCTTCAACTGACACGATACAGGGCTGAGGTTTGCACTCCACCACTCGCAGGTTCTGTTTATTTGGCATCAAGCGTCCTCGGCCCATCTGGCCTGCTACTCCTCTGCCTCTGCCGTGCATAATGACCTGCCAACAACAAAAGTAACACTGGTTTGATTTACTTACCCACTGACTCTGCTTGCTGCACTTGACAGAGGATATAAAAGTTGGCTCTTTGCTTGAAGACTTGATTAAAGTACACGTTGATTTAAAATAGCTTGTTGGTGTTTGCCAGTTTGAAAGGCCACTTATTAACTTAGTCATCAAGTTATATATTGAGTTTTATATATACTGCATTCATCCTAGAAATCTCAGGTCTAGCACAGTTTGATCAATCAAGAGGATCTCAGATAAAAATATATAGCCTAGTTTTCAACACTGATCACATCAGCAGCATGTGTTCAGCTCCCACATTTTGAGTCTGGACAAAAAAAACCAACAGGTGATCCCTCTCCTTTCTCTACTCTTTAACCAAAGTTAAATTCAATGTACTCACAAGATCAGCAAAGTGCTTCAAGCACCTTCAATCCCTACTGCTACCAACTCTTGGTCTGTTACCAGAATGGAGTTTTATTCTCATAAGGCTAAATAGCTTTAAAATAACTTCTTTCAACGTTCCTCTCCCCTGCACTCTGAAGCAGGAAATGCATGGATTTAATTCTTGCAAATTAAATGTTGAACAGTCAGAGAGTGGAAAAACAACAATAAAACAGAGTAACAAACATTAAACAGAGTCAACACTTAACACTGAGTCAACATTCAACAGAGTTTCTTGATTCCTACTTGGAAAGTCAATGATGGGTCATGACTTTTCATACCCTTCGACATCAGCAACAAAACTTGATCCTTATATGAAGCAGGAAGTTATGGCAAACATTTCAAAACCAAGGACTAACTTAAAAGCCAAAATTCCAGCTACTTTCAAGGAGTGTGCCAGCTTGCAAATGCAGAGAAGGCACACGCCACTGCCACCCTGACCCTTCCCTGCCTCCTACCAGTGCATGATCAGTGCAAAAATAAAGTAACAAGATCACCAACTGTTTTAAATGATACCAGTTCTGGGGATCCAGCAAAGAGCATCCTGAAACAGTTACTGTTTGCTCCTACATGTGCAGGAAACAGCCAACATAAAATCTTAAGCACAACTTCAAAAAACCACTTGGTTTTAAAGCCAGAATGCACATTGGATATCATCTCCTCCAGTAGCTGTCCAGGGACACATGCACTTCCCCAGGGAGTGCTGAGCTGGCCAGAACGTCAGCAGATGAAGCAACCTGCAGGCACTGCCAGTCTGTGCTGGGTACAAACAAGTCTCCCTGGATTAAAAGCTTTATATGCAATTATGCATCTCCTGGGTCATGCAGCCCTGCACTAGCAATTGACAAACAGAATGCTGGTTATTAATAGAGCAACACAGCTAGACAGTGAAACTTCTAGCAGCAATATGCATCTAAAAGTCACCTTTTTAGGTTGATGGATTCCCTGGATGTTTTTGACTCCTTGAGGAGCTGGTGAATGGATCTGTGCCTGCTGCTGCTGTTGGTGCTGCTGCATTCCCTTTGTCAATGTGACCTTCCGCACTGGCTGCTGTTTCGGCTCCGGGGGTTGCTGAGGCCGCTGGGGTTGGCCCTCTGGGTGAAAAAAGCCAGCATCCTCTCCCCCCTGCTGAAATCAACAACACAACAGCGGCTCAGTGTCCAGGCACTGCACAGCCTCGCCCTCTGCTCCTGCCACATTCCAGCTCATTCCCAGTGCCCAGGGCTTTGCCTGCTAAAGCAAACTGGTGGCTGTGGCGGGCACGGGCAAAGGCTCAGCCTGGAAATCGCACTTCAACCTAAAATAAATCCGTGCTATCTGAAGAACAGTCTGCTTTGGTCAGCCTTTATTAGAATTACAATGGTCAATCATGTCTTTTCATACATAAAGCAACAAGATGTTTTTGCTTCTCTTTCCAAATCATTCTTTCTTCTACACACTATGGTGCGTGTTATTTTTTTATTTTCTTTTTTTTTTTAATATAAAGAGAGACACACACATTGCAGAGGGAGGAGCAAAGAACTGTGGAGGCTAGAAGAATCAGGCAAATGCTCTATTAATTTCTAAACCTCCAATCTCTCTCTCTAATACTTTAGTTAAAAACTATTTATTTTGAAGTGTGTACTCATTCTGCCAACTCCTACACCAGCAGCTTTCTAAGCAGTCCTCTTCCTGCCTGCACTTGGAACAGTTCCTCAAGGTGTTTGTTTGCCTTACAAAGCTCTTATTATACATATTTGTAATCATGAACACAGTGAAACACCATCTCAGTGTCTCTCTCATCCAAGAACACTCTTGCCATTACATCTCTTGGTGCAATCAGGCACAGTAAAACCATGAGTTTAAAGCACTGAGAGAGCGATTATTGCCTTCCACTGTCTCTACCAGTTTGGTTTTTTTTTTCTACAAACAGGTGATTCTTGAATTTGTGTCTGCCTGTCCAGATTAGATCAATCACTGAAAATTCCATGGAGCAAGAACCAGCAGAGTGACAAAAGATCAGGTACTTTAGCATCTATGACACATCATATTCTCACATGGGTTCAACAGCAGCATCTATACCTTGACTGGACTTCAAGTTTAGACCTCAAATACATTTTATCTGCAGGGGGAAGGCTTTGACCAACACCCTAACCAACCTCTGGTAAACCCACAAAAGCTCTCAAGCAGAAGGCATGTCTAACAGGAAAAAGGAAAATATTATGAAAGCACCTTTATTTACACAGGGCTTTCTTTTCTCCTTCCCTTAAATATTCACAAGCCAAAACTTTTGCACCTGTAACACATCACAAACCAGAGGATTTCATGCTAACTGGCATATTTCTTATGGATAGGGAGACAAAACACAAGGGTGCAAAAGGAACAGACTTATGGTCTAATAGCAAGATTATTTTCATTGAGAATACAAAATAGCACCTCGCTACATTAAAGAAAAGCAGAAGAAACACCCAGTGAGGACTGGTTACTAAGCCTCAGCTAAGATTTGATAAGAAATAGTCTGTGGTACATAGACCAGTCTCATGTTTGCAAGTTCAGCATTTCACAATTTACACCTCTAAATCAAGGCCTCTGCATTATAAAGTATATGCAGGCTACAACTTCTCAAGAACTCTTAAATCCCAGAAAACTGAGCTTCAAACCTCCTTGCACTACAACTCAAAAGCACAGTCTGTCTCAGGAAACATCCTAAAGCTCATTGTGGCATTTGTCCACAGTGGCCCAAACGAGAAAGCAACAGAAATCTGCATCTCTTTTCCACCTCTAATCACAAATAGTTTTTTTTCTCTGCTGAACTGAATGGCATCAAATCTTCACTGAAAGTTTCATACATAAACCTTTGAGAGCAGCATTTAGTGAGAAATTATAAAGCTTTCCCTTCAGTTTCTCCTCAATTTGTATTCAAAAATACAAAAGCAAAAGCACTCCTGAAAAACTCAAACATATGCACAAAACATTACCAGCATTAAATCTTCCTCATTTTAGTATTAGTTCTGATATCAGCACCACCATAAGCTCTATGCCTTGATCAGATAATTTCTTTTATTCAACCCTACAGCAGCTGGAAGATGATGAAACTAAAAGGAACAAAAAAATTCTAGGAGGAATTTAAATGCAATAACTGGGAGTTAAAATCTAATCTCTGCTAAATGCCTGCTGTGAGAACCATAAATATTTGCAACCATTTCTTTTCAAACCAAAAAATGATCCCAGCACATCGGAAGAGCATCTGAGAGCAAAGCCCTCAGGTATAAAACACATCCAACATGCTCATTACTGAAACTTCAAAAGCAAACAATCATTTCACATAAAAGTCTAGGATGGCCAACAACCACCCAATATTTAACTACCAAGCTCAATTATCACCAAATAAAACTATATAAAGTGAACACAGAACTGTAACAGAGTCAAAGGCATTAGCACACAACAGTGGTTTGCACTGATGAAAAATCTGATGGGGTCTGCTCCCTGCTGGGGTCTCAAATGCCACCACTGGTCTTTGCTGCTACCAAGGTGCTTCTGCAAGACTCTGAAAAGGCAGAAAGCTCTGGACTTTTTAGTGAATTGATCCATTTCAGAAATAAGAAAACCTACAGAAAACAATAAAGAAAGGGGATGGAACAAGCTTTGCTTGTTCCTGCAGAAAGAAGAAAAGGAAAGGTAACTGGATCAACTCTTTTTTACATTCCTGCTCTGAACATTTGCAGGTTCTGAGATGACTCGAAGAGTTGAAGCAGACACAAAATTGCAGCACTGCTTCTCAAGAGAGGTCTGTGAGCCAGCAACAGGGTGCTCCAAGCCTAAGAGAGCTGAGCAAGCCAGCAAGACATCAGCTCCTGTTCCAGGCAGCCTGGCTTCAACTGAAGATAAAACCTGGTGGTTTTCTTAAGAAATACAACCCAAACATGACTGCTAAGTGATGTGCCACCTAGCAAAATGACACACAAGATGCATTTGAGCAGCAATTCTGTTCTCACTGGTTAAAGACACAACAGTTTAAGGACAAACACTGAGCCAAAATGAACAACCTATGTAGTACCTTGTAGTGGCAAATTACTCTCATCACCACCACCGTTCTTTAAACTTCTGTGCAAAACAAGAAATGGCTTTCACAGGTACTGCAATGAAGAACCAAGTCATGCAAAACACCTGAAAACAGCTTTTCAACTTCTGGACTTACAGCTACAAAGCCTCAGAACACTGCTGACAGGTACATGCTCACAGGAGAACACTGACATTTTGAAGGAAAGGACACAGACTTGTAAAGATGAGTGTACACATGCTGACTCCTGATGTTCCCTCATGAGCTGTACAACGAAGTGGCATCAAAACACACAGCAAATTACAGGCAAGCAGGTAATTTTCAGTGGTAAATCCACTGAAGCTGTACTGTAGTAGCTCCCCCAAATGACACCTAAATCACAGAAGCTAAACTACTAACATTGCTTCTACTTAAAATGTCTCAGGTCCAGTTCATCTTAAATCAACTTCTGCTTTTCCTAAAGACAATTATTGTTATTTTTTATCAGCTGACATCACTGCCCTCCCTGGATTTAAATATGCAGCATCAGAGGGAAGTATTAAAATTTTAAACCTTCTCATGTCAAAATACATTTCCTTCCCTGGAGTATTTTACAATGTACAGGGCTGCACCAAATTTTTCAGAGATGCATCTATTCATCATCATGGCCTGTTTCACATAATTTGATGTGCAAAATGCTGACCCTCAGTAAAACACCTCAGTTGACAACAGAGACCTTGGACTAATTGATACAACCTCTGGTATTATACCTCAAATTTCCTCTAAAGTCCTGTGCAGAAAATGAATTTCCATTCTTGTCTGCAAATCAATGAAGGAAGAATGTTTTCCTCTTATTGTCTACTCCTTAACTTCTAGATTATAAATCATCCAGAGTTTCAAACTCCAAACTTCCAAGCTTCACAAAGGGTTCGTCTTCCAAAGATCTGGCCAGGAAAGACTTCTCTTAAAAGAAACTTTTCTATTATTCAATTAACTTGGTGTAATGAAAATGCCTTTTTTTTAGTTGCTGGAGTTCTGTTCAGGGGAAATTATAGAAAGTACCTTTCAAATTTCAAGCACTGAAAGAACGTGAGCAGTGCCAAAACAAGTTAATTTCAAATACTGTGTGTATATAAACAAAGCTCAAAAGATTGAGGTAAAAGGATTTGATTTACATGGTGAATGTTTTTCAAACCTCTGCTTTGGAAGAATCTGCAGTCTGACCTGAAACTAGACTAACAAAAAGAACTGATGCCATTCAATGGCCATGGCTTTTAGAACCAATTCACTGATACCTATCAAAGCTTTTTTCATCAGCTTCTCACTATACAAATCTGTATATAGTCAGTGTTGTGTTTTGAGCAACATAGAATTCTGTCAAATATGAGATCACAAATTCTAACAGTAGAATTTCATGAAGGACTGCTTGAATTCAGCAAGCTGGAGCCCCTCTGTCATAATCATTATGACAGTTTTATGATTAAGTTTATTTGCCACCAACATTAGCAGGACAAATTTATTTATAACAAATGCCTTAAAATGTACTGATAAAAATGCCTATTGATACTGTCAGAGCTGCTTGCAATTTGACAGATCAAATCTTATTTTCATTCTTAAACCCCATGAAGGAATGGTATCACCAACTTGCATTCTGTAGTGAGCAAATTGATTAATCCCCTTCTATAGAAATCTCAACTCTTGATTACACCTATCAGACGTTAAGCAGCATTATTCTAGAGTGACAACACTTGACAAATTCCCAAACCATTTTTCTCAGCCTTTGTGGCCCTGCTAGCTTGTATTAACCCTGATGAAAAATTAATTTTCCTTATCTTCTGCTAAACCCCAAAATCCAAATCCGCCAAACTGGCAACTCTTTCTGTAAAGGTATTATGAAAACCTCTAAAAGATTAATTGCATGTCTTCAGGTGACATTAAATTAATTTCTGTACTCGTGACAGACATTTGATACTCCGTACTGAGAGGACAGATAACATTGTCAGGATACACAGAAGGACAGTGGTGCAGTGTCCCAGGGCAGCCTCTTATGAATTCTCCTTTCGATAAGGCCATACTTCACTGTCATTGGCACTGTTAGAGATCTTGCAGCCCACAGACCTCACTGCACAGGTTTCTATTAACTACCACAATGCTGTGTCTATCCATGTAATCTTTGTAAAGCTCATTCCAAATCGTCCAATAGCAGAGGGATGCGCATGCTGGATAAGGCACTTAAAGGGAATAAATAAACTCTGGCTGATTTGTGTAAAAATAACACAGAGAAGCTTTTTTGAGATGCATTTCAACTCAAATTTTCTGTAGCACGATGAAGACTTAAATCTTGTAGGGAAATCTCAGTCCAAAACTGTACTGTGATTGATTTCTTGTAAGAAAGAAGAAATCTCTCATCTGCTAACAGTTTAAATCAATATTTCTAGAAATTAGTACCTTTAAAGTATCACAATAGTCAGGGAGGCATCCTTTCAGTTATTAAATTTATCTTTACTTTTGGGACAAGAGAAATGCCTATTCATGAGATATATAAGTTTTCATAGGTAAACTTGTATTTTACTGATACTGCAACCAACTGCAGTAGAACAGACATCTCCAAAAACAGCTGTGATCCCCAAGAAACAAAGAGAAAGAAACGTAAAGCAAAAGTCCCATTGAACAACAGTGACTTTCATCTAATATATACGAGAATTTTTTCACTACAATTATCAGGAACAGGTATTAAAAGCAAACCCTAATAATGAGCTATTTCTCTCTGACTGCTGCTCCAAATGCTTTACCACTTTGATACAGCCTGCTGACAGACTGGGGTCCTGGGAATAGGAAGCCTAATCACTTGCCAAATATCCCACAGCCGAGTGACATGACCAAGCACTGTTTCTGAACAGTTGACGATCTGTTTTCAATCTGTCAAATGCCAATGAGAAACACCTGGAGACCTTATTTTTCTCCAGGCCTTCTAGGACTTTTAAAAGGTTTAGCGTCTTTTTTTTTTTTTTTTTAAGCATAGCAGCAGTTAAAAAAACTGCACTCCCACCAGGCTAGAAAATGACACTCTATCAATAGACAGCTCATCATTAACATCTGATATAAGATATATTAGTGGGCTAGTTTTGACTCAAAGTATACACAGCAATAAGCCACATCAGACTACAAAAGTGATGAAAGAGCCAAATCATTCCCAGTCCACACCAGAGAAAAAAACGCTTCTGATGCTGGTCAGTGATTTAGAGGTTATTCTTCCCAGACTAAAATTTTTGTATAGGCCAAGCTTAACCCAAGCAAGAGCAACCCAGACTAAGCAACAAATAAATAAAATGCAGTAATAGTTCCCTTATAGTGATAGAAAGACACTGCTATAGTGCTTTAGTGAGCTATGATGGGATGAGCATCTTCTGTGCCTAATGGTGTATGAAAAGTCAGAACAGCAAGAAGAAAACGTCTTGCAGAAAAAGCTGCTAATTCCATTTAATCCCACGTAACACAATCCTTAACTGAAGTATCTCCTCATCTGCCTAAAAGGATAACTAAGGCATAGAGAAGGACTGGCCAAAGACAGCCCCAGCCACACCCATGCTGCATAAGTTTCACTGAGAGTGACAAAAGCACAGCTTGAATCACGTTCAGTGTTGAATCACAACTACCTGGTCTTCAGTTAAACCACCCACCCACTCATTATGGAAAAAAAACAAACCAAAAAAACCAAGCCTATGTCAAACCTGCAGTAAAATCAAGGTTCTGGAATGGACATGTCTAATACTCTCAAAAATACCTTTATTTTTATGTGTCATCTGCAAGATAGATAACGTAGATAATTACAATGTTTTTGTCTTGGTTTGCTTTTCAGCTGCCAGTCTGAGACTTTTGTACAGGGAATTCCAGCAAAGACTGGACATGCAGAGAAAGATCAAGAGACAAAACGCCCGTTAGAAAATATCAGTGATACAAAACTTGTGATGGCCCAAAGCTCCTGGAGGAGCACTTCCCAGCTGGACACCAGCTACAGCACAGAAAGCCAGTACTGGGTATCAGAAACCTGTACAACCAGAATTTCCCTTCTTGTGCCATGTCTGGCCTTTCTAGCTCATGTTCCTTCAAGCTTAAAACTACTGGCAAGTCAAATCCCTCCTGTGTCCTGCCTGAAGCTCCTGGCAAATCTTAATAAAGACAATCCCCACTCCCTCCCACCCCAAACACTGCTGACTCAAGAGCCAAACCTCCACACTAAAGACCTATTCCAAGTGGTCCAACTTCTCAACAGAGGGATGTGACTTCTCCAAATATTAAACTGCACAACTCTGCAAGCTTGCCTCCCAAGTTAAGAGACTGCATTATCATACAAAATCTGACTCTTTGTCTTTGTAAAGCACTTTAGTGGTGTAACAGCTGCCTTTATCAGGAAACTGGGCTCCAAGATACTCTGTAACACCAACATCCTACATAGAGGAATTCTGCACTGTAACATTTACAATGGCAGAGAAACTCTCCTTTGAGACTTAACAAGAGTGACAAGCAACAAACGCTCTGCTTTCTGGGTGTTCAGGAGCAAGCTGCACTCTTCTTCAACATACAATTTAAATGTCCCCTGAGGAAAAGGGGAAACCTGTTCTGCAGTCTACAACAGAAAATACTTTATTGCACTTCAGATTCAAGTTATCCATAGCAAAGTCAGATTCAATTTAGGTAAATATCTCTTTCCCTCTTTCATGCATTTTATGAGAAGCCCATAAAATGTATTACTCGTGCCTGCCACCTTAATTCTCACTTGCTAAGCGTGCCCACACGTGCCCTCTTATTTCCTTTTCCCAGTAATCAAGCATATCCCAAAGAGTAGAGCTCAGCCCTCCTCCTGACCCCAATGCATGGAACAGTCTGTCTCTACAGGGACCATCCTCACTCGAGGTCTGGGAGGACACAGTTAATTACCCATTTTCAAATGTTCCTCCATGGGCAGAGACACCTTCCACTATCCCAGGTTGCTCAAAGCCCCATCCAACCTGTCCTTGAACACTGCCAGGGATGAGGCTTCCACAGCTTCTCTGAGCATCCTGTTCCAATTCCTCATGCTCACAGGAATAAATTTATTCCCAATATCCAATACAAATCTCCCCTTCTTCAGTGTGAAGTCATTCCCCTTTGCCCTATCACTCCATGCCCTTGTGAAAAGTCCCTCTTCAGCTCTCTTGTGGCCCCTTTAGGAAGGTTCTAGAAGGTCTCCTTGGAGCCTTCTCTTCTCCAGGCAGAACAGCCCAAATTTTCTCAGCCTGTCTTCACAGGGGAGGTGCTCCAGTCCCCCCAACAACTTTGTGGCCTCCTCTGGACACAATTCAACAGTTTCATACAATTCAGAAATTAACGTCCATTGTGTGAAATATTTCCAGAGTGAAATCTTGCAGGTTTCAATGGCAGGCAGAGTCCTTCTTCAACAGCATTCACATTAATGCTGCTTCAGAGGTCTTGTCCATTTTGCCATGGTACCTGGGCACTCAGAGCCCCTGAAGCTCCCTCAGCCCACTCCCAGGTGGGCGCTATCCAAGCCCCCTTCAAACCGTGGGGTACAAATAAACACCAAAGCCATTCTCTCATTTCTTAAAAAATTACAGAACCCTACAGGGCAAGAGTCCCTTTGTCAAGGGTTAGGGAAAGGGCCCCCTCATGAACTTCCCACACAAATGCCACAATTCTTAGTGTTTGCAATTCCTGACATATTTAGATGAAAGGCGCTAAAGAGCTTTCAAGTGAAATATCTTTAATTAAACTTGAACACGTACATGCAGGTAGAAACAAGTACAAACATTAAGTAAAATTGGTTGATAAGGTTACATTATCAAACAAGAATCATCTCAATCAGTAGCTTTTTTCCATATTTAGAATTCCATATTCATCTCACACTTCCCAGTTGCTTGAAATATGAATGAAGTTGTCCATCTTCCATTTCCATCTTGTTTTTGCAATCCAAGGACATTTTTTGGTGACACACTTTTCAAACAGAAGAACTTGCCAGCTCTTTTTTCAAGCTTTTCATATGCAGTATTTCAGGTTTTCAGGAATTGGAACCACTTATAAGATACTGCTTGTAATGCAACAGGGAACACCAAGAGTTTTACGTATTTTGTATCTATATAGGTATTTATGAAAAACCCTTATTTTGCAGCCTTCCACAGAGACAAAGATTGGTGTGTTCTTGGTGCAGCATAAGAACCAGCATTTTCAGGCCTTTGGTACAGACACACAGCTCTCTGAGCATGGCAGGACATTTTCTGGCTGAGAGAGAAATCATCCAACAACATAAGATGACAATGATACAGAGATTTTAAGATATTGTAATTTACCAAAGAACCTCCAACTAAATAAAAAACATGTTCAGCACGTATTTCATATGATCTTAAGATATCTAAGGTTATAGCTGGTACAAACCTGTTCTTCCAGGACCAAAACAACTCTGAAAATACTGACTTAAGGAATTCAACTGCATTTGGTACTAGAACTCTTAACAGAGAGATTGATGACAGAGAGCCCAAAAGCACCACAAACAGCCAAGGTGTTGGAAAACAAGACTCATCAAGAGAGAATGAAAGATATTAGAGCTCAGAAACAATTAAGATATCTTTAAAAAGAGAGAGAAATTCTTCCCAATCTCTCTTCAAGTATAATACAAACAGTCAGAAATACAAAATTACAGCAAGAAAATGTGATTTGGTCACTAAGAAAATCCTCCATACCATACACCTTTGATACTAGAATAGATGACCTGAGAAATTTTCAATAATGAGATCTCAGGAAAAGGTTGGACAAATCTGTCAGGAACACTACAGAGTTCATTTCCCCCCCGCCCCCCAAAAAAAATTAGCTCAACAGTCTTTTCACCCTTATTTTCTACAATTTTATGATCACATTATGAAGTGATTTATTAGGGTGTTTCTTTCCTACATTCTCATTGACTTTATACTTACAAGTAACTTTAGGATTGACTTCAGGCTCCTCAGCAAGCCCAGCAAGTCTCAGATGCTTTATTAGTAAAAGTTACAAGTATGAATACTCAGTGAATATACTGAACTCCTGTATCTGAAAAGGAGAGCTCTGAGGAAATGCCATAAAAACAAAGCACACTGGATCCACTGAAAGATATCTGGGCCTCCTTGGAAAAAATAAAACCAAGAACAAAACCAAAAACAAAGCAACAAAAAAAAACCCCTCAAAATCCCAAAAAACCACCCCCTTCCCCCCAAAAAAACCCCAATCCAAAACCAAACCAGCAACAAAAAAATTCCAAGTCCAGGTGCTAAACACTGCCTAATTTTCCAGAAACATAACATTTAAAGGAGTAATTAAAATGGAAAACTACTCACTTTACTGCTATTCCTGCATAAATTATATGTATATTAGAAAGGGATGGGCAAATCAGTATTGGGGTGGAAGTGAAGGGTGGGATTTATTAAAAAAAGAACAAGTATCAGCAGACAAAATCATAACTGACAGTACCCAACACATCACCTTGATAAACAGACTTAGCCTGACATACTGGAAATGCTGAATCATTTCCATTTTCGTTTTCCTGAGGAACAAGAAGTCATAAATAAAGGCATCTTATGCCTCAGGAAAACTGAGCAAGTTAAAATATTCTTGGAGTTTACATGTAATTCTTAAAATTCCAAAAAGAAAATCTTCTCACAAAAAAATATTGTGGAAACAGATGAAAGATCATTTTATCTTCTAAGGACTCCAGGGGTATTTCTACCTGCAGGTCAGAGAACTTTGGGCAGCACTGCTGTGCCCAGCAACACAAACAGACAAAGCTCAGCCTGGTAAAGACACTGCCCTCAAGAAAAAAAGCCACTCTCTTCTGACAGTATCTGTGTCCACAGTTCCCACCAACACACCACACTGCTTAACTGTAGCACAAAAATCATCATCAGCAACACCAAACCACTGAATGCTGGTTCTACAAATGGCCCTACTGAATTAGCAGTCCTTGTCACCAGTTTCTGGTTTAGGCCAGCTTGGTCTAGAGTTAGAACAGCTCTGGGCTCAGCAGCTCCTCCAGCTGAGAGCTCCCCAGCGGGGCTGCAGCAGGAGAGACCTGCCAGGTCTCCACTGGAACCCAGTGAGCTTCAAAAGGGAACCTGCATTCTGTCTAATCACAAACCATCTCACTTGTACAAATGTATTCAAAATGCCTCTGCACAAAAGAGCCCAAGAAAGGAAAAGAGTACAGGAATTAGATGGAGAGCAGAGGCAGGGATGCTCAGCTGCAGGACAGAGCCAGTGCATAAAGGTAAGAGACACCAGCAACCCTCTGGCCAAAGCAAGGAGTAACAGGAAACACTATCACACACTAGGGAAAATGGCTAGTGAAAATGAGATTTGGCTTTTGCTTTATATTTAGTGCCTAGGCAAAAGTTGTGAAAATAAATAAAGCATGTGGCAAGACTAAAGCAATGGAAACTAAGCATGATCTCCAATCGTGATAGTATTGAGTCCTTTTAACTCTTGTTTTAAATCCTGTCAAAAATGAACTAGAAGATTATCAGCCCTGCTGCTCAATTTATATTTTTTCCTTGTGTGGTCAAAGAAATGAAGTCACAGATTCAGCTTGTCACTAACTGATTAGAAATTAATCAACTATCTTGACCAGTGTTAACAGCTAATTGCAATGCTTGCTTTCACTCTCCCACAGCTGGAAGGACATGAAAACAGAGACAAAGACTACATGTGAAGAACCTGCTTCACCTTGCTGAAACCTCAGTACCTGAAAGTTAAGGAGCACAAAGTAAACCTGCTTCTGTACACAATACAAGAGGAGTTAAACATGCATTTAATTAAGATAATTGCTCTTGCTTACCACCAGACTTATCTGAAACAAATCATTCATGGTCTTCTGAAATAGAGCACTGTGATAAAAACTGTTTCATTCTGAATGCTGCTGTGGGCACTGATAACTATTTGTTACAAGGAGCTGTACACAGTTGTGACTGGCATTGTTTTGTTTCACCACATAATAAAAGAAGTTGTGCATGACTGCTTTATTCAATTATGCATGAATCACAAACCTGTCATACCTCTTGCAGGCCACTGGGATTCCTGCAGACATACTTATATATAAATATTTTTAGCTCAACAGAATTAATTTCTTTCAGCTTCCTGTACTTTATTCTTCTGTACTTAAGTCACCATGTCTGAGGAATTAGAAGTGACAACAACCTGACATGCAGGATGTCTATGTAGCCCTGTATGTTAGTATTAGGAAAGACCATACAGTCATTATGCAATTCACAGTTCTGAGTGCAATTAAGTTTTATGAACTGTAGAAAAACATTAATAAAAAGTAATTAAGACTTTGGCATTTCAACTTCCTCCTCATTTCTACAGAGTAAAGCCTAGCCTCCAAGGCCTTATTCAGTCCCTCTTATACACTGTTTTGTTTTCCCTATAAAATTCCCCAAATAATCTAAAAGCATTCTTCCAGAAAACACCTCCAATGTATTGCTGCATCCTACCATCCTTTCCTCCTCAGCATAAACCCAAGGACAGACTTCAAACGCTGACAACATGCTCTTTATGTACCCTCATCTTAGTTTCTTTAGAGCCCTAACAAATTAACTTGTCTTTTCATTAAGACAGAAGAAATTTGGTCGAGAGATTTTCTCACCAAACCCCCAGACTTTAAATAGGCACACTGTCCTCAGGACCATCATTGTGAGTCCTCCACACCAGTGCTCAAGGGACACACTGCAGATAAAAGAGCCCTCATCAAGAGATAAGGAAATCTCATTTAGATGCAGAAGTGAAATGGTAACATTTTAAACCCAGCATCTATCAGAAAACACCCCCCTCCAACATACTGCTTAAATTACTTTCATAACATGCTTCCAAGACAATAAAAAACCATCTTCTCCTGAGTAGAAACCATACGAATACCAACATTTGCACACAACTAAATTAGGCGGTCTCACTTACCAAATAAGCAGGTCCTTTTTAACCAAACCTTAATTAAATACAGTCACCTAAACTCTTTTCCCTGAGCAATTATCAGACCTATCAACCTTAAGCAAAAGGAGCTCAACTGAGAAGCCTTTCTGATTTCAGACTCGGAGTTACAACTTCAAGGAGTATTTCAATATGGCTTCAATTGGCAACTGCCTGGCAGTAAAGCATTACAGGGAACACTAAGTGTTTAATAACTGCTAATAAATGACAGCTCTGAAAATATAATATATAGACTATGAGGTATGCTAAACCTGCTACTTCCCTCACCAGCTCAGGCCCATTTTTTATTTTGGGATTACACAGAGTCAAACACACAGAAACAAACCACGAGGAGACACAGAGATGAGACGAGCCTTGTAAACTTACCCCTCCTGACAACTTAATGACCCTGACTTTGCTGCCGACATGGGGCCCATCACTAGCACTGTTTGTCCGCTGCATCACTGTCCTTTTCACCCCCGGCTTCTGCTCCTGGGGCCGCGCGGCCACCGAGGCCACCCGGGCCGCCTGCGGCGTGGGCGGCGCGGCCGGGGCAGGTTTGCTCTGCAGCACCTTCGGGGGCGCCTGAGGCTGACTCGCGGGCACGGCTCGAGTTTGCCTCAGCGGCTTCACCGGCTTCATCTGCTGTCCTTGGTACTGCCCGTCCCCCGCGCCCTGCGGGAAATCGGCGGCTTTGGGGTGGATGTTCGCGACTACCGCGTCTTGCTTCCTGACGAGGAGTCTGTTTTTCACGTTGTGCCTGGTCTGCAAGCCCGAGTGGGGTATGTAGGGGCTGCCGTTGGTGGGGAACTCGGAGGAGTCCTCCTCGTGCTGCAGGTAGGACTGCTGGGAGCAAGGCTGCTGCTGCTGCTGCTGCTGCTGGGCAAGTCTCTCCAGCAACTCTCTCTTCCTGGCCCCAGCCTGCTGTTGCCGTCTCAGCTCCTTCTGCTTCAGGATCTCTTCTCTCAGGCGCTTCTGCTCCTCTATCTTCAAACGGTACAGCCGAGTTTCTTCATCTTCGTCCGGGTACTACAAAGGAAAAAACGAATGAATTTATACAACTCTAAACAGATGGCCAGCTTGGTTAAAACAACATGAAATTGTTTCAGAGGTTGTAAAGCTGTAACTCTGAAGAGTTTTTTTAATTTTCCCTGATACCAAAGCAAGGCTATTAGTGGAGTGT
Organism: Thryothorus ludovicianus; assembly: GCA_013397245.1. Lineage (NCBI taxonomy): Eukaryota > Metazoa > Chordata > Aves > Passeriformes > Certhiidae > Thryothorus > Thryothorus ludovicianus. Next base: position 181,345 of record VZTB01016402.1, on the reverse strand, counting down.
TTCTGCTGCTAAGGTTTATTTGCTATTCATTACAGACAAACAGCTCAAATCTGGCTTAGGACTTTGATATAATACTTCCTAGACAGAAAAGCTTTAATACTACTTGAGAAATCTAATCAGAATACTAAAAAAAAAATAAGAATAAAAAAAGTTTTACAAATTGGAACTAATTTAAAAGTTTCCAAAACCAATTAAACTATTAATATAATTCAAGATATCAAAATATGTTTCAAATGGAAGGTAACAATACAGAGGCAACCCAGTGTCACACAGGTTTTATCTTGCTCTTTTCTGACAAAGTAACAAAAGGTAGGGTGGTAAATGACCTGAAAGGCCCTGATTAGAAGTATTGATTTTTCTCACAGAATTTTAAGCCTGATCTCAAACTCATTTGTCACACAATAATTGGTTATAATGAACAGCACAAGTCAATCTCTCTGACCTTGAACTCATGCACTCTCTTCAGAATCAAAATGTTGCCAAATGCAGTGTTGGAATATTAATGGTATATAGAGAATGCCTTTAATATTCCAGCCCTGGGCCCCTCAAAGTACTACACACCATCAAATAACCTTTCTAAAGATTCTTCAACTCTGGCAGAACAGAGTCTTATGAAAAGCTGTATAAAAATGGACAAGAGTCAAGGAAATGCATATTCTCATCATCCTGCAAAAGAAATCAAATGGCTCTTGTAATAAAATCACATATTTTTCAAAAGTAGAAAGCATACTTTTTCTATTGTGTTATTTCTCTCTTTTGAACCATTTGAAATATTAAGTTAGACTTATAGAGAATGCTTACAAATGGTAATGAGCACAACATTCTACTCAAGATGTATTAATCACTCCTAACAGCAGCCTCTCCATGTAACATTACTCTTCATGCTGATAAATTAATGCATAAAGAGTGTGAAAATATTTCTCAGAAACTGGGAGTCTGTGATGAACATTTATGTATCTTGCAGCAACTGGGTGCAAACTGTTCAACACAACTGCCATTTTTTGAACATATGTGACCCAAATGTGTGACTTGTAGGTTTGTGGTTTTTTTAATATTCAAGCATTTTTAATGCTAGTGCACCCTAGAATCCTCCCCAACCCAAGAAAAAGCCCAGCAGAACAGATTGAGCCACAATGTTTGTTGATGGATGTGAAAGTCCAGCAGAGTCAGATTTGCACTCAGCACCCAAATACACAAATCCTGAATGCTTGTTCCTTCAGCTGTAGCTGCTTCTTCCTTGAGCAGGTATTGACAGATTATTCTCACAGTTACCAAAAGCCAGCTTATGGTCTCAAATTAGAACTCCTATTACAAGCAGCTAATTAGCAGTCTAATTAGAAGCCTACACAATGGCTAAGACTAACCAAATTGCATTTTTACAATTTGTATTTATGTTTTAAGTATGGGTTGTAGTTCAGGGATCAGGTCAACACAGTTCTCTGCAGGATAATGCAACATCTACCCAGAAATTCTTATCTTTATCCATATTTTGTGGAACATGATGGTGATGATTAATAATCACTGTGACAACTAAATTAGAGCTCTGTGTTGATAAATGGTACAGAAACATATTTTTACAGGAGGAAACCCAAATATTTCGTATTTTCTTATTTTCATCATTGACAACTGGAGATCCTGGATTGTAGCAAAAAAATAGGATATGACCCTTATGAAATACAGGGAAAGATTAAGACCCTTATGAATAGGTTTGCAAAGGATGAGAAAACACATAAGCTCCAGCTAGGAGGAGGCTGTGCTGTTATGCAGATCCTGATGCAATTAACAAAATTTTCAGTCATTTTCAAAGACACTGAGTATCACAATTATTACAATTGTTCAGAGGGAACAATTTCACTTAATGAATTAATTTATTCACCTGCTTTGGTTTAGATCATAATATTCTACAATTTAACTAAACAAGTCTGATGAATACCATGAGCCAATACCAAGTTTACTTTTGGAGGTAGCCCAGTAATATTTTTTTTTTCGTTTATGTTCAATAGGAACATTGCAGCATGAGTCCTCAGGAGATCACCACTTCCACCAGTGCCCTTTATTATGAGGGATTTGCCTGCTCATTTTATCACCTAACAAGTTCTGAAGGCCTTGGGAGATGTAGATGACGACGTGGTAGGCTCAGAGCACCAACTCAAAGGTTACACATAGCAGCACAGAGATGAGTGCTTTGCAGCACACTCAAATGAGTCCTGCCAGCAGACAAGGAATGAGCATCCCGAGGGACTCTGACTAATACAGCCCTGTAACAGCCCTTGGACAGATACACTGATTCCAACTATGCCAGAATTGAACACAGAAAGAGGACTGACAAACTCTATTACCAACACACATGAGTTCAAAGAATGCTTAGTAGAATATTCAGGCAACTTGATCTCAACTAGAATCCAAAACTTTCCTTTCTGGAACTTAAGTCAGGAAATTAGTAATGATCCTAAGAAGTCAATCCCTTCTTAAAGGTTAAAATCAAGCATCAAGAGCCCTGAGGTTATATGACAACTGCAGATCAGTCTGTTAACAGGCTAGAGGTAGACCTAAATCCTTCAAAAGCAAGTTACTACTACAGCTAAATTCTAAACAAAATATCCTTGGCAGCTAGAGGAAGATGATATAAAGGCCCTGTGATGATTAACAAAATAGCTCCATTAGAAGTCAGGTTTAACTCAATTTAGTTGCACAATAGCCCAACAGTACAGACTGAGGACAGCAAACTCCTGATCAGGATGAAAAAGGGCAGTTAAATCCCCTTTTCAGCTTTAAGAGCACCTTATATACACCAGCCTAGAGAGTGGGGGTATGTATGTGATGTATAATACATATAAATGAGCAATAGTATGTAATAAGGACATTCAGCATCTGGAACAGGCAAGACAGGGTCAAGATGAACACAGCACACAATGCCTATGGCTAATGATTTCCACCCCATTAGTTTAGTAAGCCCAGAACAGATGTATTTCTCCAACAAATAACAGCACTGCCAAGGAAAAGAAAGAAAAAGGCAAGGTAAGCAAGCAATTTGCCTACAGAATCAACTGGGAGAAAGTACACATCCTTCAAAGTTCAAAGCACTGTAATTTTCACATCCTGTGTCTGGAAGCAACATTATCTGTAGGTGAAAAAGCAGAAAAACACAGAGTAGCCTTTTCCCTAAATAAACTATTAAGCTTCACGTGTTTTGGATGGAAAATTCCCCAACAAAAAAAAATTATATATTGTATATGTATATGGCTTCTCCTTTTACAGGAGGCTGCAGAGTACAAAAGGCCAGACATGCACTTGGTTTTGTGGGGGTGGCTTTTTTCTGCCAGGTTTTGAGCTTTTTTTTTTTAAGTGGAAATTCTCATCCACCTTTGAACAGGTTTAAGACAATGCATTTTGCTGAGGTTAGAAGGAAGACTGAGCCTTAGCAGGAGGTTTTTCTTCTGCCTTAAGGTCCAAGACAGATTTGATGAAAAAGTACCAAGAGAAAATGTTACAGGCTGCTTTCCTGAATCCAGCTGAAGAACACCAGAGCAAGAGAAGCAGCAGTCCCACATCCTTCTTCTGGGGAACCTAGAATGGCACTGGTTACTTAGGAAAAGACAGCAAGGACACACTCTAAATCAAGGGATTAAACTTTCTACTGAAATTTCAGTCCTAGTACCAGCAGCTTGCTTTTCATGTAGTGAATTAAAAGAAATAAACAAACCCATGCCTTTCCAGAGGTCTGCAGGATTAATTGCCAATTAATAGAACTAAATGCTGAGTCATAAGAACCAGACACTGTTAATGTTCTGGTTGGCTCCCAAGGAACAAAAATGGAATCATGCAACCCAGATCTCACTTACGTGTCTCAGTAAAATGGGTGCAAGAACAGAGCAATCAAAATGGTTTGATCTGTGGCATGAACACAAATCTATTCAGCAGGCTTGTCTTTGTTTTTTTAAACTGTAACATTAAAAACGTAAGAGGCTAGAATAATTTGTCTGAAAATTCATATCAGGTGTTTGCAAAAGGTACATTCACATCCAAATTGCATCACTTGGCTGCTTGTATTCAAACACACAAAATATCTGAATTAAAGGGTACCTACATATACACACTGTACATTTCACAGTGCTGATAACATCAGCTCCTGAATCCAAGGAAGGTATGAGACACCCTACAAAGCAGAGGTGCTGTATATCTTGGACAAACAGGGAGAGAGTGAAGAACAAGGTTACAAATTACTCCGAGAAGCACAATGCTCTCTTGCTGATTTCCAACTGGAAACAAAAACTGTGATAAGACTCTTCTAACCACAAGACAGGAGGCACAATTATAAAAGTTTGGAAGACAAGTTACTTGGACTGGAGAAGATTCTAGTTTAGACATTTACAATTTTTCAGGAAGTTCATTTCCAAAAATATGAAAGTATTCAGATACATTTGATCTAGTAATTTAATGCAGCATCTCTTTTCCACATTGCAAGCCTTGTTAGAAAGGACAGCAATGTAAAATCCAACAACTTAAAGTCACAATTAACTGGATCTGGAGGAATGGAATACGAAGGCTTTCTTTCAGTACATCAAGGACATTATCCCCACTATAAGTACTAACATCAGTCCAACTATGACTATGCAGTGCTCTACTAATTTCCCTCCAGTTCTGAGCTCCAATATCCATTTCTCCTAAAGACACGTCAACTTTCTCTATTCTTCCTCTTCTTTAAACTCAAAAATGCTTAATACGGCCTTAATTCCTCTTATCCTAAGCTGACTTCAACAGCAGCAGAATTAGGCCCACATCATCCAGACTTTCAATGACAAAATGATGCTTCAGAGACTGAGGACATATTTAAATCCTGGAGGGTAAAAGCTTTTCTGAACAGGCATTTAAGGTCAGTATTTTGCAGCCTCACAGGAACACAAGCATTCCATTAATATATAGTTTTTAATCTGGTCATTCAAGTTGCAAACCTTTAAAATATCTATATTTAGGGTGAGCAAAACCTCTAACAGCCAATATTGCTATTTTTTTGGTGCTTCCTGAATGATAGGCCACTCATAAATAAAGCCACTGACTCTAGGTAGAAAGATGCAAAGAAAAGTCTTAATTTTCCAGTTGAAGACACTTGCAAAATAACCTGCCCAATTCAGTTATGTGTCATACAGCCAGAAAAGGTGACAGAACTTAACTCTTTCTCATTGTCATCAAAAGCAAAACTACAGGATGAAGTCAGCTAATTACAAGAAAAACACACAAAGACTGCAAAATATTACAGCCTTCCTAAGGAGAGATAAGTAATAACCTTCATTATTACAAAAATGGTGAAGAATACGATTAAATGCCCGTAAATGAACATTTTTAGTGCAGCATTTCCATCTGTAAGAGTGACAATAAGCAGCAGCAGTGAACAAGACCATTGCAGTGGCACAGCAGAAATGGGACAACTGCTACTCTGCTTGCAGCACCAGGCTCTGATCCAGGTGTGCTTTGGAAGGAGAAGGTTCTCTGTCACACAGTCACATTCTCCTAATGGTTGCCAAATATATCCACAAGGCCTTCACTAGGAGACTCCATTTTTCACAAGACAACTCTGGTTTTCTATCCTGCTTTGCAAAAACTTGCATAAAACAGGTATCAGAATTTTTTCAATTACTGTTTTGACATAGAAATAAAAAGGCAGCTTTATTTGTAATACACCAAGAATTCACACAGGTAGTATTAGTTGGTTTGGTAACCACAAGCTAGAGTACGTTTAATGTAAAATGGAGACAAGATGACTGCTTTTGGGTTGATTGTTTGCATAGTTTTCTAATTCATTTAGTTAAAAAAAAAAATTAAAAGTACTTTTCTCATTTTTTAAATACTGCCAGAGATAACTATGCGGACCTAATGCCTTAATTTTCATATGACTACACTACAGAATAACTTCAAAATGTTTCAGATGGGGAGGCCTGTGGCTGATTTTTCAAGACTTACCTTACTAATGGCCTGAAAGAAAAGGCTTCTTTATGAGGCACTGCATTTTCTGTGACTGAGATTATTCCAAGAGACTGAATTGAGGGTAAAGAGATGACTTAAATATTTTTTTAAAAAGGATGAAAATTAAAAGCTAAAAAAAAAGGATCTTTTTTTTTCATTTCCATTGAAAAGCAAGTGCACAGGAGGTCAAACATTGATAGCTTTGGGCTTCTTTTGTGTCTCATTTGTGGAAATCTGTTATGACCATCCCTAATTCAAGAACAAGATGAAAAGCCAATCATGAGCAGCTTAAAATGAAGACAGCATTATCACAATTAAAGCTCTCAATGGTTGTTGAAGAAAACCTGGTCCTTGAGACAAGATTCATGGTTAACTGTAACTATAAAGATTTACAGCTCTTCACAGAATAGTCTGACAAAGCACACAGGGTGCATTTAGCCATCATGCTCAGGATAAAGAACACCATCAGACCAATCCTATCCACCCTCTCAAAGTAACAGAGCTCATGGAGAGTCTTCTCCAGCTTCCAGGAGATCTGTGCAGGGAAATGGTCATCTGTTCACATGACATGATCCAGTGGAGCTGAAAACACTGGCATCTGATTTTTTCAATTGTGCAGAGTACCAGCAGAGCAAACAGCATCACTTTCTCCAAAATGGAAAACTTAAAAGCATCTCCTCTTCTCCCTTACATGAAAAGGTTTCATAAAAAAGAGATTTTCTCTTTCAAGAGCAAGAAGCTCCACAGACAGCACAGCTATGATCCTCTGCATGAATGCTCAAGGCCAAGCAGAGACTGAACAGCCTAAAGGAAAACAGCATGAGGAAGACAGCTCTCCAAATAGCCTTTTATTTTCCTTTGAGCCATGCAGCATCATACAAAATGACAGAGAAGAGGCTTTCAGACTTTGAGAAATACGTTCATCTGAAAATAAATTATAATTCTCAAAGATAAAAATGGGCAAAATGAGCATTTCAGAGACTTGTATCACTGATCATCTTTACTCAAACTCTGCCTTTTCCTAGTAAAAATGACGACTTCTTCTGAAAAACAAATTCACCATAGCCTTGCCAACCTTCCAGACCTTTTATGTCAATGGAGACTATTTCTGCTGTTCCAATAAAAGAGAAAGTGCAATTCGGAAGGGAGGCCTCTAGTGGCACCGAAAAACATTTTGTGGATAATACACTAAGTGTGCCTTCAGCTCATAAATCTGACTAGAAAAGTTTTGTAAAGCTGGGAAGCTTTGGTTCCTGTGGTTTGGTTTTTTTGGTCTTTTGAGCCAAATAAATAAATAAATAAATAAATAAATGAACCCCTTACCTCTGGTTCAGATTTTCCTTCCGACTTTGCCTGGCCCACTGGAGCGATTGCTTTAGCTTTCACCTCAGGCCTTCCCTGGGAGCTCCCACCAGCAGGGACAGGCTTGGTGGCAGCCACGGTGCTGGTGATGGGTTTGACCTGAGCTGCTGGGGTGGAGTTCCTGCGGCTGTTGCTCATCTCCATGGCGTGGGCTGGGGCTATGGGCAGCTCCCTCAGGTTGCTGTTCCTGGGAGCGGCCGGCTGGAGCTGCTGATTGGAACGCTTGACAATATTCTGTGATGGGGTACTCTGAAAAGCACAAAGGACAAAAACTGCTGACTTCCATCACAAACCAGCCCAAAGGGGTTTTGGTTTCACATTTTCCCGATTTAGTTTAGTTTGGGAAAACAAGCTGTGTGAATAGGCACAGTGTTTATAATGTCAGAAAAAAATACAGAAATGAGAACATTTTAATAACTTTTTGTTTTATTAAAAGCAAAATTTAATCTCATTTGTTCAACACCATTCTCAGAAACTGGATTCATTGTGTGACTTCCTTTCCTAATCAAAACAATTATGCTAAACTATAGTTATATTGTCTTGAGCACTGCTCCAGGCTGTTGTGCTACCCAACCTACCAAGCAGCAGAACATGCTGCATTGGAGGAAACTCACAAGACAGGAGAGGCATTATCTGAACCAGAAAACTGATCAGCACTGGTACAGAGAGGCCTTCAAATCAAGAGTGTCACAGAACTGGGTTTCCCTACAACCACAGACTACTAGCCATTGTAAAGCCTTATAAAGCAAACTTATCTTTCTTAACTCCTTAATTGCTAGTTTTGGGCGACTGCAACAGGTCCTATTGGACCCAAATCAAAAAGAACACTGAAAACTGAAGGAGAAAAGAAAGACACACATGGTAGTTTTCAATGTAGATTATAAAATTATCACAGCAGAAAATTAGCAAGAAAGGGTAAAACTAGAGTAAAGAGCAGGAAAGGAAGAAATAAAATTGAGAATCCATGCTGCTGAGTTTTGAAACCTGTGCTTACACGCCTGCTACTCATGCAGGACATTGACATATGTGGTACTTACATGCCTTGGCTTCATTGGACCCTGCCGTGGCTGACATTGCATCCTGTTGCTATTTGGCTGCTGCTGTGTGGCTTGCATGTGAGGCCTGAACTGTGGCTGGTTCATGGGCATCAAGGGCTGTGGAGGCCCTTGGAGATGGTGATGCTGCTGCTGCTGCTGGTGAAGGTGCTGCTGTTGCTGCTGGTGATGGTGCTGCTGAGGCTGAGGTTGTGGCTGAGGCTGTAACGGAGGATGCATGGGACCCTTCATATGAAAAAAAGATATTTTAGTTTCAAGGTAATAAACTCCTGAAAAGCAGCTTCAGCCTCCCAAGTCCTTAGAACTGTCAGCAGTTATCAACCAGGTTGAACTAAAATTGTGCAGGAAAAAACAAACCAACAGAAGCAGTGTAAGGTCATTCTACACTTAAACCTGTGTAAGGCAAGAGCAGAATCTAAAAAAGACAAATCCAAGGTTTCCTGTCCTCTGCACCGTTTCCTAATGAGGTTTCTCCGGCCCTCTGCAGACCCCAGGAGCGCTGCCCCGGTGCCGGCGGCGCCGCAGCCCCAAACCGCGCTGCTGCCGCCGAGGGCGCCGCCGGCAGAGGGCGCTGCCGCCCCGCG
>VZTB01016402.1:155894-172324 GCA_013397245.1 Thryothorus ludovicianus | reverse complement strand
GGCCCCGAGCGGGCGGGACGCGGGCCCGGCACCGGCACCGGCCCCGAGCGGGCGGGACGCTGCAGCGGGGAGGAGATCCATCCCCCTGCAGGCACAGCAGGAACGGCAGTGCAGGGCCGTGCCCCCGGTCCCGTACCTGCATGCTGGGCTGCGTGTGCGGGGACAGGAAGGGCTGTCCCGGCGCCTGCAGGAACTGCTGCCGCGGCGGGAGGAAGGGCCGCGGGGCGGCGGAGCCCGGCTGGTTGAAGTGCAGGATGCCCACCGGGCCCTGGGGCTGCATGCCGGGCCGCACCGGCCGCTCCCGGGGGTACACCGGCTGCTGTCCCTGCTGGCTGAAGGCGGGCCCGGGCGGGCTGAAGGGCATCGGGCTCTGCGTAGGAACGGGATGGGCGCTGTTGAGGAGCGGGGGAGGCGGTGGCGGCGGGGGGCTTCGCTGCTCGAACAAGGGATGGCCCGGGAACCTCGGATCTGTGGGAATGAGAGGATTGATTAAATGACAACCTCCCTGGGACACAAACACATCTCGGAAACGTAAAGGTCTAGTCTGTTTCAGAAAGTAATCTGAAATTTGCAGAATGCAAAACTTAAGGGATGTTTTAATTATAAGAGCTACCCTCAAGGTTATGTTTCTCTTGTTCCTGTCACTTGTGTATAAAAGGAATTGATCCTTGAAAGACCAGCACAACTGGGACTTTGCTGGAACCAGCAGTATCTTTCAGAAACTGTACTTTAATAAAATCAATGCAGGATTTTAGAGATTATAGTTTATACCACAGAACAACTCAAAGCATTGACATCACTTGCTGATCAGGTATTTAGCACATTTTTACATATGGTATATGTGTAAAATATTATATATATATATACAAATTACANATATATATATACACACATTACATATATACGGTGTAAATATAAACATGCCCTTACCCTCTCTTTTGTTTGCTAGGCTGTATCATTTTATCTAACTTCAACCAACTCATTACACTACATACACAGTCCAGGCAGTTTAAAGAGAAAACCCAAGTGTATGGAAAGCACTTGTTATCCAAAACATAATAAAGTACAACAACTTCATTGCAACAATCACTTAGATACTAATTCTTTTTATGTCTATATAAATACCTGGATTCAAAGCAGTTACAGGTGAGGACAAATTAAGGAAAAAAGTAAAAACCCACATCAAAAGAAGTAAAAATACAATAAACAACCAGAATTTCTGGCATGTATCAGTCTAGCTAAATCAAATGGGGTCTTCCAGCCTTCAGGTTCTTCAAGCAGTCACAGTGCAGAGTCACTCTACAAAAGGTGGGTGTTAATTGTAAATGGGATTGAAAATGCTCACCTGCTAAGAAGAAAGGATCTCTGTCCTGAGGAGGTGGAGGAGGGAGTGGTGGAGGTGGCGGGGGTGGCCCCCTCCACTGGTCCTGGATCGGCAGCCTCGGGGCTTGGGAGAAGTTGGTGGGAACTGGTCCGGGCGTGTGCTGCTGGAAATCTGGAGGGCCCTGTTTAAGAAGGCAGAATTAAAATTAAGGCTACCATACAGAAATTTATGTATTTTCTGCTATAACTTTTTTCTTTACAAATAAAACTGCTGTATGAATTATCTCCTATCAACTGTACAAACTGACAGCCCTTACTGAGTCATTCCTTTACAATGGAAGATATTAAACCCGAGTACAGTATATCTTGAAATTAATTCACAATGTTTTAATAATCACTAGCACCACAGGAATGCCATTTCTTCTCAAGCTTATTGAAATCCATGCAATTATTGACCTTCTTTCCTATTAATCCAAAAAAATCTGAATGTCTACTTTAGAAGACATTCCTGACATTTATCTTCATAAACTGTACTATTCTTCATTATCAATTTAGCACAATGTAATCTACAGAAGGGAGCTGCTTTACTTAAAAAAAAGGGGAGGGAAGGACAATTTATGGCATCCAGAAAATTTAAGAAATCATCTTTCTAAAAGAATTAAGAGGACAGTAATATTTCTGTCTATTCAGTTTAGGACCTGAAGCATTTTAAGACAGAGTACAGAATTTTCTTTCCTCTAGTAAGGCATTGTATTTTTTTCTTTTTTAATGCCTTTGCATACTGCAGGAAGCAGTATGTTAACACAAAATCAGAACTCTGCAGAAGACACATTTATTTAGGTAATTCACACTATTTTTTTTTTATATATCAAAAGCTGACAAAATACACTGGCAAACTCTGATATACAGAGTAAGCTTTGCTTCACATAAATCATATTCTCAAGCATTTCCCTATAATGTGAGTAAATCAAGTAAGCAATGAGAATGATCTGTGAACATCCTTGCTTTCCTCTTTATAAAGATGATGAAATCAGTGGTGGAATCTGTTCTGTTTACACGTAATGCTCATCTTGCAGTTTAAAACTTGCATTGCTGAAGACAAGCTTTTCAAAGCAGATTCCAGACCAAAAACTCCCTGCTAGAGTGAACTATCATCAGGAAAGGGCCAAACAACTGAACTGCAGCAGCTTATCTTTTATCTCTTGAGTTGTCCTCACCAAGGGTATGCACAGTCTCACCCTATCATATTTGTACTGCAGGAAGACTGGAATTTTAGGATCAGAATTTCTCATGGGGCAACAATGCCCCTGGAGCAGACTCACTACCAAAGCAGCACAGGACAGAGCTGCTTTACAGCCCTCTACCAGCACAGCAAAACTGGGATTGGCATGGCCCAAATAAGCAGGTGAGAGGCACCAAGGATCAGATCCATTAATAAATCTGTGGCCTTCCTGAAACACCTGAGTGGGGATATGTGAGATACTAAGACCTCTTATTTGGGATCAAGACTGTAACTACTTATTTTATGTCATTATACAGCCATCAACTGTAAATACATTATCATTCCTAAAGATTAAAGGGTCTATATCCCCTTGCCAGTGCTTCCAGTCAGTCTCTTGTATTTCATTTAGTGAAAAGACATCATATTACACTCAAGCATGACAGTCCTCATAAAATACACACAGTTTGTAGGAGGAGCTCTACACTTCTGCAAGCAAACATTTACAACACACAATATTCCTGCCACCTTGGAACTGACTACTGCCTTTGAATTTCACAGTCTGTCTGCAAACCACAGCAGCTGGAGCAAAAGGGAGCTGTTTGGAATGGAAAAAAAGTGACATTTATTTGTTCCATAAAAACCTTTTCAGGTTTAGCTGAACAATGATGTTCAACTGCATTGCCTTTCCCTCGTGTTGAGCAGGACAGCACTGGCTGCCTGCCAAAAGATCAACAGAACACAAACCATGAGGATCCTGACCCTTTGCTCCCAAAACACACCTCCAGCTTCACTGCACACAGGAGCTGCCAGAGCTACTTCCAAACTAAGGTCAGATCCATTCCCTCCTCTCAGAAGCCTTGGTGACAAAAGCCTATTTCTCCAAGTATTGCTCTTACAGCAATCCCAGGGATGCTGCACATCCTTGAGGGAGGCACACAGCAAACCAACTCATTTTTAGCTATTTAGTTATTAGTTTACCAGTGGATAATACATAAGGTCACTGCAACAGGAGAATGGGAGAACCCAGTTCAACAGAGCAGTTGCACACAAGATGGTTTTAACCTTGCATCTCATTTGCAGCACATAGTCACATGCTCATCCTGCATCTTGGGACAGAACGTGGTCTTGGCAACCTTTTTTCCCCCTTTTTCAGACAGCTTGACTCAGAAGCTCTCAAATTCCTCATATTTTTCCCTAGACATACGCCTACACATATCTTAGTTATTTGTAAAATAGCTAGCGAAATACAAATTACGTGGAAACTTACTGAAACCTGGGCTAATAAATCTTAAGTGTCACAGATCTGCCACCCGAGCTGAAGAATTGGCAGCAGCAATGATCTGTCTGGGCTCGGTTCCAAGCACCAAATGGCAGTGCAGTGATCACAGTCTCCTCTACCTCTTTTTTCCAAACTCCATGTATTCTGCCCTGGTCGAGGTAACAGATCCTTATCAGTCCCTCCCCTCACTCCCAAACTTCAATTTTAGGGCTAGGCTGAAAGGCAACATTCTTAGGCTACAAAATAAGCAGTCATCTTTGCTTCTCAATCACTCTGTAACCCAGTCTCAAGCATCTTCCTCAATATTAATTCCTTGCCCAATTTGCCTTTTTGCTCTCCTGGTCCTGCTTGTTCCTTTAGACACATTGTCCCATCCCTATCATGTCTTTCACTCTGCCCCTTGGTTCCTAATTCCAGCACAGATCCACCTTCCCACCTTCCAGACTCCAAGCTGGTGGTTTTGTGTTGTAGCATTTGGCCAAGAGCTCCTACATGCCCCACTCAGCCCCTGATTTCCTTGCCTGTACACTTACACTGGGCCATCTCCTCTCTTCTTCTTGCCAAGGAAGCAGCAGGCACAACTTAAAAAAACCCCAGTATGTTTATTTTAAATAAACAATTCTTTGTATTAGTATTCCCTCTCCTGCCAACCTGTACACTCATTATTATTCCCAGATTTATCTCCACCTAAGGCAGTCCCGAATTGTAAATTCATGGAAAGTCCTGTTGAATTTCACACAGCCCTTATGTACTGAAACACCCTCAGCACAGCCAAACTCAATTTTCTTCCTTGGAAACTGAACAATCAAAAAGTATTTCTAAATAACTCACTTGGGCACAAGAGTATTTTCCCACTGTTTCAGTCTTGCAATGAAAGTATTTGGAAAATTTCAACCAAAAGGATTCAAAATGAGGCCAACATCAGCACATCTTGGTTTAGGCCACTGAATCCTGTTAGGATTACACACACTGAGAGCAGCTTTGTATTTCCCATCATAAAGAAACAAATCTTGATGAAATAAGCTTTAGGTAAGTTTTAGAACTAAGTAATACAAGGTCATTTTAGGTGTAAGAAAGCTCACGCTTTTTAAAAAAGTGATACTACAGTTTATCTACAAAATACCAAAAATATATTCATTATAACCAATAACCAGCAAGACATTTTACTGTTAAAAATAGGAGCAACGCTGATTTCAAGTTCTCTGTGATCTTCTGTACCAAAGGTGTCCATCCACCTTAAGCAGCAAAACATTTAGTGGCCTCTAAATATCTGCACTGATTTAACACAAAGTTAACAAAACTGTTATCCAAAAGCTGGTGTCAAAAAATCCCAACAAATGCTCACTAAGATACATTAAGAGTTTTTTTTCCTCTGGTTAGTAGTATATGTCATGTAAGTACATGCTGTGACACAAGTTTGGGTAAAAACAAAACTTTTAGAATAGTCCAAGAAAAAGCAAGAAGGAAATATGTGAAGTTTGAAACTCTTACCATTGGCCTCTCTTTTTTCCATCCCTAGCAGTTAAGAACTCTGGGTTTTTTCCACTTTTTAAGATTCCAGATTCACTAACAAATACCTACTTATTTGATTGCTGAGCAGATTTCAACTTTATGTATATGACATTTTGAAAAATTACTAAATTATGACTGATCACATTCCTTGGCTGATAACCAAAGGCCAATCATGCAAAATTAATTGCTAAGACATTTGTTATTTGCTGAAAAATGAATTACCAATGTTTGCTTCTAAAAAAAAGAAAAATTAGCTTGATTCTTTTCCTTCTTACAGTCATGACAGACTGACCTCCACTTCTTTCCTAAACCAATTTCTATATCCCTAAAGATAAAAACTTCTGCCCTAAATAACAGTAAAACAGGGAGGGGGAAGCTTATATTTTCATATCTTGCATTGCTGAGATTTTTCTTCTGGAAAGCTTCCAGGATAATTCCAATAGGAATTCAACTGTGTGATTGATTCATATCACACACTACACATGAAACTAAAACTCTAACGTTCAACTACTTCCAGACACACGTGAGCTTTTTTTAAAAAAGAAAATACGTAAACTATGATGGGTATTTTTCTAAATTATGAGGTCTGCTGTTCTCAAATGAGATTATTTTTTTCCAATTCAGTAGAAACACAACACTGTAACACTTCAACTTTTACTTATGTCAAATTCTAACCATCCTAAAACCAGTACAAAGTATTATAACAGTTCTCCATTGCTTAAAGCTTTTGAGGGTGGGCTTGTTTTTTTGGTGAGGTGTTTTATTTTTTTTTTTGTGCTCAACAGTAGTTAAAATACAATTATAGTAGTGGATTATTTTACCACAAATGTTAAACTGTGCATTCAGCAAGTATTTGTAGCTAATAACCCCCAAGTGCACTCTGGTACTTGGTAGAAAAGACCACTCAGAGCTATTCAACTTCAAAAATTAATGAAGAGCAGGTGCAAAAGCCAGGTTTCATAATGGTCTATTTTTGATAAAATAAGCATACTGTAACATAGATGCATAATAAATCTTTATATGCACAGTAGTTACTCCCATTTTTCATGGTTTTGCTATCCGGACAGTTTCAAATTACACCCAGCTATTCAGTACACACATCAGCTAAGAGTCCCTGCAAAAAACATTTTAACTATTACTTCACCATCATTAAATCTTTCAGGAAACTTCCTTACTCAGTGTTCAGAACACCTATTTTTCAAGATAACAGAACCAAACAAAAAAAATTGCAAATTCATATAATCAGACACAGCTCCAAGGTTCTACATCTCAGTCCAACATTGGGGCCAACTCTGGCACTGAGGGAAAGGATAAAAATGCATTTGCCTCCCCAGTGAGATCCCACAAGGCTGGTTCACATTCATACAGAAATGGTCACCAACTCAGCTACCAAGCGTCCCTAAGAATGACCCAGCAGACATCTGCATCTATTCCTGTTCTTAAGGAAAGTTCTGAACTCCATAATTGAATTTATCCTTGGCAATTTTATTTTGAAAATTCAAGAAGAATAAGCACAGGCGTAAGAATACAAGACCTGAGGTCTAAAAGGAAATTACATTGGAAATAGGATTCTGTGTAGATTTCTTAGGAGAATACAAACACAGACATTTCAGAAATACTTCAAAGGACCAGGTAACACACAGTGAAGAGCTACTGACAGGTATTTTGTTTTAAATCTTTGATTTTTATGATGTTTACTCTTACTAAAAAATGTACCCACTCTTCCTCCCACAGACACTAATTTACTGCACTTCAGACTGACATTTTTATACAATTCTGAATAACTACATGTTTTACAATTTCCCTTTTTACTAGTTTTAATTATTCACTATAGCTAAGGCATAACCTACACCTTATCAATCAATTTTGGAAAAAAAAAAGCAATGCAAAGTTGTGTCTACAATTCATTAGAGTTGTGAATAGCTCATTGAACATGACTTTCACACACTCATGCAATCCCACCTTCTGAAAGAACATGAGATAAGGTTACTTTAATCCTTTCAAAGAACTGCACTATTTTGCCTTCCTTTTATCCCTTTAAATATCCTTCCTAGTTAAGAAATTAACATTTTCTCTCATACAATTCTTACACAAATTGTACTTTTACTTTTCTGCATCTCTTGTTAATTACATGATGTTATCTCCAATAATCTATTCATGAAGCACAGATAACTTTGGTTACCAATAAAAGGGGAAACTTAGCATAAATTGCTTAGCACAAAGTTAATCTTATAAAGCAAGGAATAAAGAGGATCTAACAGCTATTATATGATTTATCAGCTTCTCTAAAAGGGTCACTTCACTTTTTTTCATGAGACTAATTAAATACCTTAACAATGTCATTGAAACTTCATGAATCTTTCAATAAAATACACCCTGTCTGTACAACATGTTTTCATTTATTAATCTCACTTAAAATGCAAAGAGATAGGAGAACCCCATTGACAGTTAAGCAGGGCCACTCAGCTAATTCTTCTTATATGGCTTAAATGCAAAGAATAATGACCACTATAACCTATGACAATTAAAACTATAGCCATCTGTCACAAAATGTTAATCCTCTTATTTCAGCAGCCCCCAGACTTTTTGAAAAGCTTTCCTAAACTGCATACCTTCTGTGCAAGGAATTGACTTTTCATCCTCTTATGTAGGAAACCCTGCTCATATATCTTGGATACTGTTCAAAAATTTACAAGTAGAAATATGCATCAGTATCTTCCACAAAACATGGGTCTTCAAGTTTCACAGTATTTTCTTTTAGCTTGCACAGCATTCAGAAAGGAATGACATGACTCATAAAAAAATTTTATTATAAAATTGATTTTGATACTTTTTAAATATAGTTTTGATGATTCAGTATTGTTCCTCTGATGTCTATGAGTCCATCAAGGTGAACTAAAACCTAGCAAGCACCATGGTCTTCTCAAAAGACTTAGGATAACAATACCTAATATAATGACACACCTTGAATTCCTGCCAGTTATAGACAAGAAACTTCAGAGTGCCCATAGAAGTCCAGACAATAGTTTTATGTTACCTATATATGAGTCTTTTCAAAGTTTCTGGAATATATTTTCTGAGGGGAAGACATATAGAGATAGCCAAGCACTAGTTCAAGTCCATGGGCTGCACAGATCCTGGCACTACAGGCAGACTGAATGAGAGAGAATGGGTTCAAAGTAACTTTTAATACTAAAATGTACCACACAACTTGGACAATTACACAAGTCCAAGAGATAAAAAATGTTGGGAGGATTAGGCAGAAGTCCAGGTCATCGATAAGAGAAATCACCAATGTCCTATTTCACTGTTAAGGGTATCAAAACAGAATTCAGCCAACATGGTAGGTCAGTAAAAGCAAGGATAGAAAGGCATGGAACCCCCTGTTATTTAATCCAACTCACGATCACATAGCTAAACTAAGTAACACAGGCAATACAGACAGAGATGGGTATTCCCAGCAGACTGACAATCCCTAACAGCTCAGGAAACTAAAGCTAAAAATTAGAACTGTTGTACACTAAAGTGTCCCTTTTCAGCAAGTTTCAGGGAATCCCCACAACATGTCCAGCAGGAACAGATTCACGTTGCAAATGGAGACAAAACCAGTCCCAACTTCAGTGTGTTTCTAAGAGAAGCAACAAAGCAGATGGGCCCATGAGCAACCACTTCTCCACAGGAGAAGTTTTGCTTCAGAGAGTCCTTAATGAAATGCAGATATAGAAAATGTACTGGTAACTAGATCCCAACTCTAGATTTAAATTCCTAAATTAAAGTGCTGATGTGCATAAAACCCACACTTCCATCCATCTATTTGGTATGGATGAAGGAAGAGTGCCTCCAGCAGACAGGCCATAGTGAGAAAGAGTGTGACAGACAAGCTGTTGCAACTTGCACAGGCTGAAGGAAGAGTAAACCCAAAGCCACAAAATCTAAGGAATTTCTTTAAATTCGTAAACAAGTTCATCTGGAAGATTCAGTTTCACTTAAGTTTGCAATCCTCTGCAGAAGTGGGGTGCAGAAGAATGCATGACAATTAGAAGTTAGAAGGCCTTCTAACTTCTAAGATTAACTACAACACAAACGAATTGGGGAAAGAGTACAAGAGACATTAATGTCATTTAGAACAATGAACTCTCCCTTGAAAGGTGAGGATTTCATAACCATTTAGATGACAATAAAATCCTTCTGCATCATTTTTGTGCTGAAAGTTAACAGCTTTATGAGGAACTCCTCCTGCTGTCAGAACTAATGAGNGTTCATCTGGAAGATTCAGTTTCACTTAAGTTTGCAATCCTCTGCAGAAGTGGGGTGCAGAAGAATGCATGACAATTAGAAGTTAGAAGGCCTTCTAACTTCTAAGATTAACTACAACACAAACGAATTGGGGAAAGAGTACAAGAGACATTAATGTCATTTAGAACAATGAACTCTCCCTTGAAAAGGTGAGGATTTCATAACCATTTAGATGACAATAAAATCCTTCTGCATTATTTTTGTGCTGAAAGTTAACAGCTTTATGAGGAACTCCTCCTGCTGTCAGAACTAATGAGATAAGAGCTTTCCCTTGGACTTTCCAGAAACTACTCCACAGAAATATCGTGTATCTTGGTGGCCTGCAAGCCACTAACAACTAAAAACAACTGAGGCTACAACTAAACTGGATCACGAATATCAAATTCAAGATTTCTACGTTACACTCCAGGCTTAACATTGCAGCTATAATTTATTTAAAAACAGTCTGAGAACCTCATGTGACCTGGGGATGATGCTTCTCTCTGTAACAAAAAACGGTCAGGTTGCTACAAAAAAAGTCAAGAAGCAGTCAGTTTTATAGAAAACAAAAAAGAAAACTTCTGCTAACCAGGACTTTGAAAAAGATCTGATTCTTCAGAAATCAAATTGCTGATTTCTGTTAGGAAATCTCATTTTTGAGGTGTTCTGCACATCTCTGACCTTACAAACACATGGATATGAGAACTTTATGTACAGTTCCCACTATGCCTGCAGATACTATTCATGCATTGGGTAAGAAGGCCTGAACATTTTCATCGTTTTTGGGTCCTACAGTCAACCCATAATATCCCTCTGAATTGCCTTATTTTATTGTAACAGCAGTGACTTCCTGCTTTAGAATAAAATGAGGCATTTTCACTCTCACATTCTAAAGAATTAGCAAGAACTGAGGGCACAGACAGTGAAAAAATATCAGTTTATAGATTTACTCTTTTTTGTGTTGTGATGACCCAAATGTACTGAGTTACCTTTTAAAAGGACATTTTCTCATCTCAGTGAAATATCTTAAGAACTATATTATTATATACTAGTATTATAATAGATACCTTTTAGTTCTCTATTCAGTGTTTTAGCTCTAGATTTCTCTTACTGTATTGTACTTAGCAAACTGTATATTTTAATTGGATTTCTTTACAAGTCTTGATTTCTACAAAGTAACTCTAACAGTGCTTAATTAATGGCAAAATAGCATGTGCATAACACTCTTCCCCTCTGCACTGATAAAAATCTGTGGTTTGCTTACAAGGGTTTTTTTCAAAGCTTCACATTTTGTTCATACAAATATACAAAAACAAAGTACTACTTAAATATCTAGATAAACAAAAACTTTTTTGCTGTGAGGATGCCTGAGCACTTGCACTTTCCTTGGAGATATTCAAAAGCCAGCCACACCTGGTCCTGGGCAACTGGATTCAGGTGGCCCTGCTTGAGAGGAGAGATGGACCAGGTGACCTCCAGAGGTCCCTGTCAACCTCAGCCATTCTGTGATTCTGTTTAGCAGGTACTAAACCTGAGATTGAAGAAAACCTACCATCACTCACACAGGGGGAAAAAAAAATCTACAATGGTGGTTTTCTTTGGCTGTGCCAACCAGCAATCATCTAACAGAAAGATAAATGACAGTAACTATAAAATATAAATGGACAAGTTATCTGCTCCATTTTACTGTCTACAGAGCACGTGCACACTGGAGCCAACATGACAAGTTAAAGGGTTACTGCATTTAGAAACCAGCTATTTCTCTCTTATTTAATAGCTGTTACCATCATGTTTAGCTGCTGCTGCTCCTCCTGCAGATGGGAATTCATTGATATGATTAAATTTGATGGTATGATAATGTATGGTAATCGTGATTAATCAGAAGCCCACTAGCAAATGGAGGATGTTGGGTATTATGTCACCTGCATTTTAAACTGCATTCCCTCTATGGCAGCCTGACAATACTTGACAGCTGGAGCCATCTCATGCTGCATTTGCTTCCTGCTGCTTATAGATCTGATAAGAGAAAGTGCCCATCATTCCTTCACTATCTTAAGTGCTGTAATTACAGAGCTTTGCAGTCAAGTTGTGAAAACACTACCTGTTAAAAACCAAAGCCTTTTGCTAGCTGCTGAACAAGCTCTGTCTCACATCTGCAAGGGCTATAATCTGAAAGAAATGTAATTTGATGCAGCAGTCTCATTCAAACATGATTTGCATGAAATGCTGTGTAAAGCAGTATCCAAGAAATGTCAATCAACACCACCTGATACCATGTATTCTGTTAAATGAAAACAAAACGCTTTCTACACTACCTGTGATCTGCCACTACTACACAGCGACAGAGGGGAAATTTCATTTACTGTTACTCATTATAGTGAAGCCATAGCTAAAGCAAAATAATTGTGAGGAAGTAAGAGAATCATTTTCACAAGTGGCTTTTTATTTCCATTAACAGTTTGTCTCCTACACGCCCACTGTTGCAAACACGTACAAGTTACTAAATATCAGTTTAAAATGACTGCCTGTGGTCAGATGCAGGAGGGTTTATAATTTGTCCTTACTATGAGCACTGCAGAACATGAGCCTAAATTAATAACATTTGCTAAAAAGCCCTTACTCATAGGTAGCAATTCATGATTGAATTTAAAACAATGCAGAAAAAAAATCCTCCCTATTTGCATTTCCCACAAGCACTTTTGGAAGGAGTTTTGTTTTCAAAAGCACTGCAAATTTCTGCCTCTACATCCTGTAAGAGGTGATGCAGACCCAGGCCCACTGTAATGTCATGAAGTCAACCCATGTTTGATAAAACGATGATGGGGTGATCCATGTGAATTCAAGAATCACTTGGGAAAAAATAAGTAAGCCGTATGTAAATGTAACTTTTATAATTAATATGTATAGCAGTAATATATCACTTTTTTAAAAAGAAATGCTTCAAGTCACTGACCATGAAGAATAGCAACTTCTGTTTTGAGCAATGACTGGTCACTTGTTTAAAAACCTCTCACAGATAAAATCATAAAGAAGTGTTTAAAATCTGGAACACAAACAACACTTGAAAGCTCAGAAATCAAACTACTGTTTCCAGAAATGGTAGAAAAAATGAATCAAAACTAATCAAATGCCTTTCACAGTATCCATTTGAGACACCACCTGACGTGCTGGAGATCAAGTGGAAGCATGTGGAAAGAGAACATGAAGAAAGTTTACTAAGGTTCTTGCTGTTTAAGGAAAAAAAAATATTCTTTGAGATAAAGATTATAGTAAAGTAAGATCTGAGTTCCAAAAGCAAATAATGTCAAAATCCCCTGGGAATAAAAAAGACATACAACACAGGCTATTCACAAGGGCCTGAGTCACCCTAATAAAGAATTTAAAATACTAAATAAAACATAATTTATGTTTCACAATTCAGCTTCTTTAGACATGAACCCAACAGTTATCTGAAAAACACCCATCCAGTACACTAAGGTATCCTATGAAAAGAGAAAAGCTTTGTGCATTAAAAAATAGCAAAGCCTTCCCAGCACAAATCAGTCAGGCACACTGCTGCCACCTCATCTTGTGCTTGGTGCCACTTCAGACTGTTCCCAACTTCAGCTCCGAAACTCAAGTTGACCAAAGTCGACCAAATGTGTTTGTGGGCTGGGCACCNTCAGACTGTTCCCAACTTCAGCTCTGAAACTCAAGTTGACCAAATGTGTCCGTGGGCTGGGCACTTGCCCAGCTCACACCACACCCAAGGTGACAGCTTAAGGACAACAGCTAAATGAGAATTTACCCCAAGCTCCTGAGGGTTTTCCTAGCCAAAGGCATCCAGCTCCATTAAGAGGCTCTGCTCTCTCTGCAGCAGCCTCAGAGGAGGATCCAGGTCATGGACAGAGGGAAAAATTGGCCTCAGACCTGAGGAATCCCTCTCTTCTGCATTTAGCAGTGGAAGGCAGGTTCTCCCCAGCTTCCTCTTCTCTCCAAAGGCCCCACACTCCAGCCACAAATCTGGATGCTAGGGATACCTCACAATTCCTGGCTGAAGAACACTGACACCCTTCCCTCTGCCACATTCCATCCCAAAGCAGGCACAACACCACTTCTTTCACTTCTCTATGTCCATAAAATACTGCACACATGTGTCATGTACTATTATTACTTTGGTGTTCAATAAGTTAAATAAATGGTATCTGAAGCCAGAAGCTTCTATAAATTCTTCTTCAGGCAAACACTGAAGTATTTCAGACATGGAATATGCTGGTGGACTCAGAGAAGCTGATGCTCCAGATTTTTTTCATCCCTTAACTTCCAGCTTCACATTCACTAATGCTCTGACTTCTGTAACAGTCAGTTAGCAGCAGCCTTTATATAATACAAAGTGTTTAGAAATACCTCGTCCATTTTCTATTTAATCTCCTTTTCCCTTGTTTTACCCCGTCTTTCTTCACAGAACACAGGAATTGAAAGAGAAATTAGCCCAAATAACAAACACTGGATGAAGGACAAGAATCACAGTGGTCCCTCTAGTGTAATATAAAACCCTCCAGGCTCCTTTCCCTGCACAGGGGCATCCACAAGAATTAGTAAATTGGTCAGAAAACACATGAAAATATCAGAAGACATATGAGCAGTCTGTGACAAAGTCTTCTGTGACCTTCCTCTAAATGGATCAGTGCCCAAAGCAGACCATTGTTTTGAAATACCAACTGTAACACTGGGACAGGAACTCTGGAAAAGTCCTCTTAACCATTTTAAAGAAAGGCAGATGATAAAGCCAGACCTAAAGTACTTTAGAAGGACTCTGTCAAAGAGGTTATTTAATCTCTTCTTTAAACTGTTTAAAGAAAACATGCACTTGGCACTTGCACAGGTCCAGGTTAATTCATACCATGCTTGAAGAGTGCATTACTATGAACTACAGCCAGGAGTACAGAGCAATTCAGACAAACAGAATTCACATCCCTAATTCCCACATCCCACAAGTTCACTCTGTTTCTCAGTTGTGACACACCTCAGATCCACCATTTATTCAGTCCTTATCAGTTGCATATAGCCTCAAACACCATTCACACCAAGTCACCTCAAATTATACAGAGTAACAGACAGGACACCTTGATTGCTTGATTCAGGATTACTGTAACTGTTAAAATAACTGTGTAGGCAAAACAGATTCAAACCCTTGCATCTTTTCCACTACTCCCTCTCTAAATATTCCAGGAGTTAAGTTTTAAGAAAGAAATAATTGAACAATGAGTGCTACCCTGAAATACTAAAATTGAGATTCAAGGTTAAGGGAATTTAATCAGCCCCCACTCTAAGCAGGTTCATTCCTGATCAACACTAGCCTGACACAGCACTACATTATTTCCTATAATTTAGGTCTCACACCATATGTTAACATGCTCATTACAACTTTGTTCAGCCCTTCAATTACATCCTTCTGCAAAAGGTTGTAAGAATTAACCATTACATGGTTACAAGTCATTTCATCAGCCCTAAATTAACAACACCTGGTTTCCAATAGATTTATGACTGGCAATTGATTAGCTCTGATTGAAGTTCTTCCCATATTTGCAGCACACAGGCTCTCTGCACTGAGAGGTTTCTCTCCTAGGTAAGACAGAAACTCAGAGACCAATTTTTGATTCAGTTATGGCATTGCCCACTTCTGGTCTTTTCTTGCAAGAATTTAACTACCTTTCATGTTTCTACCTCTGCCATATTCAATCAAAAGAAACCATCCAGTTCAAAGTTCAAGGGGAAAGCAGACTGCAAATATTTAATTCTAACCCCACTATCTTTTAGAAGCAAAGCAATCAGAAAAATCAGTTAACTATTATCCTTTGGTTATGCAATCCTAAAAACAAGAGCAAATTCAAGTTATTACACATACATCCACAGATTCTTTCTACAGTGAAGAAAAGGCTGAATGAACCGTATGTAGTCTGGAGTAAGACTTTGATCTTTTTCAAATGGCTTGTCAAAATTGTCTAACCATTGCTGCATTGCTTTAAGTCAACATTTATACATAAACAAGTGAATTAGAATAGCACAAAGGCATCTGACATGTAACAGCAAAAAAGGTAGTTCTGCAAGATAAAACGTTAGTCAGAAAGTATATTTGTCTTCAGCTCAAGAGCTAACATACTACATTTAATAAAACAAACATCAGATATGTACACAGTGACACTTAATTCCTAATCCTAATATGACTGATAACCTATGCAAAATTCATAAAGTACTTCATAAGGGAAGTCCACTTTATAACTCAGCGAGCCGTGGAAAGATGAAGCAACTTTCTCAGGGTCATGCAGCAAGTGAGTGCTGAAGTAGAAAAAACCCACCCAGGGCAACCAAATGACAGTGCCAGATCCTCCTGGTTAAATCAGCCCTCCCCCTCATGAAAATTTGATTATACTGACTCTTTTCTAGTGCACTGCTTACATAAATAAAAAGGCAACAAGCACTCAAGTTTTTCCTGCAGGCTAAAGGAGCAAGAGTCCTACCAAAAAATGTTCCATTTACTTTATTCCCTTTTAAAAACTGCTGCATATAGATTAGTTAGGTTTGCAACACTTCTCAACTTGCAACCCCAAAAGTGAACAGAATTAAAATCTAATTTCATACTCAATTTAAAAAAAAATTAATTTCCAATTTTTCTACACTGATGTAAACACTTCAAAGATGCCAATTACAATGCCTTTATAGATGTTCCTTATCCTCCAATTTCCTTTCCACCCCAAATTGTGTTTATTGGCAAATCAACTTAGTATCAAAGAAAAACAAATGCAGGACACATGTTTGCATAAAAAATAACAATTAAAA
>VZTB01016402.1:132944-155815 GCA_013397245.1 Thryothorus ludovicianus | reverse complement strand
TGAAGATAGAATATAACATGAATTTACTTAATGAAACTGTGGGTTTACAGTTCAGTTTTTCAAGACTTGACAGAAGAAATGCAGCAATGTAAAAACTGTTTCTCTGCAAAATACAGACATCACAATTCCTCAGCTATAAGTCCTGTATGAAAAATATTCTGCATTAAAAACAACCAGGTCCACACTGGACAACCAAAAGTCAGAGCAGGTTTCTGAAAGCTCTGATCTCTAAGCCAGTAATTTTACTCTGTGATACCATACAGATGTTCAGACATTTATTTTCCTCCTTCAACACTCCACATATCAACAAAGGATATTTTTTTTTGTATTGTTTTTGGTATATATATTTGGGAAGCATAATATACAGGTTTTTACTTGAAAATACTTCAGGTAATATTGCACCCTAGGTATTTTGCTTATTTTGATACTCTGCTAGAAATTTAGATAACAAAATTTAGAGTAACAAAACTGAAATGAGAGAAGTTCTAGAAGCATGCACTCTTTCCATTCACAAAGTTAAAAAAAATTATGAAGTGAAATTAGCCTAGTGAAAAAGCTAAGTGTCTTGTTTGTTTTCAAAATTAGAAACATAAAAGAAAGGAAAGTCATGCAATGCTAGTTCTATTTTTTATATAAAAAACATGAGGGCAATGAAATACCTTTAGTAATGATAAAAATGATTGCTGCATTTTACAATAAATACATATTACTGCTTTTCAAGCTTAGGGATTATTTCAAATAGCCTTTTATTATATCAAATAAAATAAGGATTCTATTTATACAGGAAGAGTCTAGTAATAAAATGAAGCCCATATTCCTTAAGACAAGATGCATTCATGCCTTTCCCACTGGAGAGACTGGTTCAACAATTTTACAGTTAAACAGAATTAATTCTACTCTCAAAAATCCATTGACCTTAAGCTTTTAACAAACATTTTCAACTGCAGAGTGTATTGTCAATATTTACAAATCCTTAAAATTATATTTCACTAGAACAGCTTTTATTTGCTATATTAATATTTCCTTGCAAATGTATGCTTATCCATATCAGAGAAGAAGAAACAGCTGCTACTCACAGGAAATCTCTGGGGTCCTACAGCAGGTCTTGGCTGGGCTGGAACTGGCAGCAAGGGCACTGAAACAAGAAGCACCTTTTAACACCATTTGTTTTACCTAACAGTTGTTGTAGATATTTCCAAAAGCAGTTGCAATAAAAACCCATTATTAAAATCTGCTACTTTTACCCTCACATGTCACAGCTCCTACAATTAACTTTGAGCAACCGTTCCCTCCCCTGCAACATGCAACAGGGCAATTAGGATTCTCCTAGTTAATTTACATAATTTAGTTCTGCATTTTCAGAATTAAATTGCTTCTTGTTGCAGGAAGGCAAACTAGAATAGTTATTCAGCCAAAGACAGCTCTTAGACAAAGCTGACAGAGACACTAACAATAATTTCATGTTTCAAACAGAAGGATACATGATTAATTTCACTTCTCAACTTCATGCCACTCAACATTTCTTAGACATCTCCCAGCCTCGCCACCAAGCTACACAAGAAGCATGGATGGGAGAGACACTAACTGGTAAAAATCACCGCTCAGGAGAGTAAAATGAGGCAGGTAGCTACAATTAAAAGCATGCAAAAACTACTCAGTCTGGCCTTGCCACCACAGTGGTGTGTGCAACTGTGATCACAGAACTGCTGATCTCAGGTGAAAGACTGTGACTGCATAGAGACACCAAGAAGAATTAGGAGACCTCTTCCTGAAAAAAACAACCTCTAAAACTTCAGAGGGATTAACGTGGATGATTTGTACTCACAACTGCACTTTGAAATACTAGTCAGAAAAACCTATTTTCCAAAACACTCTCTCAATGTTATGGCAAAATGCACAAAGTGCTACAGCTGCATCACCTTGGGAACTGAACACATATTCAAATCTCAAATACAAAAGTGTAATAACAACTTTCCCATTTTCCAGAGCACTTTTTATTTCCTCTCACAGTTGTGCGAGTGGTGAAAAATACAAACATTTCCTTGTTAAACAAAAGGTCTAGAGAAGTTAAATAAAACATTTCAAACCACACAATATGTTTGCTCATTTACTAAAAGCTTTTAGTAAGATTCTTCTCCAGTTTAAGTGATAGGGAAACATTTTCCAGGCAGGGTTAAACACTGACTTTGCAGACAGCTACTGTGTTACACTTCAGAGCAAAAAAGAGATTAAGAAATGATGCTAGTTTGAGGGAGAAGTTGGGTATATCTCCCAACAGAGAAGTTTGCTAAGATGCCTCCAAAACCCCTTTTCCCTTGGTAACCAAGGCACAAGAACAAATGCATTAGTGGGTTTTTTTTTCAGTTCATGTCCATGTCTGGCTTCCATCCACTTTCCTTAAGTACTTGTGGTTTGCTGGTTCAGAGACTGATGGGGTAAACTAATTGCAGCAGTCTTTCAGCACAGGAGGGCTGTGTGCAAGCTTTGGATCACATTACACAGCAAAATGACTGGAATAGTTTCATCCTGGCTTCTAATGAACAGCTGTTGGTATCAAACAGCCATGGCCACACAGAAAAAAACTGATAGGACGCTCTTGACAGACCTAGAATTCAGGTATTATAGGTCAGAGAGGCACTGAGAAAAATAGCATAAGGTGGGAAATATAGAGAAATGTCAACTGAACAGAGCACTAGAGACTATTTCAGTATCCTGCCTCCAGCAGTAGCACATAAATTCATATATTTATATATTTTAAACAAATTAATTTAATACTCAGGGAAGATAGTAGTTCAAACTCTGTGCCCTTTCAATCCTTGGACACTTGCTTAAGCAGCAAAGAAATCTCAAGTCCTCATTTTCTTGATGTCAAATATTCCATAGGTGTGAAAAGTATGTTTCAAAAATAATACACAGCATGCTGTAAGACACTATTTTAAGAAGATTAAATTGCTTCTTGCTATAAATTCCAACACTATACTTCAAAAGATCAAGAAGCAATTCCCACACTGATTATTCGGGAGAATTACAATGTGATTTTTCCCAAGACACCAAACAGTTTTCAAAAGGTAAATGGCATACTGAGCTGCCATAAACTGCTCATTAGTTCATGTCAATTCTGGCAGTGCCACAGTATCCCTGAAATAGTTACCTGTGGTATAAACACTTAAGGGGAAAAATGTAACACCTATTATCACACGTTAAATCAGTATTTCATAGTACTTCTATGTACAGTCTTCCAGCACTAACAAACTGATCGTACTCAAGTGTGGACACACATTCAGCAAAAATTACTACCTATAACTCAAAACTGGTTTGCAGAATAGGCCAAAAAGAAAAGATAAAACTATGTGACAAGCTAAAAGATATGGGATTCAAATGCCACAGGAGGCACAGCTGAACACCAACTGCACAGTACCCACAGCAGGTATTCACAGACTCATCTTCTAGGGGTTTGCTAGACCAAGTCCTTAATCATTAATGAAGCTTCAAAGACTAAAAATAGCACCAATTCATTTGAAACAAAACTGACTTGAAAGTAACTATTTTTTTGAATCAGGATTCAAGGCTGGGCAGGGAGATGGTGGCCACTGTAAGAGATTTGCCTTTGAAACATCAAAGGAATAAGCTGATGATAGGATTCTTCAACAGTGTTTCTACTCTCTTTCAGGCTCCAGTAGCTGTCTAGTAGAGCTCTTACACATGGTATTTTATTCACATGAAAATTTTGTAACAGTTTACAGGAGGTTTGAGTCTATTTTAGAAAATACTGATATAATCGACTCATTTCAAGACTAACTCAAACTAAAAAGAGGTTAAAGAAAGTGCATTTCTATGATCTGCAGTTAGGAAAAGTGTCCCTGGTGCTGACAATTAGAAGTGTGTGAGCTTTATCCTGCCATAAAATTAGAGAGGAAAAAATGCCAGTCTACACTAAAACATGACAGCACACCATTAAAATTACCAGAACCTAAGTGTGCATATCATGCACTTCCAGACATGGCATTTTTAGCTTCCAGGCATCACATTTTCAACAACAGAATCTCAATAAACTTTGCACCTATCTGACTGTATTCTCCAATGTGGAAAGCCCCTCATATATCTGGATGTTCAGTCAAGAAGGGGCAGGACATCATCAATTCTTCCTGTTACCCTGACAAAAATGATGCTGCAAGTGAAACAAATCCTTTTGTTTCTGATCAATCACCAGTCTCTGCCTACTGGGGTTTCAAGCAGGTGGATTAAGAGAAGACTTCTTAAAAGGAAGTTTGGAATAGCACTCCCTACACTGAAATTTCTACCATTTGCCTGCAGTGTTTAAAATTCACCTTAATATGCAAATACCATTGAAGATTTTAGAATCATGCTCATGTATCTACAGAAAGTTCAGTATTTCCAACACATTTTCACATTTTCCTTATGTCTGCAAGTGCTTACTTTCATGTAACATAACTATACTGCCACAGATTAATACTGAGATGGCCACTACTCTCAGTCACTGCAGGAAACTCAGCTTCCAATACATGCTCTCTAATCAAGAGGATTAAATTTCTACAGTGACTTAAAAGACTGTATTTAATAGTAAGCTGCTGCACACCTATTAGCAGAAAAATTCAGTAGCCTTGCCAAGGACTCTTTCAGTAAAGTGAATGGCACAAAGGGATTTCATATGAAGCAGCTGCCATCAATACAGCAGAGAATGTCCTTGCTGAATGCAGGTTTTAACACATTCAATAATTGATAACTCATTCTCCAGGGCTGCTCCGTCTAAGAGAACACCTGGACGTTTACAAATCAAGAAATGAATGTATACATAAAGTCAGCGGATGTAAGATCTAAAATAACCCAAGAACCACCCTCCTCCTTATCAATACAGTACTGAAGATCTCCCAACCAGCAGGAGGTACACAACTTTCTGGAAATGAGGATGTGCATGAAGACTGAAAAATAGACTATGAACAAGACCAAGCAAGAGACTTGCAACAGCTACAGTGCCACAGACAGAGGTAAAGCTGAGAAGAGCCTGAAGCTGCCCAGTAATGTGAGACAAAACTCCTCAGACTGAAGACAGAAAATACACTGGGATACTTTAGACATTAGGTAAAAGCACAAACCCTCAGTAGCCACTCCCAGTATTATGATCACATTTGCTTACCTAGATAGATCTGGTACTGTTTCACAGGGACAGAGAAAAGGCTTCTAAAATAGTCTAAAAGCAATTTTTGCATCTCATTAAACAGTAACTTAGTTTATAGTGCTAGAAAAATGCCCAGAAGGTACAAATCCACAAGTAAAAATCCTTCTGGAGTGTTTCCAGATAATCTGTCCTGATGCATAATTTGATGGGAATCACCACAGGGAAAAGCAAAATAAACTTCTGACACAGCTACTACAAAGCCATCTGTGAGAAGCACAAAAGACCTCCATATACTGGCAATATTCTACCCTGCCAAATTCCTGCTTTTCATTGGTCAAATCAATGAAGCAAAGATAGCACTGGCTTGGAGTTCTGCTGATGTGAAGGAGGGAAAAATACAGAAAACTTAATGGCAAATATGTATAAATATTTACATATTTCTTTAGTCTGTCTTGTTCCAACATAATCAGAAATCAGAGCTATGCAGGTGTCCCTTTTTCTTAACCCTCTTTGGGATTAAACACTTCCTAAATAAGCAGTAACATGAACAGCTTTGCTGAGAGCTAGAAGAAGCGTAGCCCAAATGTTTGTATTAACTCAGAGAAAAAACATATTTGCATATTTGCAAATCAAAACAATTACAGATGTGATTCTGTGAAAGAAGAATTGAGGGCATGTATCTTGTAAGGACAGTAACTGGTATCTTTCACAGAGAAATTACATGGCAATGAGTGCCTCAGTACCCTCTCACTGAAACAGGTAGATGGTCCAGGGAAATTTATAAATTGCATTACTTTCCTAGTTTTGAAAATTGACATTCACTGTTATTAGAAAAGCACATTGTCTTTTCAGTTTCCATTTTTACTACTCTTCTTAGGCTTTACATTAAAATAGCAAACATGATAAAAGCTGAAAAGGCTTTGCTTGTTCAGTTGGCCACAGCCCAACAAACATTATGTCTTACTTCAGGCAAAACATTTGTTTCAAGCTCCAAGAAAAAAAAACAGCAGCCTGAAGCACACTTCCATGAAGTGATAAACAAACAAATTGTTCCATTTCTGGCAAAGAATGAGATGAGTCACACCTGCATGGCTGGGAAGGTGTTGAGAAAGCTCACCTTGCACAGGCGTCACTACCGTCCCCTTGAAATGCGGATTTATGTGAATGTTCTTGGGTTGCTGAGGTGTCACTGGAGGGGGAGTCATCATTATTCGAGGTGTTTCTATCTGAGGGGGCATATGTAGCCCTGGAGGAGGAGAAGAATGATGCTGATGCTGTAAAGGAAGCAGAGATTGTAACTGTTGCTGCTGCTGCTGTTGTTGCTGCTGCTGTTGCTGTTGTTGTTGTTGCTGCTGCTGCTGTTGCTGCTGGAACAGACTCATAACAGGTTGCTGGTGTGTTGGAATTAACCTCTGTGAGTGAGTCTAAAGTCAGACAAAAGAACAGAGTCACTAGGCTTTAAAGTTAAAATATCCTGACATAAATGAGCACAAAACTAAGACATCTTTGGAGAACAATTAGGCAAATTATGAACAGAGAAATGTCTTTTCCCTATAATCAACTGGAACTACTAAAAACTATCAGCACAGGAAAGCCAAGGAGCAATCAAAAACATTTATATGAAGGAGAGGACAGCAAAGAGCAAAGCAGCACAGGGAATGCAGAGACATTCACTCATTTTTTAACAGTGAAACTGTCTAGTTTCATAGTCACTTCTGCATCTGCCAGTGTTATTAACTGCAATAAGGTTTATGTGAAGATCACTAAAAATTTGAGTCCTAGTATCAAAATAAATCCACTAGCTTTTCACTCATGTATAGAAGAGCCTTTCTGAGATAACAGACCTAGCACTAGCAAAAAAAGTCAAAATACAAATTCAGATATCAGTGCAGCACAAATTCAAATATTCTTCAGATATCAGTGCAGCACACCTATCTGTACTGCTTGAAGAAAAAAATTCATTTGAAGATACATTTTAAAAGTAGCTTTCCAAACTTGGAAGAAAGTCTCTTGCTGCTCAATTCTCAAAAACAATGGCCAAAATCAGAACTAATTAAAAAAAAAAAAAAAAATAAAAAAATATCGTGTCTCTTTTGAGAGACAATCCTCTGCCTCTTAAGTCACTGTTACTAGATTCAGTCCTAGTCCAGCAACTCCCAAATGGCAGTGGAGACCCAAAGAGGCAACCTCTCAGCAACACAGCTGTAACAGATTGTTGCTTTCAACAGCCCTACACATAAAGCAAAGCAGCTACATAGTATGCACAAGACCACACTGGGATGAGCACAAAAATATATACATTTAAAATCAAAATAGCTTGCAAGGATTGCAGCAAAACAGGAAAAAAAAAAAATTCAACCTCCACTGCTTAAAAAGCACAAAATATACTACTGCAGGGCTCTCAGGAACTGAGATATCCACCAACTCCTGCCAGTGACCAGCACCTACTTACTGCTGTTGGAAAAATCACCTTTGCTTAACACAGATGACTTTGTCCTGCAAAGACATACAGACTTTGTTCTACAATCTCGGCTTCAAGTATATTTTATGACAGTGAAAAAAAATTAAATGTGTTGACCTCTTGATCACTTGCTCGTTGGTTTTGGTAAGGTTTTTTTGATGGAAAAGTAAAGTCTTTTACATTCTGATACAAAGCACAGCAGAGAAAAAGAAAGCAGTAGCAAAGCTAAATTTCATTTGAAATCCTAAAATGACTTATCTAGTAGTGAAGCAATGATTACTGTCCTAGGGTTTTATTTACCTCCATAGTAGCATAGCTTATACACAAATAGATTTTTTAAAGAAGTATCAGCAAAAATATTATCTTGATAGAACCCAAGAAGTATTTTACAGAATTACAGAACTGTATTTTTTAAACTATATTAATATGAATGATGGAGGACTGAACATGTTTCCATGTTGCACGTAGACTTCTCAGAGGAATTCAGTTTTTCCTCCATCCTCATGCAAACCAGCAGGTAAGTCTGACTGTGATTTATCAGTCAAAATGCATTTTTCATTTGGAGGTCTTGAGACTTCTCAAGGTGAAGCCAGCAACAGGACTAAGCACATACTTTACAATCATCAAGTCACACAAAACCCATACTGCCTAAACAGTGCCCTGAAAGAGCAGAAGGTCTACACTGGAATACACATTCCATCTTTGCAAAGATTCACGATTTAAAATGCATTTCTCCACAGCTTCCTGCAAGGATGCTCAAAGAATGCTAAGGATTGAGAGGTACCATTGTTGATGGCTGGTTTGGCAGCAGGGCAGGCCTGTGATCCTTCATTCTTCCCCTATCACTGTTGTCTCTCCTTTGCTCTCCCATGCCGTGGCACATAACTGAGCCTCCTCTTCTCCCTCCTCTCCTGGAGCCGTAGCGCCCCTGCTTCAGCTGCCTTTCCCTCTCTTCAAATTCACGTAATGCTGCTTGGGCTTCTGCAGAAAGCTCTGTTGAGACAAAAATGGGGAAAAATGTTTCAGCTGTGTGCTGAAAAGGTGAAAAACACAAATGACAAATAAACAGAACTACAGAAGAATCCCTGCGATTAAAATTTGCAGGCACTTTGATCTCCTTTAGGTGGCATGTTAACATTTCATTAAAAACATCTTTAAAAGGAAAAATCACAGATATTTGTGTCTTTTGCACAGCAAAAAGCAGCAGATAAATGAAACAAACATGAACAAAAAGGCTTGGTTGTTTTCTTTTTGAAGATGGTATTGAAGTCTGCCTTCTGCTCCATGAGGAGACTGTGGCTCCTCTCCAAGTTTTATCTTTAACATTTCACTTATCTGCATGCCAGGCAAGGCAATGAACTCGCAGCAAACTTTACAGTAAAGGATCTGTTGAGTCTTCCATATAAACAGATTCTATGCACCACACTCTTCTGCACATTGGCCTGCTCCAAAGGACATTCTGCTTGCTGAAGTGTTTCTAGTACCTAACTACTTAATTTTTGTTTTATTGGATGTGGTTTAAGAACCACCTGTATTTCACAAGTGGTAATACCACTGAAGAGAGAGCAGACTTTAAAATCTGTGCTTAGCTCAAGTCAAACACATGGCTGCTGCTAACACCCACCCAACTCACATCACAGGTAAACACCAGAAAACACAGGGTACTCAGCAAAGATAACAAGTTTAGTTAAAACCTTGGACAATGCTGATAACATTAAGCAAGAAATGATGCAGTAATAGACTCAGGAAATTAAATCACTTGAAAATATAGAAAAGGTCTACAACAGATGTAGGGAAGGATGGAACAGGAAAGCCCTGTGAATGTGGTTGCCTCACGGAAGATTTTAAAAATGTGGAAACTGTGAATGGAATTGAAATGAAGGCAGCCTTCGACATACCAAAACCCTAGTTGATAAATACTTGAAAAGCTGGTATGTCCGGTTGAGTAATCCCCTTGTTTGACATGCAAGACCCTCAGGTCGGTGATAGGTATGTTAATGTAAGGATTCTTATTGGCTGTATGCAAATACTGTAGAATTTGTATGTTACAGGAGATTGGTTAGTGGAATTTAGAATATTCAACATAGAAAAAGATTTATTTCATTGTAACCAGAACTTAGCTCTCTTACTTTCCAACCTCTCTCCTCTCTTACTTTCTAACCTCTCTCCTCTCTTACTTCTCTTACTTCTTCTCCTCTCTTGCCCCTTATGCTCTCTTTTCTCTTACGCTCTTACTCTCTTGCCTCTTGCCTCTTAACTCTCTTACCTCTTCTCTTCCCCTCTCTTGCTTTGTCCTCCCTCACCTGGGCCTTTTGTCCCTCAGCCTTTCCTCTCCCCCTCCTGGGCCTGCTCTGAGCTGTGGCGGGCAGCTATAAGCAGGGTCCTAGGTTGCACCCCTACCTTTTGTAATAAAACTTAAGTTTTAGGATTCAGCTTATAGAGATCTCTCGTCTCCGTCCGCCGTCCTATTATCACCCAGACATCATACCGTTATACTACAAACAGACATCAGAAAACAAACCATTAAAGTAAAAGCAGAACCACTCACCAGGTTTCAATCACTTACAAGGGGTAATAAACTTAAACATGCGGCTGAATCTCCTGCCATGTGCTAGTCAGATCCTTTGTTACTCCTAATATTGATTTCAGCCTTTAACAAGGCAAAATTAAACTACTAAGAAACAAACACACTCCTGACAAATAAAAGCAGATTTTGAATTAATATGGTATTTACTTGTCAATACTACACACAGTGGCCACAATATATGAATATCAGAATTAAAGTAATTAGTTATTAGTAATTAGTAGACAGGAGACATTACTACTGTGTCTCCACACCACCAGATATCCTTTCCCAAGAATACATAACTAAATCAATTAGAAAACTCCTACAATATCTTGTGAATCTAAAGGCCAAAGCTACTTAAACCACCATCTTAAACATCTTCATAAGTAATCTCTATTAGTCTTTGAAGTTGAGGATTGACAGAAGGGCAGCAAAGGGTGAGCACTGAGCATTCCCTCTGGGCAGTTGTTCTTACTTGGCTACAAAATCTACCTGCATGACTGAGCTGCAAAGACTGTAAATTTGCATGTCCCAGTTTTCAGAAGTATTCAGTGCCTCCACAAAGCAGGAGCTTTTCAATTTTTAAAAGTTGTGAACTTGCCGATGGCCTGCAAGAACGCAGCAAACATGACAGATTTCTGAAAGCACAGGATCTTCCCGAGTTTCCTGTTTCATTTTTGCACGTTGGTGATGAGACAAGTTTCTCTACCTCCTTTCCTCTCCACTCTGACACCACAACTGAATGGCACAAAGCCTTAACAAGTACTCCTATGAAATGCTACCTTTGCCCTCAAGGTACCTGCATAGCAGAGCCCAAGACAATCAGGCTTATCAGGAAAATCTTACAGAATGCTTAGAACTAAGGAAGGAATCACAGTCCCTCAAGTCTTAGGTATTAAATGTGCATTTCTGACAAAAATTAAGAGAAATGCATTAGATGCTAATAAAACAACTGCCATAGCCATCTTTGGCTGCCAGGGATCAAAAAAGCTGCTTAGTTGAAAAAAACAGAGCTCTGATTTCAAGTCTCCTTCCTCTCCACACTTGCAGCAAGTTTTGTTTCTTCAGAAACTCACAAACATGGAAGGGCCAATGTGGGCCTTGATCTCACCTCAAAGATAGACCAATACTTCCCAAATATCCATGGGGGAAAACAGTGCACTGTGTTGCAAAAGAATAACTCTTTTTCCCTTTTCCAGAAATGATCCAAGCCCTGCAGGGCATCCTGGGCGTGCTGCTGCTTGGACAGTTTTTTTGTTTTCCCAGGAATAGGACAGGCAATTTCTCTGCCATCTTCCACACTACAACCCTGAACTCAGCAAAGCTGTAGTCTGGAAAATGAAGTTCAGTCATTGCAACAAGTACCTAGCACTGATAGTCAAGCAAGATAAGAAGCAAGTTCCTATTAAATTGCTTAGAAATCATATGAGAGGAAAGCAATTTTTAATGAACCTGGGGACAGAGCTAGGCTTCCTAAAAAGCAAGACTATGGCCATGTCTCTCAACCTCTTGAGCACACGCTGAAGGACATTGAATAGGAACAAATTTGGAAGAAAGATTGGGCTGCTCCAAACAAATTATTTCAGACCACCATGCTGATCAAGCTTGGGGAAGGGATGACAGCATCCATGCAAAGTTAAGTCTGTCAACCTTGAATGTGCAGAATCACTCTCTTGAAAATACGTAAATTGTTTTCCTCCTCACTTTACACATAATTTCTCAAATTTTTAAGGTCATGTCCTTAAAGGCACAGTCCACACACTCAGTTTTTCAGCCAGAGTAGGGAACACACGTAACATCAACTTTGGGAAAAAATATCCCAAACAAAACCACACACAAATTCACATTCATACTACATCTATAACCACGTAAGTACAATATAACCACTGGATTTTAAAAATAAGAAGATGACAACACCAAGCATACTTCCCCCCCCAACATGCCACAGAGGGCAACTGTCCTACCTGTGAAGAATTTTGCTCAGACACAGTGCACGTTCAGAATATTGTTGCAAAAGTGAAGAGCTCATGGCTTCAGTCTTAAAGTGCTGCACACAGTTACACATCACCACACAGCAAAATGTAGTTAGCTCCACTGTGAGGGGGGCTGCATATTGAATTTGAGGGCATTGTGTCCTACATACAGGTATCAAGCAGAGGGGATGGTATGGGAGATGGTTTTGCAAGGACAGAAGCAACAAAAACAGCCCCTGCTTCCCTGAAAGCAACCTCAGACTGCTCAAGAAAAGAGATGATGAGCAGAGGAAAAAGAGATTCTCTTTCCCTCCCTGGACTTTTCCAAGCACTGCCAGGTACTCACATGAATACAGCTTCTCCCTGGCTAAGAACTCATGCACATCTACAAACACACATTCATTCACATATATATGCAGTATATTGTCATTTCTCCTCATCATCCAGGTCTGCAAACTGATTATAATCTGTGCTTCTGGACACAGAGCAACTGGACAAATTTAAAACACTCACTTGAATTTCCTAGCCCTGCCTGAAACCTCAGCCATGAGGCATCACAGTGAACACCACCCAACTAAGCAGGGTATAACAATTAGCACTGCTACATGCAAACGACCTTTGTTAGCACTTTGCAATTGGTTCTGTGTAAGTCTAAGGGTTTAGATATTTTTTATTAGATACAGAGGGAACATTTTAGTTTGGTAATACCAAAGATATTTTTCCTCTTCACATTCTTTAACAGGTAACTACATCCAGGGAATAATGACAATTCCCACTCTGAGATGACTTCACCTGCAGGCACTGATTTCTTATCAAAGAAATTATCAGTATTGATAGAAATCAATTACATAGCTGTCCTACAATACCCCTCTTCTGAACTTTGAAAAACCATTCTTTATCTTGGATGGAGAAATGTTTAGGAAAGATCTTAGCTACATTATTGAGTACACTGTATTTTTCTATCTTTTTACCAGCACACACTTGGTCTCATCTTGACTGTACAGTTCTCACACACACACAGTTAATGCAGTGAATCAGCAATTATTTTTCTAGTGTCTCTAAGTGTCAAGATTAATTTCACTATTGCTGGTAATAAAATGGTTTCAAATGACATCTTTAATCAGTAAGTAAGAATGCACTCCTCCAATAGAGACAAGCTGTCACAAAAGGTCACCAAAATGTGACAGGATGGAAATTACGTTTGTAACTTCAACTGAAATGTTAATTCCTCTTTAAGTGTTTTCTGAACTATGTTCATATTTTAGAGTAAGGAGACATAGGTCTGCAATGAAATTTCATTTTTAAACCATAGCAGCTGTAAAAATTTGCTCTATAACATTAAAAGGAAACAGATATTTATATGCAAACAGAATTCTTTGTGGTTTAACCTTCTACCACATGGTCAGTTATCTGGCCTCGATCAACAAATTATTAAGAAAAACTAGTATGAATAGAAACCATTTCACAACAATAATATTGTTTTTGCCAAACTTTAGTTTCCAAAAAACCTCTTTATGGAATCATCCACATTTGCACTCATCTTTTCC
Source organism: Thryothorus ludovicianus (assembly GCA_013397245.1). NCBI lineage: Eukaryota > Metazoa > Chordata > Aves > Passeriformes > Certhiidae > Thryothorus > Thryothorus ludovicianus. Next base: position 142,131 of record VZTB01016402.1, on the reverse strand, counting down.
TTGTATCTCAGAGCTACATCCCAGATCATTTAGAATTACATTTAAAAGTCTAATTCAAATCACTCTTCCTTTAACAGTCAAGCTCCACCACACGTTTTCTCCCTCCTGGATGGTCTTGTTTTTATATTAAACTAAAGAACAAACCCACAGATACCTGAAAACAAATGGAACTGTCTGCAATTATGTGCAGAGATTCAGTTATTCCAGTGTGCTCTTTTTTAAAGTATTCTGTTTAGCAAAGCCACCAGCACCTTTTGTATAACAAGATTGGGTCTCTATGTGGTTTGTAGAAATATGGCCTTATGGTGGCAAACACATTTGGAATGCATCTCAGCTGAAACACCCTTTGCTATCATTCATTACAGCTCTGCAAAACAATCAATTGCCACAAAAGCTCACCCAAAGTTTCTGGAATGTTTCTCCTTTCTCTTGTCACATCTGAGAGCCTGATGATCGTTCCTTCTTTGCGTTCCGTTTTGAAACGTAATCGACCAGACTCTTCATCATCATCCTCCTCTTCATCAGATTCTTCTTTTGTCTCTTCTTGAAGTTCCAGAGATCCAATAGCAGCCTAAATCACAAAATCCAGAGGACATGCAGCCTCAGAAAACCAAGTCTCTTGTAAACAGTGTCAAAAGCAAAGCTTTCTTTAAAAGCCCCTTCCCAAAAATTTTGCTGACATTATATATTGTGCTCATATATAATCCAGTGAACATTTAACAGCTCAGTGAATTTTTTTGAAATAAAAATATATGTACTACATAATACATTATGAAGTAAAATCTGTTTAGAAAAGAAACCTGCTGTAATTCAAGGGAATACTGAAACTCCAGTTAGAACCTCCATCTGATTAGTAGGTACTTCTGCACACAAACTGACATTTCATTCCTGAACAGACTAAGATGCAAATATTGGTTACTACCAGATTCAAGTAATAAAAACAGTAAAATCCTAATTTTGTCAATACTATGCTATTAAAAAAATCCAACCAATCAACCAAGATAACCTTGCATCTCAATCTTACTCCTCTAGGTATGTATGCCTACTTTGTTCCTCAAATACTTCCCAGTTTCAATTCAGTAACTGAAGGGGAGAATGAGCATAGGATTGGATAAATTTGAAAATACTAAATTTGTATTCCAAAATGCTACTGGAATTTACTTTCCAGTTCTCCCTAAAACAGAGGACATTTATTCAAATAAAACAATGTCCATCCCAAATGAAAATGGATCCCTCTCCTTCAAATTAATAGAAACAAAAAAAACCCTTCATTTTTGCATGCAGACCTGATGAAAATAATGTTCAGAGTGTTTCAAAAGTTATATTGGATTTCTACACTTGAAAATTAGAAGTGTTCTAATATCATATGATTCTCCATAAGAATTTTTAGTTACTGTGTATTTGATTATTTCTTGTACAAACCAACTCGTTCATTTCTTAGAGCCTGCACATGCATTTTAATTCTTTGCAAAGCCACTAAATACATCATAAATTTCATGCTGCTTGAGGACAGTTAGAAAATGAGCCAAATCTAACATGCAAAAATGGTTTAATCTTCTAATTAACCAGATCAGTGCAGAAATTTATATGAGAAAGGCACAGCAAGTGTGACAGTCAGGTGGACAGATATTAAATCACAAATCAAGAAAGAATTAATGGCATAATTGTGCAAGAGATTGCAAATTTGCCTATCCAGCAGCCTAACTTCATCCATAACCAAAAAGAACTGTGAGAAGCAAGATCAGAGACAGGGGGACCTGGCAAGACAGGTTCTGCTTTAAAGGACAGCAAACCTCATGAACTCAAGCTCAAAGCTACTCCAGCTTTGGTCTGGTGAATAAATGATCTTTATACTTAGTTACAGGGTTTTAATGGGCTACTGATCCCAAGTTTTATCCATTCCAGACAGACCTTTAAGCACTACATTTCCTGACCTCACAAAACTGCTTCAAATACAGCTAAGAGAACAGTCAAATTTTACAAAAGGTTTTAAGGTTTTCACATTATAAATATATTTGTTTTAGTGTAACAACTTTATCATATTTAAAAAAGGCAGGTAAAAACAAAAGGCAAAGTAGGAAGAAAAGAAACAAACCTTCAAGACTGAAAGAAATGCAAACCTTAAAAGCAAACCCAAACTGGTCTAATTAACATATCCACATATAATCAAAATACCTTTGAGGACAAGCAGTTGATACTCATGGAACAGAGGAGGGATGTTAGCAAGGAAAGAGATGCTAACATGGTTTAATGAAAACAAACAACACCGAGAGAAAGACAGCACTGGCATTTTACTTTGAAAAGAGGAACTCCCAAAAGAGCAAGGAGTAGCAATATCTCTATCAAATCTGTGTTTTTATAAATATCACAAACCCCACAATTTTACTGTCTCACTGCTTCTTTTCAGAAACTTTCCCTTCAGGACCAGGATCTGGAAGTCAGAACTGGAGCAGCTGTTTTGCAAGACATGTTTACACTACACTGAGCCTCCTGCTTTACTATAAAGCATAAACCCCAGACACATCCACTCCCTACGTCCATGGCTAAAAGTTACATTGTAATTCCGGATTTCATTAATCAAAGACTGGTCTCAGTCATGTAATCTCATCTGTGAGGGCTACACTTAATTGTGCAAGGTTCTATGTGGAGTTCAAACTACAAAGGGTAATGAAGTCTACGTTGTCCTGAAAACTTGTGCTATGTTTTACTGAAATGCTATTAAAAACAAACAAACTGAACTATTTATCTACAGGACAATGAAAAAAAAAAATCTCAAACTTTTCTAGACTAGCACTATTCTACTCTTACCCACTTATACCAATTCTGAAGTCTTGGTCTGACGCAATTCATCAGCATAATGCTCATGCCACCCATTAACCAGCAACAGCCATACAAGCATTAAATATCAAACACAAAAAAAAAATAAAAATCAAAGGAGTCAATGGAAAAGCAGGCACCAAGGCAAGGCAGTGCTGAAGAATGTCTGATTACACCCATTATTGAGGGATTTACACAATGGAGACACAAACATGTATGACAGCCATCCCTACATTCTCTCCATACAGCCCCAGGAAAGGTTGGCTGAGCAAGGTAGGAGCACACACCCCTGCCCTGCAGTTTTAAAATGCAAGATTCCTACACGAGCTTTTCCAGCTTTCAGCCAAACAGAAGGAGCTGTTTTGCCAAGATTACAGCATGAATAGATTCTAGGTTTCAAAAAGACACAATTGCAGACACAGAATTAAGACATACTATTATTTACAGGATTGGTTTTGGTTTTAATACTTGCTAATTGTGAATATCTGTGCATATATATTAACAGTCCTTGAATGGCCACTGGAGGTCACTGGACTGGACTCAGCTGCCCAGGCTTCTCAGCAGCTCTCCTCAAAGGCAGCTTTTTTTCCCACATTTCCCACTATGACACCTTGCACAGAGCTACCAAAGAGCTTTGCTGACCCATGCATAGAAACAGAACGATTTTTCTTCTGTCAGCCTCATTAAATAATGCTGGGTTATGATCTGCTAGAATGAGGGAGTGCTCCTGCCCTCAACAGACACAGCCCAAGGGAAGCTGCAGAAACACAGCATCATCTCCCCAAACGTGGGAGCCTCCCAGTGCTCAGGAGAGCCTTCTGCCAGAGATTTATAAGATGTGCAAAACCAACTACATTAAAGGTGAAACAAAGAACTTTTACTAACAAGTCATAAAAAAGGGAAGTGGAAGCATCTGCTATGGGCTAACAGTGAAGAAGCTGCAATTGTTCAATCCCAGAGGATCAAGAAGTAACAGGGCAGGTAAGAGGATATTATATCTATTCCAAGGGCACAAAAAATGGAACAAAAAACTCAAATTTAGGTGCCTCAAAATATGTTGAAAATTTGGCTGTTTTGTTTGCACTATTTTCACCACTTTCCTCCAGGCTGGCAGGTAGTGTTTTCAAACATGAGCAACAGAACCAAAGTGCAGAAGTTTTGGCAAACACAGATGGGACAATTCAGACACACTGGCCTTTTTTTCCCAAGTCTACATCCTATCAAAAGAAAAGCAGTATGCAGCACTTCTTCATGAAATGCTTTCTAGATTAAAGTACTCTTTACTTCTTATCAGAATAAACCAAGACACAGTTTAAATTATGCAATGATAAATCCCCTATCATTGACTTCACAGATTACTTCCAACATAAAACAAAGACATTACAAATTCTAATTTCATGAGGCTTAATTTTTATGAACATTTCACAGAAGTAATTAGTGATATTTTTCCTCTAAAATATTTAGGACATGATACCTCATGTGGCTGTTCTGCCACACCTATTTGCTGCTGAAACTTCTGAATGTTGGTTTTGCTTTATACCTTAAGAAGGCAAAAATATTTTCTGAAGCACTGCTACATTTTTCAAGGAAGCCACACAAAGTGCTACTCATTTAAAATCCAAGCTCTGCAATTTCAAGCACTATTTCAAAAACAAACTTTACCTGCCTATTCCTCACTTCTCCTACCTGAGTGCCACTTGTAACAACTGTCTCACTCTCTTATTCACTTGCTTCCCCCATCATGTTCTAATTCTCCAACCAGTCAGCTTTTCTCTTGGTTAACAAAAAGATTTCTTCATGCAACACAATAAGAGGCTTTAGTTGGTTTTAATGCAGCAACAGCTTAAAATAAAACACGAGCCAACATCCTTCTCTGTTATTCAGCTGCCAAATTTCACCCAATATAATGTTCTTTCTTTGTACTGCATCCATTACAGCTCCACTCTTGTGTTGTAGGAGAACACCAGCCCTGTTTACAAGCACTGAATATTATGAGATCTAAGGAAAAGTGCTGTTACATAACTTGAATAAACAACAAAACTCTTCAGAGCTGGAGGCAGGCATCTAACCATGCAATGAACAGAAGTGAATACAAAGGTTCTCTCTCATGGAGGTATTCTTCTTTGGAGAGTGCCACTGTGAGCCTACTGCCAAATGGAAGTAAGATCCATATGAAATAATAAAGGAATAAAAAGATGGAACAATTTTGGAAAGGTGAAATTTGTGGCACTCTGCAAACCATCAGAATAAAGCCAAAATGTAAGAGTAACTGAAGATATGGCCAAAATACCCACCTTAGACGATGAACAAAGTCTGTGAAAGCTCTATTAATAAAATCAATTAAAAACTTGCATTGATGGTATGTTTTGAATGAAATAAATTTAATCCTAATTTGGACAAATTTAGACAATACAACTACCACAGAATTCTCACTCTAGAGTTCATACTCCCAAAATGAAGCTGTGCTTTTTTACAGCAGTAAGTTTGGCAGTGAATCCAAACTATGTATTTAATTTTACATTATGTGCATTGTGTCCATCATCTCCCACTGTGGCTGCAGACACTACAAATGCATCAGTCCACCTCCAAAACACCAACACAAAAGTGTGTATCATCAGTCCAGTGAGGAATAAAAAGTGTTCAGGGATTTCAGTTTTTTTGAAGGGTAGATTTAACACTTAGGAAGTAGGAAATTAACTGCATTAAGGTACATTTAGTGCAAGATTTTACACTTGCAACAGTGAAGGCTGAACGATGCAGGTGGTCCCTTTCAATGCAGATCTCCACCTTCCAAAGAATGTTGTTTTTAACAAGAAAGGTTTGATACAACTGGAGCATCACAGCACACCCACTTGTCAGAACGTCATACAGTAATGCTGCTGTGTCTTTGAGGAATTAATTTCCTGATGAGTTTAAGCTCCAAAGAGGAAATACACTCTGACTACACTTCTCAGCAGGTAATCCATTCAATCCTATTTAATTAAGAACTGGAATAAAAGTAATATTAAAGCAGATTCCTGGTGGGGAAAGGAAAAAAAAATCTTACATCAAAAACTTGCTGCAAATTAAAAACAGCTGTGATACTCTTGCCTAATAACAAAAGGAAAAACCTTGCAACAGAGCTCAAGTGGCAAGATAAGAAAGTAATTCTTTTATGAAAGCTTGCAGGTGCACAAAATATGGCATTGCACATACATGATATAGGACTTCTAAAATTTTTGTAAGGTAATTAATTAGTGTATCTAGCCAGTACATCCAATAGGAAATCAATTAACCAGTAACCCAGCCATGGGTCAGCTGGTCCAGGGGCTTCTTTGCCTTATTTTCTTGTTATGTCTCTTAGGTTGTGGTAGAGCATAAGATGTCCTTACCAGGAATTCTCTTCTTAAGAGTAATTTCAAGACTATATAAAACAGAATTTTATATAATATCAAGAATGTATAAAGAGAATTTCAAGAATGTAGAGTAAATGTTTGTTAAACTGTGAGAGAGAGGAGTAAAAATACTAGAACCTACACAAATATATATTAAAAATCTACAAGGCTATAAATATATGAAAAATACATAAAAAGCTAAAAAACCTTTAGGCTTTTTCTAAAAAGCCTTTAGGCTTTTTTTAGGCTTTAGACTTTTTTACCAGGCTATAATTAGTGAATGCACACTTGGTAGACTTTGGCTTAATTTTTCTTATTGCAAACGAAGGAACTCATCCATTTTCCTCATCAAAGAAGATAAATCTCACAGGAATTACAGTTCAAGTTTCAAATAACAATCTCACCTTTGCCTGTCTAAAACACCAACCCTTCCATGCTTACATCAAAGGGAGATACCCAGGAACTGTATTTACACCCCAACAGCACCAGGGATCCATCTGGTGAAGCGAAGCACCACAGCTCTTGGAGATTTAACAGATTGTGCACTATTACTGTCATTTCTTACCCAAACTGGCCCCTGAAGTTTCTACTGTTGAAGCCAAGACTAAATATGCACATTTTGAGCTCTCCCTTATGACTTTAATCCTAAAGGGGAGAGAAGATCTGACAACACAGATGGTGTCACAATTCATTTTATACAGAGTACTACCACCAATAATTCAACATTGGCAAAGTTGCATCAATTTTTACCCAGCAGTATGTACAATTCTACAAAATCAAACTGTAACAGAACTAGTTATTTTAAGTTTCCATTAAATTCCTGACATACCTCTTCTGATTCATTAGCCATTGTCCGGGATTCTTCCAACTCCTCATCAGCTGCATACTCTCCTTGTTCTTCCATTGCTTGCTCATTGTATGATTGCATGTAATCTTCATCCTGCAGCAGTGAAGAGGAAGGTGAAAAAACAGAAGGCCAACTGAATAGGTGGGGTCTGACTGTATTGCTACAGCTTCCAGAGTGGAAGAGAAATATTGCATCTGTCAGAAGAGTCAACTCTAAGTGTTATGGCACGCACACAGCATAGTCAGCAGGGCTTTGAACTAGACAATCATTTCAATATTATCTAAACCAAAACAGTTTCTACTCATATCCCAGCAATGTCATCATAAAGATCTCATTTAACTCTGGTTGCCCCAACTACTTCTATAGATCTGCATCCATTTTACTACAACTTCATGAAGCAAACACTGCAGGACTTTCTTACATCTATATCACGTATACATTAACATCAGATTTTACCCCATCAAATATAAACATTCTTAAAGCATTCTGTGAGTGCTTACATACAAGTGGGTTCAACTCTGAAAAATTATGAACATAAAACAAAAGCAAAATCTTGCTTAAATTTGCTTGTATTTTCAAACACCTCACTGATCACATACAACTTTAATTAAGATTAAATCATTTCATTAGCAATTAAAGCCAGTGCATGTTCTCCAATATGCTGCTTAAATTATATTGAATTATGCAGGTGACATTTTCTGAACTAACCTCCAATCTCTTTATTCAGGTTTAGACAGTTCTCAGTTACAAAAAGGATGAACAAGCAGGACATCAATCACTTTGGGATATTAGCACCTTAAAGATGTCTTTAGCAGGTCAATAATCTTTTCACCTTCGAAGGACTTTATCAGATCTTGTCTAAAGCCTGGATAAAAGCTTTTGCATTAAGTACTTCTAACAATTGGCAGTGTATCTCCACCACACAAAGCTGTTTTCTTCCTTAAGGATACAATCCTCAAGGTCATGATTCTCAACAGCTTCCAGCATGACAAAGGAGCATTACCTACCGCCAAACAAGCTGTCAACACAAACTTTGTCACAGCCTAGATAAAGAAACTGGCAGACAGTGATAATAGGTCTAATTTCCCCTCCTCCCAAGGGAGGCAAACAGATTTTAAATCAGTCTAAAACCCTATGCACGTGAAGCAACGTTATCTTTGAAGATACAATAGAAGGAAACTCACTGGAAATTCATCTAGGGGTTCATTGATTTCAAGGTCTAGCACTTCATCTTCTTCTCCAGGCTCTTCCCCATATTCTATTTGGTCTTCTGTCAGTTCAGGATCATTGCCTTCATAATGTCCTTCCTCTGCATACTCTGAGGCATATTCTTCAGGTGCTTCAGATTTGTCATAACCAATTTCATCTTCCCCTTGGTCATACTCAGCCTCGTGCTCCAGTGAGGGGTCGTTGATGGACTCGTATGATGTCAGGATGCCAGATGTGGCATTGAGGCTCACTGTGACACCTGGAGAGCTGTGGCACAGGGGGAAAATGCAGAGGCTGAAGTCTAACTGGCAACTACTCACAAAGATTTAGCAAAACAAAGCCAACAGACATAAAACCTCCAAGTTGGTGGACAGAATTATACCCCATACACTGTTTGACTCCATGCCATGTTCTCATAATGCATACTAAAATGCAGCTTATCACCAGCTGCAGGCTATTTGACCAGGGGAATCAAACCAACCAGATGGTTTAGCAGGTCAAACTGGCAAAAGTCCTGCTTGGTAACCAAAGCAGACCACATTCAATTTTAATTCCAAGACTAACAAAAAAAATATACACGATATTACTATAAAGGGATGTTTTCCCAATTTTTCAGGATATACTAGTAAAATACTTTTTTACTAAATATATTAACGTTCATTCTTGGTTATCTTGAATTCAAATTTGTATTTTTATGATAGAGTTAATGTTCTACTTAATATAGAATAGTCAAGAACTGTAATTTAAATGATTAAGACATTTTTAACTAGCACAGACACTGAAAAAACAATCAATACAAAAACTAGCAAGTTTATAACCAGCAGGCAGGCAAAGCAAAGCTCAGAGTTTACTGTTTACAAAAGCCAGTGCCATCAACACAAAAAAGCAACTAACCAACAGCAGACTAGTTCTTGATTTGAGAGCTCTGGGTATAAGGAAC
>VZTB01016402.1:112033-132621 GCA_013397245.1 Thryothorus ludovicianus | reverse complement strand
GTATATTATATATATATATATATCCATATCCATACATTCATAGCCCTTCAGAGGACATGCTCTGCACAGCATGCAATAAGGGAAAGCTGGAAAAACATCCAGCAATGGCACTGCATCACTCTGGCACCACNGTTAATGTTCTACTTAATATAGAATAGTCAAGAACTGTAATTTAAATGATTAAGACATTTTTAACTAGCACAGACACTGAAAAAACAATCAATACAAAAACTAGCAAGTTTATAACCAGCAGGCAGGCAAAGCAAAGCTCAGAGTTTACTGTTTACAAAAGCCAGTGCCATCAACACAAAAAAGCAACTAACCAACAGCAGACTAGTTCTTGATTTGAGAGCTCTGGGTATAAGGAACATAATTTTTTATTTTTTTTTAATAACATTCCTGTTATTCACCATTTTTTTAAGTTTGGGAGAACAAGATCCAGGCAGCTTTGAGCTATTTGCATCCCTAAGAGGGAGAAGATTTAACACAAAGTGAAGACATTATGCAGGATTATCATTATCCTCCCAACTACAGAAGCATGAGGTTGACTGGAAACGTGAGGGGAAGGGAAAGGCTCTCTCTGGCAATAAAACTGCTAAAAATGCAAAATTTGTCTACAGAAACCTGCTTCCACTGAGCAATATTATCACATTTGAGATACTTTATCACCACTGCATTTGGTCACACAGCCATCCCTGCTACCCAGGGGACTTGAGGAGGACACACAGTAAAAAAACAGCCAAGAACTGTAACTGGGATTTCTTTTCTTGAAAGGAATAGTCCAACCCTCACTCCTGCAGGGAGGAAAATGGCAGCAAGGGAGGAGATTGATGGTGGAGCATTTTATCACATCCTCATCAGTCCAACATAAGGACAGGAGTCCTTGTCCTAACTGCAGCTAAAGACAGGAGATCTCAGAGATGGAGATATATCAGTGTATATTATATATATATATATACATACATTCATAGCCTTTCAGAGGACATGCCTTGCACCTCATGCAATAAGGGAAAGCTGGAAAAACATCCAGCAATGGCACTGCATCACTCTGGCACCACAAACATCTTCTCTCCTACTTCAGTCCAGCTTGAAAAGTAAAAAGAGCAAGACATTTATTTTGACTCGTAATGCCCATAATTCGGCTGAGGAGTTGCATGACCACGGAGTATTCACAGGGCAGGAATCACAGTAAACTCCCATGGAAATATCTGCTCCAGCCTATTAAGTCTGTTCAAAATTTTCTGCTATATAATTGTACACAAATATTTAAGTCACAAACTCCCCTCCTCAGAGTATTAGGAGGTAAGAGAAATTTTTAAAAGAAAGATGGCAGAAAAGGAGTGATGCCTTTCCCTTGGTACTAAAAATTAAAAGCCAGACACAGTTAAGGGATAAAGGGGTTTTTACCTTGGTATTTTAAAAGGATCCTTCTGGTGCACCACTTGGCCAAGGTGGAATGTGCCAAAATGCACACACACAATAAATTGTGTGTACAATTTACAGACCTTACAAATTAGCATATCTAACAAGGATATCTCTATGGGAAGCCTGGAGGAATGGTGTGATATTCTCCCATCCCAAGGAATTCCCCCCTGGATGGGCCAAATCTCTCTAGTTTACAGGATGCATCTAGAGGACCTTGGTTTCTCAGCATAGTGTAGGGTTTTCCAGCCTCCTGCTACAGAGGCCTTTAGGATGTTTGGTCTCCTGGCCTAACAGAATATTAGGATTATGCTAAATTATCAGACTTAAGGAATTACAAGTATGCATGCTAAAAGTACTAAGGATACATAAAAGCAGTATAAATGGTACATAAAAGAAAAGGCAAAAAATCATCTTGGCATCAGAAGAAGGAAGCTTACCACAGTAAGCAATACTGAGGCAATAAAGAAAGCTCTGTAAGTGCTTAAAATTAATTCTATATGCACAGCAGATGACACAATTTCTTCTTATAGAAGAAATTTGTATAAATTTATTAGATCAAAATAAAATTTTACTGAAATGTTAATAATGCTACTGAATACATTACATATACATCACTAAGTAGCTGGCTAGGAAAAAAGTAAAGCTATTTTAAGTATATACCAATAACTTTAGTTTAGCAGTTATTAGTTATCAACAATAGGAGTTATTCATAGCTTTGAGCCATCCAAAACAAGATTCAAAAAAGAAATACCGAAATTCTTGTTCCTCTTCATTGTCACTTTGCAGAAGATCATCATTCAGCTCCTCATCTGACAAGTCTGACTGATTCTAGGTTTCAAAAAAAGTCAATCATGAACATAAAAGACACAAACTTTTAATTAAGTACTGAATGCTAAATATTTTCCATGAGGAATACATCCCAAACTAAGATCAGATCTTCAAAAAAATTACCTAATTCAATGAGAAAAAACACACAACACAAGATCACAGATCTTAAAATACACCTTTGAGAATCCCATGGAAATTTACAGAACTCAAATTTGCCTGTCCATCAACACCTTTTTCACTGATCCATTCTCAGATACAGCCAGAGATGACAACTCACTTAAAACAGACCAGAAAGGAAGAAAGGTTAGCTCCTGTACACTGCCTGCTGAGCCTGATGCATTAGGCAAGTCGAGAAAATGCATGAAATGCAACTTCTAGAGAGAAGACACAGGAGACTGGAGGAAAGGAGATGATAAAGAAAACTGAAAAATCATTATTAGTTTGTAAGTGAAGAAAAAAAAACAGAAGAAAATACTGTGTCTCCTTCTAATTTGTCTGTCAAATTAAACAACTTTCAGTTGTTTGAGTTTTTTTTAATAATTACTCTCTAGGGAGAGATAACTGCAATTCTGCTGAGCAACATTTCTAACCCCTAAAGTAACAGGGCCAGAAAGGCTACACTAAGACAGATTTATCTAAAAGTACTGGAATAAGATTAAGTAGAAAGACATTTAAATATAACTAAATCCCTAAATAACTCAGGGAAAACTTTCTGAGAAATCCATTATTACCTCACCACCTGCATCCACACCCACAGATACCCTGTAACATAGCAAACTAAAAAGAAGAATAGAAAAAGCACTAAAAACCATAATACATTGGAGAATCAAGTACTGGTTAGCATTCACAGATATAATTTTTAAAAACAAGTATGTAGCTTTATCACCTCCATTCAATGTTAACTGCTTCTGGTTCTGGTAACTGTAACAAACATTTGCAATCATTATCCTCCTGGAATTTTATTTGCTTTAAAACAGCACGAGAATAAGGAACTTCCTATATTTAATAGGAAATGCTTATAGAAGCTATAATAATTTCAAGAATCTACCTTCCAAAATTTAGAGCATGGCTATAAAAAACTACAACAAATAAAACTCAGCTCTTAATAGAGGTGGGTTTCTTACCAACTTATTCATCTCCAACTAAAATTCGAAAAAACATTTTCAAAATTAGTTCATTTAGAAGATAAAATATAGAAAGAGGTGAGTAGTCAATTTGATTTCTCAAACAGAAGACTGTCTTCTCCTGCTGGTATCTGGCAAATCCAAAGTCACATTTAGCTCTTTCCACAGAGTTCAGTCCTGGAAACAGGTATCAGCAGGAAGAGTCCATAGCAGACTTGGGGAAAACTTATTTATGTTCCCCAGTTTTAGCTGCTCCTTACATTAAAAGGGGAAATCCTCTGCCTAATCATCAGACAGTGAGGTAGCAGATTGTGCACATTGAGTGTGAACTTTCACAGACAACACTGACTGCTTTTTTATTTCCTCTCTGGCAAGTACTGCTGGTATTCTGACAAGTGATTTTTAATAGCCAGGAAACTGGCACTTAGAGTAAATTCTCCATCATGCCAATCTAGCATTTCAGAAATGTAACTGAGTTGAAAAAAAAAAAAATTCTCTATGTTTTATTTTAAAAGTCACACTTGGAAATATTTAATAAAAGGAAACAAAGCCCTGGGTGCAGAATGCTCTGGCAGTAAGGAAGACAACAGTTCTGCGGCTGTCTGGCTTTTGGGAGGTGACTGTAAAATACACGAGGTCAAACCAAACTCCTGAACTGGCTAAGCTGAATAACATTCATATTTTAATATCTGCAACAATTCACTTATTAGCACATCTCTTACCTTTTTTCCAGTTAGCAAATCCTCTCCAAGCAAGTCATCATCAAGTTCACTGCAAAACAGTAACAAACTTAAGAAGCTGAACTTTACAAAACAAAACCAAAAACCTTATAGGGCATATGCCTCAAAAAACTGCCTTGAGGAGAACTGCTGCCAAGCCAGCACAAAGCCTATTTTAGCAAAGCATTTAGGGAATGAAAGATATGTATTTTCAGTGAAACAATTGACCATACATATTAAATAAGTCTGCTAGTCTGCTGTTGCACAGTGATTCCATTTCTATAAGCTCTCCTTTCCACATCCCCCCAACTAAACACAGCAGAGAAACCCAGGCAAGCACAGGCACAGCCAGTCAAAACACAGCCAGTGCAGAGCCTTCACTCCAAGGCCATTTGGACACACTGTCCAAACTCATTCTGTCCAGATTGCTGATCTGCAGCTCCCCAGGGAGGACATGAGAAAGCAATGTCCTCTGGGCAAGACTCACTCTAAGGTCCCGTGTGGCCTGAGTGCACTTCAGCAAGGAGCTGGGAATCCAGCTGCCTTGGGAGCCTGCATCTCTCCCAAAAGCCAGGCCTAGGCCTTTATCTTTCAAAAATACTTTATTCCTTCCTCATCAAGCTGAGGGTAAGGTCAAACACATATTTGGGTGACAAAATCAAATGCATGTTTCATCAGTTTTATATTTGTGCTCAAGAATTGAGGAAGCACAGAAATATTGGCTTATATCACTCCTGCTATCACAATGCAACTGCCCCATAAATAAGATTCAATATAAGGAACTACATTCCAGGTGAGCTAAACTTTAAAAAATTGCTACATTTCATTCTTCCTTCAGTGAAAGAATTATGTAGTGACAGGGATGACCAGATTCCCCCTCTATAATAAACACTTGTTACTAACAAAAGCATGTATTAGAATATGTGCATAATCCTAAAATGAGATGTGAGTGATTTGAAATATGAGCTGTACTTTAAGAGGAGACTATTTCTACCTAGACACCTTAAAAAAACAAAGAAAAACAAAAACAACCATGCCTTAGGTAGTACATAAAAATCAAACCATCCCAAGAGAGAATAGCCTATAAAAACTGAAAAGGAATTTGTGTGGGAGGTCCTTAGGACAAGGCAAATACTTGAAAATGGAGAGGCAATCCCAAAACATAAATCAGTTGTTTTTGCAGATGGTTCAATCTCTTTCAGAGCCAATTACTGTACAGATAACACAGAAAGGAAGGAGCTTATAAGAATCTTGTGGGCTAGGAAAGAACAAATGACACATCAAACAAGCCCTAAACAGGATGTTTTCAACAGGATACAGAATTTATCCACTGTTACTGATCACACATAGTTCCAGGAATGACAGAACATTAACAAACAATTGTTTTGTGCTTAATGTAATATTAAATAAAAACTGGGAGATAAGACATATCACACACTCCAAAGACCAGACTGACTAGAATTTCAGCCTTTTCTTTCAAAGATAGGAAACTCTGTGTAACAGAAATGGCTGCAGAAGAATTTCCTACTTCAATTTTGACTCTAAAAAAAAAAAAAAACAAAAAAAAATTACTAATCTTTTCAACTGCCAGTAATCTGACAAACACACCAAAATGTTTGAAAATATTTCCCAGTGCTATGGTTCACCACTGACAGCTTTTAATAAAACTGCTCTAGAGAAATTCCAAGAGATGGCAAGAGCATATGTCACAGCAGCATTCAAAGACAAAACCCAAGTTCAGGTAGCAAAAAATTCAGGTTAAAGAAAGGAATGCAAAAGAAAGTGAAAGATTAAATTAATTATCTAAACATCCTAGGCCTATTAATCACATTACTAAAAAGCATCCTTGATGGGATTATTTAGAAAAGAATTAACATTTGATCTCAAGAATTAACTGCAAGTATATTCTAGATTTTCAAAAACTCTGGTAAATTGCTTGACAGTCAAAAAAATTAACAGTAGGATATAAATGAAGTTTGTATCAGAAGCAAAAAGTAGTTCACAGGGTGTCCTTCATACCTATTAAAATAGTCAATGTCATTCAGTATTTTCATTGATAAATTAGAAGAAAAATGAGCATGAGTAACTTTTTGAATACACAAAG
Source organism: Thryothorus ludovicianus (assembly GCA_013397245.1). Taxonomy (NCBI): domain Eukaryota; kingdom Metazoa; phylum Chordata; class Aves; order Passeriformes; family Certhiidae; genus Thryothorus; species Thryothorus ludovicianus. The sequence continues at coordinate 126,421 of VZTB01016402.1, read as the reverse complement.
TAACAGTGAAAAGCCTGCTCAATAAAGTGGAACTATCTCATTAAAGTGGCCAAATCTGAAGTTATCTATAGAAAAATGAGGGACCACAAGAACTAAATCTGACCCTTAAAGAACAAGGCAAACAAACAAAACAATCACCAAGAAAACAAACAGAAATCCCCGAGACACTAACAGCTCTTAGCTGAGAGAAACAGACAAAAATGAATGGTTGCAATTTGATATCACACAAATCCACACAAAATAAACTGGAATAAAAGTACACACCTATACTAGTTCTAAAGGCACCTCATCCTTGCTATCATCAAGACACAAAAGTCCTTCCAAAATCATAACACTAGGAAATTTTGGGTTAAGATAATTTTGGGTTTGCTGCTCTCAGAAGAAAAAGACACATTTTCCTCCTCATCCTCAACTCCCAATACCCAACATTTTCCTCTGAAATAACGCTGAAATAAAATTAGCTTTCTCAAATAAGAAAAAAAAATAATAAAAAATGCAGACAATAAAAAGTGGAAAGTTTTCAGCCAGCATAGAGAAATCAGCAATCTCAAAGAAGACTCTGAACAAGTAAATTTCAGCAAAAATCAGCTACTAAATCCGCCCTTGAAGGAGAGCACCAGAAATGCAGGTTTTTCCCAAACCCATGTTTTGGGCTACCTAATGAGATAAGTGTACAAATTAACATGATAAAGATGCAGACTGGCCCTTTTAAGTCACCAATTTCATAAGCACGCCTCATTAAACATCAGCAGTAGGAAGACACAAAAGTTTCAGGAAAAGAACTTGTAAAAAACGGGAAAAATTGCCCAAGAACAATGTTACATTTGTACTCCCAAATAACTGGGGCCTTCTGATTCTCAGTTAACATCCTCCAGCTGTTTGAGAAAGGGCAGAGATCAGAAAATTCAAAATTATTTAAGTGACATGGGCATGGGACTCAGTAACAACACAGCAAGAGCTGATGGTTGCTGAAGATGTGTGACCAACAGAACTTCATCTCTCCCCCCACCCAATGATGCCCCAGTTGAAAACAGTGCATGAAGGATGAAAACACCAAGACTGTGCTCACCCAGCCTTTTTTTCATCTTCAATAAACTATGTCCTGTACTGAATTAGCCAGCAGGTAAAACCCCCAAGCAATTACATTAGGCAACATATCCATATACAGAATTTGTAATTGCCAAGACACCTACAGAACTCAACACTTACAAAGACAGCTTTGCAAATTTGAAGAGAATATTAACCAAAAAAAATATTCCAACCTATGCAAACAGTATTTTATTAGATGCAGTTGTAAAATAAGATTTCTGAAATGATCAGCAAGATGAAACTCTAGAATCTTTTGCTCTGTACCTGAAACCACTTCCCTCACAATTTCACTACTGAATTTTTGATCATCTTTCTTTAATTAAATACAATTAGTAATAAACATATAAATTAAAAGTTTTTCCAAAACTAAGTCCTTGTATACTTAAAAGTCTCAGCTTGGTGAAAATACTCTAGAATTGTTGTCAAGTCCTATTAAAACCAGCTTTGCACAAGGAGTTTACCACTGGGTAAAAGCTTCCAACTTTTGATGCAACAGCTGCTAGACTCCTCCAAATTTTCTCAAGTGATGAGTAGGGCAGCTAAACCTAAATATGACCAGACAGCAGCTAAAAGTCCACCCACTCATACAAAGGCCAAAAGTTCAGAAAATATTCTAATATAAAACATCTGCCTGCAATAGTGATTTTAAGGTTTCTGAATAGCCAATCCTGGGGACAGGAGGCAGCACAGGAGTGACCCAGGCTGAGCAAATTATTTTAATGGCAATCTGAAAGCAGAGCAGTTCCTTGGTGCACTTCAGCATCCAACCCTCCAGCAGCTGTACTGGCCTGACAGAGAGCAGACACTGCTCAGCAGCACAGGGCAGAACACCCTGCATACTCCAGAGCCACTGTCCAAATCCAGCCACATACCTCCTGCAGCAATGAGAACCACCCACTTCACCTAGCAGATAACCAAGGAAGAGGAAATCAACGCCTCTGGAATGACAATAACTGCAGAGCAGCTGATTTACTCCAAGGGCTCAGCTCAGTGGAAAACTACTTACAGTAAAATTTGTTTACTACATTCACTTGAGTGATTATAAGAGAAGGCAGAAATCTACTCTGAATATTTTTTCTCCCTTTTAGAGTGAAAACCACTGGCAAAGTCTGAACAAGTCTATCACTAAAAAGGAATCATAGAAAAATAACAGAAATAAGTGAAAAGTTTCCTCCAGAAAGAGCAGACCAGGGTAGCTAGCAGCTTGATTCCTGTCTCATAAAAGAACACACATTCTCCCCCAAAATAACCCAGAGCACACACACTTCTAAATCTTTAAAACAGTTGTACTGTTGAAGAGGCCCATGCCTAAGCTCTCCTCCTCCTCCTCAATTTAAAACTGAGTAGTAAGAATTTAAACAAGTTAAAATAAAAATTATTTTAAAAATTAAGTTGGGGAAATTCAAGTACTAGCAAAGTCTATTTAAACCACCTAGGTCTACTAAATATTTAAAAGCAAAACCAAAACACTAATTGCAAAATTACACACCACAAATACTTTGTATTTATCCAATTTTAAATGGCATCTCTTCACAATGCTCTATATTCCTTAAGGCAAGTACATGTTTGGCACTATCTAGCACTGGCTGACACATGCAAAACAACCAACATCTTCATTAGAATCTAAATGTGCACTGCTCTACATGTTAGAGGACAAAATGCCAAAATGGGAAAACAGAACAATGCAATTCAGCATACAGAAACTGAACATGAAAATATTCTACCTACCTGTCCCAGTCCTCATCTCCAGCTCTTCTTCTCCAAGACCTTTCTGCACCAGGCTTATCAAACTGATCAAAGTCATCATCTGTAAAAAAAAAGTGACTACATTAAATAATTCCTACTGAAATGAAAGGTTGTTCAAGCAAGCACACAGATGGGATTTTCTGGGTGGATGTGAGGGTGTGCATGTAGTTCAGAAGACGCAAAATCATCTTTTTCTACTTTTTAATTAACATGAAGTAAACAGATGAATAGCAGCAGAGAATTACAGAATCATTAAGGTTGGAAAAGACCTGTAAGATTGCCAAGTTCAACCATCAAACCAGCTCCACCATCATGTTCTCCATTAAACCATGTCCTCATGTCCCCAACTGCCATAGCCACATGTCTTCTGAATCTTTCTGGGGATGAGGACTTCACTCCCTTGGAAAGTCTGTTCCAAAGCTCTACAGTCCTTTCAAACATCCAATCTAAATCTCCCTTGGCACAACTTAAGGCCATTTCCTCTCATCCTGTCCCTTGTAACCTGGGGGAGGAGACAGACTCACCTGGCTACAGCCTCCTCAGGTGGTTGTAGAGAGAGATAAGGTCCCCCTGAGTCTCCTTTTCTCCAGGCTGACCCTCCCAGCTTCCTCAGCTGCTCCTTGTCAGCTTTGTGCTCCAGACCCTGCGCCAATTTCCCTGCACACACTCCACCATCTCAATGTCTTTCCTGTAGTCAGATGCCCAAAACTGAGCACAGGATTTGAGGGGCAGCCTCACCAGTATCAAGTGAAAAGGGGTGATGACAGCCTTTGTCCTGCTGGCCACACACAAACCAAGGTGGCCTTCTTGGCCACCCGGGCACATTTCTGGTTCATGGCCAGCCACCATCAACCATCTCCATGCTTCAACAATAAAAAGAAATCCAGAATGTACTACACAGCTTTGCCTCTTCTCACTGTTGCAACAAGGATCCCTCAAGGAAAACAGCATGAGCTAAATCACTGACAAATTCTGCCAATGAAAGTCATCCCAGAAAAAGCAGCTCTGAGCAAATGCACGAAACTGAGGTGCAGTGGAGGTGAAGGTAACATCATCTGCCAAATCCCTGCTTGCCTGGGAGGCCACAAGCTCATCCACACTAACACTGAGCCTGCAAGAACACTGTGAAAACAGGAGTAAATGTCAGGTCAGCACAGGGCAGGTCAGCACCTGCAATGCACACACAAGGGGGATGTCAGGTGGAAGGACCATCAGTCATCTCAACTGGGGCACTAAAACCACCACGAGTCACCGAAACACATTACACTCTGTACCTAAACATGCACTTGCCTTCCAAAAAACAACTGCTGCTCCATATTTCTCTCAACAAATACACTAATTTGGTTCACCATTTCCTCTTGCATAGCTTAGTTTGCAAATGACAATTTTGCTACTTAAAAATATAAAAACTTTGATTTCTCTGCAAGAATATGCCAAGGTCCTTTGCTCTGTTCAGACATCATGTCTTGTCACCTGGAAACTGGAAGCACATACCCTCACACAGACTGAACCTCCACTCTCCCCATCTCTGACTACAGCAACAGAGACACCTGGATTCACTCTCTTTTCACACATTCTAACAACTTTGGTAAGAATCAAACAAGTAGGCAAATAAAAGTTATGCTCAACACAGAGGGAAACCTGCTGCAGTTTAATGATCTGCGAAACACAGGAGGTCAAGCAATCCAGTCCTTGCAGTCTGACACTCAGAACTGGGATCACTAAGATGCCATAAATCCACTCACCCTCCTGAGTTTATCTGCATTCAACTCTTTGACCAAGTACACTGCCAAGAACAACTGTTTTATTCAGCTGGGTTTTTTGTTTGGTTGGTTTCTTTAGTTAACCTCCAAAACCCAATCTGTCTTCAGGTCTTTAAACTCAGCCCAGTATCCTTAAGTGAGTATTTCCTGTATGCAATGACAAACTTATTCACTTCTCATTTCATCAAAATATCCGTGCTAGTGACTGATGGAGGTTTAAAAGGTAAAAACATTAAAAAGAAAAAATCCAAATCTTGCAACATCACTATATTAAGAACATTCAAAGCACAAATTTCAATCATAAATAGCTATGAAAGAGTGCTCAGTATGAATTATGATGCAATATGAGAAATGTGGCAACTCTTTTACTTTGAAACAGTAGGTAGAAGTAATTCTCCTTGATCAGGTTATCCCCTTTACTATCAACAGATATCTCTATATTTTAATTAATCTTTTATATTTTAACTGATTTACATGACCTAAAGCCATTGAAAACAGTTGTTTTACATTTCTCTGCTCAAACATCTACATATTGCCACCTCCTATTCCAATTCCTATTTCACTAAGACAAACAAATACACAAGTATTTCCCATCTTCCTCTTGAATACTAAATTAACTAATTCTGTGGTCTCTGGGGAAAAAAAAAAAGGCCACGTTGCTCTCTTTATGGCCATTCAAAACCAAGCTGCAGTGACTATCTTGGTGCACTGAGGTCTTAAGAGCACAAATATCCTGCACTGACACTGTTCTTGCAGCTGGATTACAGTAACCCACTGACTTGATGTAACCACCACCAAAGATCATTTTTTAAGGTAAAGCAGCTGGTTTGGCAGCAACCCAAATAACAAGTGTCCACATATTGCCTAACACAGCTCAAGACAATGACCACCATCAGGAAGACCATAAATTCTTTCTAAGCTGTGCCTGCTTGCAAGATATATTTTTTCATGCCAGGCACCCCTTTAGCACTAGGGTTGGATTACAAACAAGAGCACTTGAAGATCTGAGCCCTTAGCACACAATCCTTCCAGAGATGGACCTTCACATCAGCCAGATTTACATCTAGACAACACAAAATCACACACCAAACCCTTCCTCTCTCCACAGCACAGTGAAACACTTCCTGATACAACTCACAGCTGAATTTTCCAACCAAATTTTAACAGCCATAAAAATGTTTCAATCTATTCCTGCTGCTCATGAAGAAATCAGAGCAAAGGACAGTCCAAGCTCCTGGCAAGTTTCTAGTATGGACCTGAACTCTCACCAGTCAGCCAACATCACAAACCTCCATGCTCCAGCTCTTCCAACCTCCCCAAATTTCTCACATCCTACTCCTTATTTATGAGCAACTTCTACCAAAATTCAAAGCTGAATTACACCCAGCAAAGCTCTTTCCCAAATGCCCTCTAGAAGAACAGATAAAATCCTCAAAAATGACTGGTCCATTTGCCTGCACTGATCACAGCTTGGGAGAACTGCTCCACATGTGCCCCCTTCACTTCCCTGTTCTCATCTCTTCTCTCCCCATCTCAACATAAATGATATAAAGATCTTCAGGACAGAAGGAGACAGCTTTTCATTTTTATGCTTATTTGTTTTGTGACAGCTGACACTGACAATGAGTGTTACAAATTATGCCATTTTGACATTAAGGACTGTCAGAGCCCAGAGCACGTTGTAGCTTTCCTTTAGAAAAGGAGGTCACAACAGTCACAATCTACAAATAGCATTATTTGCTTTTTGCCAGCTTTATTTGTGAGACAGCAGCTCTGAAATGGACTCAGGCCTTGCACTGCAATGTGATGTGATACCTAACAGACCTCACGAGGCATCATTTTCTCTCCATTTCTGAAACCACACACTTTTATTTTTCTTTGTCCTAGACAATAACATTGCAAAATACCAGGATGTAACAATCAATGTAACATTTATAGCTGTTTCTCCTTGAGAAACTTGTAAGCCAATGTTTGTGTCACGGGTGGTTAAATGCCTGTAAAACAGTAACTTGTACAGAAATAAAACCACTCTGCACCAGCAGAGTATGCAACCACTGAGAGCAACAGTCAAAGTTTAAGGTTTTTTTAAGTAATTCTCAGTCTTACTGTGTGGAAAATAGCAGGTAAAAACGGATGGTGGGAATCCATGAATACAAGCTTTTAAAGCATTCACATGCCAATGGCAGGGAAGAAGTTCCCCATCTCTTCAGCAGTCTCTGTGCACAGCAGCTGCTGCTAAGACAGGAGTGGTGCTGGCCAGGGCTCCTCCTCGCAATCCCAGCGCCCATGGCAAAGCTCACCAAGAGGATGTTTGTGCATCAGCTGGGTACCAGCTGGAAGATGCTTATAGGTGATGTCTAAAAAGACTAAGCCTCCTCTAATTTCCAGGCAAAACTAGTAAGTAAAACAAAAAAAAGCCTCACAGCAAACTAAAGGAGACCTACTGAACACCAAAAAAGCATTAACTGAATAAGGAAGCAGAACAGGGCAGAGGGAAAAAACAAATCAATCCACCACAAGGCTCTTCCTACTGCAATTCTAACAAAGCCACCACGATCAAAGCAGCAGAGAAGTTTCAGGATGCTGCAGAGAAGGACAAATGCTGGCTGATTTGTTAGACCAGCCTGCTGTGCAAGGCTCTGGCCAGTTGTGAAGTAGAATAAACACAAACACACTTGGGCTCTTCTCTTGGGCTGCAGGGCAAGGTGTAGCCAGCAGTGTGTATTCTATCACCACCTGCTGAAACTGGGGATATCCTCTGTTCATGGGGCAGCTGCCAAAACCAGCTGGGGCAGTTTTCTTTATCTCTCCCACACCCATCCTCCGTCCAGGGAGAGATCTTCTGCTCATGGGCCAGTGAATCTCACTGCATAAAAACTCCATCATCCCACCAGGAGATGCTCCACCCATGGGGAGAAGCCAAGCATTCCTACCTGGATAAAAACCTGAGATTTGGAACACTAAGGCAGCTTTTCCTACAGGATTCCCAAAGAGAGACCAGGCCCATCCATCACCACTGGACCTTAAGAGTAAAACTCCACCTTTCTCCAGGATCACTGCTCCACCAGAGCCACATCTGTCACTGCAGGAGGGCTGCAGCCACCATTTAATGGGACTGCCACCAACATCCTGACCCACAGGGTGTCAGGTTGGATTCTGACTCTGTCAGGGTTTTTTTTTTTTTGTATTATTGCAATTTTATTTTAATTCTCCTAATAAAGAACTGTTATTCCCATTCCCATATCTTTGCCTCAGGGCCCTTTAATTTCAAAATTATAATATTTGAGAGGGAGGGGGTTTCCATTCTCCATTTCAAGGGAGGCTCCTGTGTTCCTTAGCAGACACCTGTTGTTCAAACAAGGATAGCCCCACACTAAAAGGTTCCTATTTTATTTATATTTACCCTGGTGCTGCACCAGCAGTGATGCAAGCTGTTCCACAGTTTATGTTCTTCTTTTATGATATATAACTGGTATCTTTTTTCCTGTTCAATGAGAACAGATCATCCACATCAGAAAACCACAAAATGCAAGCCTAATTTTTTCTCTGGCTGTGCTGATGGCAGTTTCTAATTCTGTGGACACCCCTTCAATAAAATCCTCACTAATTTTCCTGTGTAAAATGGAAGGGTTAAGCTGCACAGTCAAGTCTCACAAGTGTAGGAGGTGAATCAGCAGAACACTGCAGAGCTCTTAACATCTTAAAATGGTACTAACAGCCTGGAAAGGTAATCACACATAGCAACTGTTGCTATGAAGGAATATTTTACTGCAATGACATGGCCAAGACTTCAGGAGTAAGGAAAACATTTGATGACTGCATTTTCAGTCCTCCCAGACCTACACCTGAAAGCTTTCAGGAACACCAATCAGGTGCTGTCTCACAAACCTGAACAGTTCAAAATTCTGTGTTTTGGTCTGCTTCAGCATTACACTTTCATGAACACAAAGCTTATTATTGTATTTTTAGGCACTGAAGTGGCACTGAAGACTTTTCCTTATCGAAAACAAGATGGAGATGCCACAATGATCCTATAGTTCAATGGCTAAGAAAGTTCTACACACTCTTTACCCCAACAGGTCTTTCAATGAAGGAAGTAAAACTCACTGCTGTGGGGCAAAATAAAAATAAACCCACTATGATTCTATGATAAGAAAGACAGATAGCAAAAGAGAAAAAAAAACAAAAAAACCCCCCAGAAAATTAGAAGAGAAAAAGTCATATCACATGAAAAAACACCATTTCTCTATTCTTCAAATAATACTGAATATAACAAGCTCATCTTTCTCTATTCCATTTAATGCACACATGACAACTTGGAATTATTTCAAGAGCAAGACTCCAGATTAAAAACATTTTACCAGATTGTCTTTATGTAATAGCATATTTCTATAAAATATTTTTCTTCATATTTCATTGCTAAAGGTTACAAACCACATAGGAATTGTAAAAACCTGATTTTCAGCACCTGAGTACACCATGTAAAAACAGCTAAACAGTGAACTGAATTTTATTATCCTTTGCTATGCAGTATAAAATAACAGGTTTCATGAGGAATGTCTGTGCCTGTAGCACAGGCTGGCAATGTAACTCTACTATTAACACCAGCTGAAAAAAAAACAAACTTCTGGTAACAAATCCTGACAGCATCTGGCAGGAAAAAACCCACAAGGTCAACAGGAATTTCTGAATCCAAGTCTGTGCCATAAACCCAACACTTTATGAAGCCCACTACAAATCCAGTCCCACTTACTGAAAAAAAAAAATAAAATAATCAACCTTTCTAAACCATCACAAAAATCACATTCAGTCTTACTACCACATTATGCATAAATACACCAGACTCAAACATAAACAGTCGAGTTTATCTGTTCAGGAGCAGACACCAGGCACCCTCGATATTGGTAAACAATTACTCATAGAAGCCTTAAGTATTTGGTGACTAAGTACAACAACCTAACAACTGCCTAACACCTTCCTCAATTAGTGTATGACATGTTTTGTTTCTAACTATTCCTATAGACAAAGTTTAGCTTCCTCAAAGAAATAAAGTAAAAAAAAAGTAAGTTCTACAGGAGAAAAATTATTTTTATCTTCTTAAAACCAACTTCTTTTTAGAGTTTGTATGCAAAACAAGTCACTAGCAATATGAAAGATCAGAATTAATTATGATATGCTGTGTGGAACTGAAATTTTCTAATCAATGCTTGAAAGAAATAGGGCCTCTTCTTCCTTTTCTTTTTTAATTTATAAACTACATCTAAACCCAAAACCACCAAAAGTCACCAAAAAAATAAAAAAAAAGGGTAATTACTTTAAAATAAAAAAATAATTACTTTCAAAGTCTGATTGAACCAGAAAATATATTTGCTTTGGAAAACCAAAAGTGCAATAGTCCTTGTTTTACAAATGCTGAGCAGCAAAGGAAGGCCAAGAGTTTAAATGAAATCCACGAGCTTGGTTCCCAAATGGATTTGGACACTGATGAGAAACTGCAACTCTCCAGAAACTCTCCAGAATCTTTCACAGCAACCAAAAGCTATAGTTAAAACTGAGGCTGCTTTACAGCACAACATAACACAGGATGAATCACATCACTTACTTGGAGGTTTTTTGGTTAAGCTTGTGACAGCCATCATCTTAAATTATTCTGGACAACAAATTCTACGTGACCTAAAATCTGAGCTTTAGTATATGATATGAAAAAGTTTGGCCTGGCTTTTGTAAAAGCAACTGATACTAAGGCTATGCTTATTTCTGATGACCTGAAAAGAGAAAATAATCAGAAGAGTGAAACCTTTTTAAAAAAGCAGAGAGATTAAAAATTGCTGTGTTTAAAGGACATCTCCCTGCCTCGAGCACACTGAAGCAGCATTGTATTTTGGCACTAGTTCTTAGTCCAATACTAAATACAACACAAGGCCAGGGAACACCCCTGAGCATATGATTTCATGAATTGTAAACTCTATAGGCCCTTAAGACAGAGTTCTAGAGTGTGCACTGCCTAGGCACAAATGCAGAACCCATCTCCAGTCCCTGGATGCCACTGCTGAATAGCCCAAAGCACGAGTTTAAGTGAATTTGTCACACTGGACAATTTCTGCTACATCCTTGGACAGTGACCCACAACACACAGAATGTACCACACAGGCTGTGCCAGTAGCATCAGCTTTTCTCTGATTCCTACCAACAGCTTCACAGGAGGCTTTTAAAGCCTCCCAATGCTGAGAGTGCAACAGCAAACCTCATACTTGCCCAAATGAAGGGAAGCTGGTGACAGCCTCAGAGTTAAACAAACACCCATTCTACTCTCAGCAGGAATTCAGCAGGAAGGGACACTTGTCAAAGGGACCCTCTCCAACTCCTCCATCCCATCCCAGGTCATGACTCACAACCCAAGGACATCTCCATCCACTGACCCCATCAGAAGTAAATTAATCTGAAAGAAAGAAAATTTACAGTCATTTTCCCTTTACTGTAGTATGGCAGACAATGAAAATGTGCTCCTTGCTTTGTTTGAACATGGTTTGTTGTTTAACCTGTAACCACCTCTCCCTAAATGAGACTAAAATCTAGCTGCACACTGACTGTAGCAAATATCAAGAAAAAAAAATTCAAAATGGTTACCTTATATGATCATTAAATCACATAACAGTCCAGGTTTGAAGGGATCCTCCAAGACCACCTGCTCTCCCAGGAAAATGGGATCCTAGACGAGATCATTTATCTAGCACCCTTGTCCAAACATACCCTGAAAGGCTCCAGTAACAGAGGCTCCACCAAGGCCCTGAGGAAATTCTTCCAGTGACTGATTATTCTCCCTGTTAGCAGGGAGTCTTGTAGCAAGTGAAGCCTCTCCTGGTGCAATCTGTCTTCTCCGTGTTGTTCTTTGGAAGAGAAAGCCTCCATCCTCTCTGTACTCACCCTTTAAGATTATGGTACTCAATATTTAGTGTTTCCCCTAGCACTGTTTTTGTATGTAAAATGGTTTGGGAACCATTTCCTAATCAATGAGCAATTATGAGGCCTCAAGTTCCCTCATCACCAGCACACCCACCTCGAGTTTTCATGTTTCAACACGTAGCCACTCTAGAATTAGAAGCAGGCTGAATCAGGCTGATTAGCTAAAGAATTTGCCAACTATTATGCAACTGTGAATTACTCCCAGAAACCTCACAGACCATCACTTGAAAACTTTCTAGTTTGTGAAACCTAACACCAAAAGAGCCTCAACCTTCATCCTCAGAAAGCTTTGCTGCACCAACATATCTGGCCACAAAAGTACTTGTGAATGTTTTATTTTTAAGAATCATGCCAGTATTTCCCCAAAGCTTTAAAGATCGATTTTAAAATGACTAATGAGTCCATGCATGCTGTCCAACAGACAAATGACCTTCCTTCCATCAAATACATTTAAATGTTCAGCCAACACAGACATTTCACATTTTCATTCCTGTAACATACCCTTAGAGAGGACTTAAACTTTAATCTGCACCCTCAAAGCCAAAACTAATTTTGTTAGCTGTTATGCTACAATGTAATCAAATTTACACTAATTTTTATTTCCAATACCAATTTTGTACTACTTTACCAATATTTCGCCTTTTTTTTTTTTTTAAAGGAAACAGTAGAGTGCTGTTCTGTCCATATTTTAAAGTCCCTCACCCCAAAAATTCAAAAACTAAATTCCAAACATTCTACAGTTAAAACTTTAAAAATTTACATTTTTCACTTTGGAGCTTCTTTTGCATGCTACCACTACTGACTTTAGACAGCAGTCTCTTTCCCAAAAGTTGCATATTCCACTTCTGTAAGTTCTAGGCTCTCTTGACTGGGTCTTAAAAGTGTATTTAACTCCCTCACCCAGGAATTCTCACACGGATGTAAGTGTGTGACCTGTGGCTTCCTCCATTCAGCAAGTGTTGCACAGCGATCACCAGGACTGAACAAACATTGTCTGTATGGGGCAGGGATCACATTTAAGTGGCCACCATTTAGTGATGACAAAGGGATCCCAATTCACCCTTGGACACAAATGGAACTCCACAGCAACAACAAAAATCAGCCTTGAAATTGCAGTTTCACCACTTTGTTGAAGGTTGTCTGCTGCAGCACACGTCCTTGTACATGAAATCAAGTTCATTCAACTTGAAGCAGCTTTAAACTCAAGAACCAACACGCTGCAAAAATGCCACTTTCTTTAAATTACTCTATCCTCATAATACCACAAAAATTTCCACCTACTACATGAATGGCAACCTTACTTCCACATCACAAGTGGAACCACACAACTGAACCACAGAAATTAGCACAATGATTTCTAAAAAATAACTCAAATACTGCAGCATATTTAATACTATTATAACAATGCTTAAGGTATTAAACTATCTGCTGTTTTACCAGTAGAGCTGTCCTTCCCAGCCTTCTTACCAAACTCGACTCCTAAATTTTGGAAATTTTTTTTGTAACATTTACCTTTACATTTGGCAAATCTTCCCATAAAAATGTAATTATGTCTGTGTGCCTTGTTACCCATCAAACCAACCATGGAGCCCTGAGCTGAGCGAGCACCAGCCACCCCTCTCCTCCTTGACAACAACTTACAGAGACTAAATCACCAAAAACTTTTGTACAGACAAGGACAAGTGGGTCACCTGACCACTCTGATCAGTCTTTGTCAAAAACTGCTATTTCTAATGAAAGCAAACTCAGAAACACACATATCCTCTTAACTGTATCTCTCCTGTACCCCCGGAGTGACCCCTGAAAGACTTTCTTTTAATCACCCAACTAAATATTCTCATTTAAAATTTAATGAGAAACACAGAGGGTTTTGAGCTGCCTATTGAAATGCCACGTGTAGATGGGTCCGTAGTCATGCAGAAGCACAGTGGAATGAACATCCAAGAGTCCTNTTACCAAACTCGACTCCTAAATTTTGGAAATTTTTTTTGTAACATTTACCTTTACATTTGGCAAATCTTCCCATAAAAATGTAATTATGTCTGTGTGCCTTGTTACCCATCAAACCAACCATGGAGCCCTGAGCTGAGCGAGCACCAGCCACCCCTCTCCTCCTTGACAACAACTTACAGAGACTAAAACACCAAAAACTTTTGTACAGACAAGGACAAGTGGGTCACCTGACCACTCTGATCAGTCTTTGTCAAAAACTGCTATTTCTAATGAAAGCAAACTCAGAAACACACATATCCTCTTAACTGTATCTCTCCTGTACCCCCGGAGTGACCCCTGAAAGACTTTCTTTTAATCACCCAACTAAATATTCTCATTTAAAATTTAATGAGAAACACAGAGGGTTTTGAGCTGCCTATTGAAATGCCACGTGTAGATGGGTCCGTAGTCATGCAGAAGCACAGTGGAATGAACATCCAAGAGTCCTAGTCAAGCACTGACTTCATTTTACACTTTTCAAGTGAGATCTTCTACTTCTGGACACGCTATGAAATAAATTATAACTACCGGAAGATTAGAGACGCATTACTCAAGCCACACACCTGTACCTGTAAAAACCACGCGAAAAAATACCCACCATTCCTAGAGGAGTTTAAGGAAAGACTGGACGTGGCACCTAGTACCAGGGTTTAGTTGATACGGTGGTGTTCGGTCATAGGTTGGACTGGATGGTCTCAGAGATGTTTTCCAACCTAACAGATCCTGTGATTCTATGGATATCTTTGAGTAAAACACACCCACGACCCCCGAAGACCCCGTACCCGCGGCGAGGCCGCTGTCCCTCCGGGCCCTGCCCCTGCCGAGCGGCCACAGC
>VZTB01016402.1:97302-111557 GCA_013397245.1 Thryothorus ludovicianus | reverse complement strand
GGAGAGTCCCTGACGGCGGGCGGTATGAGTGTCCTGCGGACGTGGGTGGCTCCTCGTACCGCCTCTGAAACGCGCGGTCACGCTGAATCACGGTCTCGGGTTGGGAAAGACCTCTGAGATCAGCGATCCGACCCATGGCAGGACACCAGCATGCCAGTTACACTCAGTGCCACAGCCAGTCTTTCCTTAAACACTTCAAGGGACGGTGACTCCTTCACCACGCTGGGCAGCCCATTCCAACCTCTAATCGTGCAACCTCAACTTCCCCCGGTGCTGCTTAACATCCTCTTGTCCTGTCGCAGATTCCTTTAGAAATGAGATGGGCTCTCCGCNTGGGCAAACAGGGGGAATGGCAGGGAGAGTCCCTGACGGCGGGCGGTATGAGTGTCCTGCGGACGTGGGTGGCTCCTCGTACCGCCTCTGAAACGCGCGGTCACGCTGAATCACGGTCTCGGGTTGGGAAAGACCTCTGAGATCAGCGATCCGACCCATGGCAGGACACCAGCATGCCAGTTACACTCAGTGCCACAGCCAGTCTTTCCTTAAACACTTCAAGGGACGGTGACTCCTTCACCACGCTGGGCAGCCCATTCCAACCTCTAATCGTGCAACCTCAACTTCCCCCGGTGCTGCTTAACATCCTCTTGTCCTGTCGCAGATTCCTTTAGAAATGAGATGGGCTCTCCGCTGGCCACAGCCTCCTTTCAGGTGGTTGTGGAGAGATAAGGTCCCGCCTGAGGCTCCTTTTCTGCGGGCTCCCTCAGCTGCTCCTCACAGCCCCGGCCCCGCTGCCCTCCTGTGGGAGCGGCCCCATGGCTTCCCTGAGGGGACGGTCCCGGACCTGGACACTTCGGGCTCTCCTGAGGCTCCAGCGTGAACCACCGAGTTCAGCTGAGGTGACAAAAACCCTCGTGAGTTAATGAATTAAGTAGTCCGTGAAGGGGATAGGTGAGGGTGTGTTGGTAGATCTGTGGTTCCCCGTCTTTGAAGGCTTGAGCACGCAGGGAAGCTAACCCGTGTATTTATTGAACTGAAGGGATTCAGATCGTGTTCTTGCTTCCCCGCTCAAACCTCACCCGAGTTCTCCCTTTACAGTTCAGTGTTACAGCATGCCCAGCACAGTTCCCTGCAAGCACTGAATCCCTTCCTGCCCTCCTGGCTGCTTGGCTATTTGCTCCCCTCTCCCTTTCAAAGGACCCAGCCTCGCAGCTGAGTATATCAGTTTGGATCACTGATCAGAAAAGTAATTAACAAAAGGAATTGCCAAAAAGTTTTCCTTCCCTTTCCTGACTTCTCCAAGTTTTAACAGCAGAATCCAGACTTCTGCGCAGGCCAGGTTAAATGCAATACAAAATTATGCCATGAGATAAAACAAACTTTGAGGTTATACTACTTGTAAGGAAACCAAATCTGACCTAAAACAGTTTAATGGAGCCTACTATAACAAGACTAGTTCAAGTAAACGGCAAAACTTTCCCAGGTGGACAAGTCCTCATGGAAATAATTAACAATGTTAGTATTTAAATTATCAGCGTTATCTGATTAAACCCTCGCTATGAGAATAGGGAAGTTCTCATGTCACTTTGTTCTGTGCTCCCTGCAGACTTTTCTCTACACCGCATTTGATCTCATTTTTCAGGTTTTCTTCACAACCATACAGCTAGAGCTTTATTCTTCATACATTCCTACAAACTCACAGTCAAATTCTCTCTTTAATTTGGGAAACAGGCCATTGGTAGGTGATGCTTGCTGATAATTTAATGTGTGGAGGTGATCAGTGAATACAACAACTACCAGTGCTAAAAACCCATGATGATTTCATTGGGGGGCCAGGAGTTCACCAATTGGTCCTTGATATTGATCTTTCTTTCCTGAAGCTGGTTTGCAATACAAAAGGGTTTCCTGGCAAGGGAAGGAGTTTCCTGGACCCTTTAAAGGCTGTATGGGGCAAGACTCAGCTGCAGCCTGTTACAATTCACAGCTCTCTTGTCAAAATTCTCTGTATCCCTTTTGTTAGATGCTGGGAAATTGTTAAACATAAGCAGTGTTCACAATGGGCAGCTTTGTGGAATTCAGATATGTAGAAGGATGCATTTAAAGGATATTTTATGCTCTATATTTTTGCTCGTTTTAATACAGTCCAAACAGAAGCCAATTTACTATTTTCTTAACAGAGCAGTCCAATATTAAAAAGGAATAACAGGACACTTAACTATTATTTTATTAATATACAAGCACTTTAGCCACTTTGCACAGCTCTGGTACAAAACAAGTGGCCATTCCCAGGCATCCAAAATTCAGCAGGTGTGGATCAGGGACCTAAATGATAATGACAGAGATAGGTATGGTGACTCTGCTCACCTTCACTCAGAACTTTCTGTGAATTTTCAAATTCCAGGAACTATACTTGTTCTGAATTCTGTATAAAAATCTCCAGCTTTTTCTCTGTACTACCCACACCATGCTATAAAATGCAAACGTGCTCGTGTCCTCTTGGTGAGTTAACGTTCAGCTCCTGGAACCCATGAATTAAAATTACTTTATGTGAACTAATCTTCATCAGTTTAAAAAATACTTTTGGAAGTTCTGCTTAAATAACATATTTGCCTGTTTGTCTCCCAAGCAAATCCTGGTGCAGTCAGGAATGCAACAGGTTGTCTTCCAAGGGGATTAAGTAAATGACAGAGAGAGAACTCAAGATCCAGTAATCCTGGTTCTGCACTCACTGCATTACTGGAGCAGGTTGCTTTGCATTTCCTGCCTCAAATTTCTTCTTTTAAACCTTTCAGTAAAAATTGTTGTGTCCTAACTTCTCTACATTAACCAGTTTCCACATTAATATTCATTATCAGTTTTATTTACAATGGGTATGGATGTTAACATTTTCCTTTCAAAATAATTTGTAACTTATTTCTGGAACAGACATAATAATTTTTAAATCTTTTTAAATATTTAAATCATTATTTATTTTTGCACTCTAGAGTGGTTAAAAATCAGTCAGAAATCCAGTACAGCAGCCTTCCAAGTTTAATTCCATGAAATACCTGGAATTACTATGAGGGTGTTTAGAACAGTGTTATCAACAGCAAATGGTTCCTGATTCCAGACAAAATATACTTTTGACTTACTTTTGAACCACAGGTACCTCTTTGTGAGCTTGATTTGTAGTCTGTCAAAACCAGATGGAGTTTTCACAGCATGGCTGGCTGGCCCAGATGGGTGATCCAGTCATGGCTTTGGCTCATAACCTCCCTGTGCTGAGCCTCTCTGTGACACCTCACTCCAAGGCACCATCTTCCATTCAGAATTAAACCCATCTTTGGGTGGATTCCTCCAAACCAGGCATTAAACCTTTCTTTGGTTATTTCAGCAACGTTCTGTGATGCAACAAATGTTCTGTCACACCTGACAGGAAATTTTGGATTTAAAGTGTGCAAATGAGGGCTGCAAAAGCAAATTTGTTCTCTTGTAGATTTCTTGGGCCTGATCTATGATTGGCAGTGACAGCAATCACAGGAATCAGCAGTACCTCTTGAAAGAGACACAGGTGAAAGCTGCTTTCCCTTCAAGCCAAACCCCAGGAAGGGCAGAGGCAGATTAGGAAATTGCAAAGGCTTTAAATGTCTTACTTATGGAGGATTCAAGCAAAGTACATGAAAAACACTGGTGATAAACTTTTAACAGAAACATTTATGAGTGTGTTACTGCCCCATGACTAACTGTAGTTTCAGAGCTGTGGGCAGCATTCATGTGCATCCAATTATGGTTTCACTCTAATTTTTCTTTCTGTTTCCTCCTGCATTCTTGTTGCCTATTTATCCCTTTGCTGCAGTTGCAAGTGCCTTGCAGTCTGCGATCCACTTGATGCATCTTATTTCAACTGTAATTTTGTCAGAGCAATGTGACCCTGGGACCCCTTAAGGAGCTGCAAGGGTGGAGAACAGGAGACCTTGTGAGCTGAGAAATGGCCTGAGCAAGCAACATGTCAATGTGTTACTGATGTCCCCAGAAAGCTGGTCAACCACCAAAGATCAAAATCTCAACACATACCTTGTTGTAGTATAAAATATATAAATTTTTACCAGTTCAAAGTGGCTGTAGTGAGGTTTGGGCTCTGAACAGAGAGCAGCACTCAGTGTTTGCAATATATTTTAGGAATCTAGAGAAAAGAAATCAAGAAACACCAAGGAAATCCAAATGTTAAATGTTTTACAGTGATTTATTTCTAGTTTTTGTTTTTTTTCATTCTGGAAGCTGGAACTCTTACTAAGCTTTGCTTCATGTCACCAGGATCCCATCTGGTGTCAGGGACAGCACATGAGTCAGGGTGAAGCTGACAAATGTAAAGCAGTCCTTCCTTTCAAGAATGAGTCCATGTGGTGGATAATGTCTAAGATCCCCCATTCTCAGGTAAAGGAGTGGTACCCCGTGATAAACACATCAGAATAAATAAAGGTTAGGAGTGTTTCCCAAGGCTTCCTGACAAGGAGCCAACATGCAGCTTTGCTGGCCTTGCCCAAATGCTGAGCTTTGGGAAGAGCTCGCTTTCTCTGGACACAGGCCAGGCTGTAAAAGAGCAGAAGGGCATGTGATGGCTCTAGGCAAACCTCAGAGCATCACAGGGAGCTCCCGTGGCTGAGATTCCTGTGACCCACACCTGTGAGCAGAGCACGGTGCTCTGTGGAGCCCCACTGAACGCTGTGCACAGGTACCAAATGTCAGCACTCGTGTACAAACTTCCAGATACGAGCTCATGTTCCTAAGAACTCCTCGTGCCAGAAGGCTATAATCCCGTTAAAAGCCTCTGGGAGCTACTGCAATGCAAATAATAGTAGCAATAATTAGCTCTGCTTTAATTGATACTGTGTATTCCTCAAATGTCAGTGAAAATTTGCTTTTCTAAGCCAACAACTTCTCCCCTGGAACTCTGCTGTCTTTACCAGAATTACACGAGGGGTGAGTTTGGATCATTGTAAGTTCCTGGCATAAATTATCAGCTGTTGATTCCTTGCCCTTTAAAACTTGGCAAGCATACAAGAAGAGTTTGCCAGACATGCAAGAACTAGGTCTATGCATTTATGGGTAAATCCTCTGGGACTATGCACAGAAAGGAGTACAATTTGCTAGAAGTAGCCAGCTGTGAAATCCAGGAACTCCTGCACACAGCTCGAGCAACTTAGAGCATATTTAGCCTGGCGTCAGTACCAGCGGTTCCTGGAAGCAGTTTGTGCACCCTCAGCTTTATGAAAGCAGGATGTGATAGCAATAAACCCTGAAAATGTGTGGAGATGCTAAATTTACACAATAATTCTAATGGGGGTGGTTTGGAGTGGCATAATCTAGAATGGGTTTATGATTTATCCCAGTGGCTGGGAGTTGTCTCTGTTTAACATTGAGAGTGCAGGTCTGAGCACATCCTTGGCATAAATTAGTGAAGATAACACACTCCAAAGCTCTCAGCATCTTCAGCATGAACCACATCCTCACCTGGACCTTTTGTCTTACTGAGCACCTGAGAATTTTAATGTCCCATCCTTCATGACCAGACATCCTGCCTGGTAGCACTGACACAGCTCTGTGCTCAGATGCTCCTCAGGGCTTTCTAAAGGGAGGATAAATGTTCTCTGCCTCTGGTTATGTAAAGGTCTGAGCTAAGCTCGTTGTGTAACCTCCTTCACTCAGTTGCATTAGATGGGCTGACTGGTGGCTTTTAGGTGTGGGAGACCTCTCTTGGTCAAAGTGAAGGGAAATAAATCCCAGCCATAGAGTCTCTATTTTTATAGTACTGAGCAAATCTCAAGTCCAACATTTTCCACATTTACCAGGTTAAGACTCCTGGCTTGGAGAGCTTCAGTGCATTATTTCAGAACCAAACCATTTTTGTGTTTGCTGGGCCTAGTGGGTAATGGATTTAGGCTATAATGGGGTCCTTCAAAGACCCAAAGATACAATGCACCTGATTTTGTGGGTTTTCCATATGTGCCAAAGTGTTGTTGCCAAACAGACTCAGGAACAGATCACTCTAGCACATTGCTAATAAGCCAATTAGTGAAATGAACCATTGCAAGTATTAGACTGCTTTATGCAAATGTGTCTGTGTAGAAAACAGTCATTTGAACTGGGTTTACATTCAGGAAGAACTGGCCAGTATATGTGGTGACAGTTGCTAGAGCTGTTATTGATCAGTTTCTCTTTTTATCCTGATGTATCTGGATTCAAATGTAATGAGTGATGTGAACCTTAATGAACACAAAGATGATCAGGATTTAGACCTTATTGTGGTTTTTTTAGTAGCTACATTAGGTCCACAGGTTTTGCAACACCTTCTAACATTAATTTTGGTTATACAATTTTTCCAATACAGTCATTGCCAGAACCGGTACTTTATTTGGTCCAAAATCCACAAATGTTTTACATTCAGCTAAATTCCTTACAAAAAAGAATGATAGAATTAGGGCTTATGTACCAAATCAGATTGATTTGTGAACTTTAATTTCTCTAGTTGATCCAACAGATTTATTTATCACAGCCTGTCCACGTTAGGCTGTAATGAATTCCTGGCAGCCCAGGAGCAGGTTATGGAACATGACCCGTTACAGTGGGCTGAGGTACAGGATAGAGATGCATTATCCAATGCACAGGTTGAGGTGCTATCTTGTATAACAAATTATTGACTTCATTGTACATAGTACTAGGATTTAATTAAGCGATAAGGCCCATCATAGTGGCCCTTTATCTAGCAGATAAGGATTTACCAAGCTTACCCAAGAGGTCTTTATCTGAAAGATAAGAAAAAGGTACATAAGGTGCCTTCTGCTTTTAAATCTTTAATTGAAAAGACCTTATTTTTTAAGTTCTAAGTTGTTTTTCCTTCATGACTTAGTATTAGAGATTCAGATGGATTTTTGGAAGGGAGACTGTAGTAGAAAGGAATGTTACCAGTGGCCTTCACTGTGTGAAATTAATAGGATTTATGTAGTTTTTATTCACAATGTACCAGCTCTTAGATTAAGTAGAAATTCAGCCTCTGATTTCCATGAGATTTTCCAGTGAAAGGATGATCCCATGGCCATTATAAAGATTAATTCATTGGCGGTTTCAGAGACTTGTGATTATGTTGAGAAGTTTAGAAAAAATTGTGATCGCACAGTAGACAAAGATGAGGGAAAAATAATTTCAAGACAGTTCTTTTAATGACTGTGTTGTCAGCTGAGCTAAATCATGCCTAATTCTCTAGTCCTTTACCTGTGTGATGTAAAGACATGTAAGCAGAAAACATATTAAAAAATTAAGGCTAATGCAAAGACCTGGCACTTAGAATAAGATTAACACACTTGAAAATACAAAATAATACTACTGCTAATGCTCAGTAGAGAACCACACTGAGGAAATTCCAGAGAAAGGAGAGAGTAGCATATGTTTTTTTTATGAGAAAGGCACACATAAGGGCCACTGCATGGTTGAAAACAGGATAGGATCTTTGGATTTAGCTGATTTAATCCCTAATGTTACAGACAATTTTTTAATAGAATTGTTTCATAAAGGCCCAAGCTCTTTTTAGGAGTAGCTGGGCTGTTGCCTCCCCCTCCCTTTGAGGAAGGCTGTTGTGCAACATCCCTACACTCATAATTACCTGGCATCTTCTTTTCACAGTATGACTGTATCCCTGGCCAGTCCACACTTGTTCTTTCTTCCATGCTGACACTATCTTTTAGCACAGTGACATTTCTTCCTTCCCAGTGTTTTTCATTCCCATCCCCTGACATCAGTCAGCCTTTACCACGGTACATGAACAGAGCCCTCCTTGGACCAGTCTGTCCTTGCCAGTCCAGAAGTGACAATCACCAATTGACTCTGTGCCCCTTCTGGGACCAGGGACACACCAGGCTCACTGCTCGTTCCACCTCAAGTTGCTTTGTGTATGCTCTGTGAAATTCTTCTGAATTTCCATGCATCCAAGAACCTAAGCTGCCACATACTGGAAATCCAGTAGGTTACTGCCCAAAGCAGTTGTCTACCACATAAATTGATAGCGCTGGCAGCTCTGCTTGTGAAAGACCCCCTGTTCCCCAGATTGTTAATCATCCTGCTCTGCACCTGTTCCAGCTTGAATTCTTCATGCTTGAACAAGGGCAGTAAAGCAGAGTCTGAAGGGATCAGATTGTATTAGAAGAGCTTGGAGCAATTCAAGCCAGGACGGAGTAGCAATTATAATGAGAGATACCCTCCAGGTTACACGAGAGGCAAATTGCCTCAGTGGTGAGCAGAAGTTTGTAGTGCTGCTTTGAGCCTGTTTGTTCAGGAGCCAGGGGATTTAGTTTCCATTGTTGACAATATGACACCTTTTATGGACAATTGATTCCCATTCTTAAAAACTATCTGGCACGGAGTGAGTGGAAAGGTGTGAATTAAAATATGTGCACAGCTAAAGATCACTCAGGACTTTGCTTAGATCTGAAATTCCAGCTGCAAAGCTGATATTATTCTCTGTTGCTCCAACTACCCCCCAGTAATTGCCCCATGAGCAATTCTGCTGTGTCTTTTTACTTATTTATTTGCAACTTTGAAAACTGATTGAGCTTTCTGCCTCTGAGAAAGCTACAAGCAGGGTCCCTTCACTTTAATATACCCCACATGGAGTTCCTTCACACTGGTGCAACCTCTCATGCCTGCAAGTCTTTGAAAAAGGGTCTCTGCTGCCTCATACTCCAGAGAAGCCAATGAAGCTGCATCCACTGGCTTCAGCAGAATAACTTTCCCAACACACACTTCATATTTATTTCACTCAGAAAAAGATTTTGTCTGAGTGTTGCTCGCAGGCACTTCTGCTGTCCTCTCCTTCCCTGACAACCCGGGAACAAATTCAACACCCTTTCACTAACATGTATTTCAACATGAAATTATTTTGCTTAGTACATTTGAATGGTATCTTATAAAAAGGGATTTTGCTTCCTTGAAATCCCACTCCAGCGGGAGCTGCCCCGATCAGCAGCGTGTGCTCTCTCGCTCTCTCTCTGTAGCTGTTCCATTAAAGTAGTGTGAAAGCTACAACTGTGTGCCCACTGTCATTCTGCATTAGAAGTCAGGGCTAAGGTAATGATATGCAAGGTTGATCCTTCTGTAATACTTTCCTTGGAAGTACAATTCTGCCGTTTCTGCTGTCAGCCTGTATTTAGAGTGCAGGGAGTGCTGCATGACTTGAAAGCAGCAGTAGGCAATTCCCAGTTTAAGCCTTAGATATTTACATATTTATGCTCACTTCAGAGGAGTAAATATGCTATGAATAAATCCTATTATGTTTGAAACTGTACTTACAGTATAATAAAACCACAGTACTGTGGTGCAATCTCAGGTTTTATTTTGGTGTCACTATGGGCATAAATTTTGTAAATTATATATTGTTAACATTATATTCATTCTCCAACAGTGATTAGAATACCTTGTATAATATGAGAAAATAATGAAGAAAAAGTATTTTAAGTCTTTGAAAAAGAATTGAAGGAAAAACATTGCTTGCAGGGAAAACTGTTCTGATAGAAATGACCAGTCCATCAGGGTGACTCTATAGCTGTTACCTTTGTTATTACTGTTTTTTAAGTTGTGTGCATCTCAATGTGCCATCTAATGCAAGAGATTTTTTTTCAGAGGGCATTTCCAGATACTGCTGATACAATGCCATGATGTTGCACATGTCACAACCATATGCTGGTGCTGAGTTCTGAGGAAGAGGTCATTTGATACCTGCCAAAATTTCTCAGAGTTTATGTTCTGGAAAAGGTGGCTGGCTGCTGCTTTTGCTTGCATGATCCCTGCAGCAGTTATTGCAGCATTATGCTAAGGTGAGGGATCCCTATGAGAAGTTTTTCTTGTAGCATAAACCCCAGCCAGAACATCTGCGTTGTGTTCTGAGTCTTGCTACCAGCCTTTTCTGTGACCTTCCTCAGGACATGACATCTTCCTCTGCTTTTATTTCCTTCCCATCCTCTATGCTTATATTATGTACTCTTCATACTATTATCATCCAAAGGAATTTTAAATGCTTTCATTATTTCAAAGCACTGATGTGTGTGTGTGTGTACAAATCTTTAGCACCAACATCTCATCTGGAAGACTTCTGAAGAAACCAATGAGCTGCTCACTGCAGGAAGCTCTAGTAGGCTCCACATGGTTGCTTTGCTTTGACAGCTTGAACCCAAATCCACTGGAATAGAAGAATTTCACATTACCTCAGCACAGACAATCCCCTAACGTTTTCCAAGAGCCTTTTGGTAAATCCAAAGATCAAGTCTTGCTCCATCTGCTAGATGGTGTATGGAGACTACCCATCTTAGTGGGAATAATTGTAGGATGTTCCATGGAGTATCTGACAGGATCAATCTGGGCTAAAGCTTTCACATTGAGAGATGACCTGTACTGCAGAGGGCACTTCCAGGCTCAGAAGCCGACTCAGAGAAGATGAAAGTGTAACACTTTTGTGTGTGTTCTCCTAGTGCAGGTCTCTTACAGAGAACCTGAATGAAGGAAAAGGACTTGAAGGAGTTGTGGAGTAAGGAGAGTTGAAAAATATAAAATCTGTAAAAAGAAGAAAATGTATTTCCAGCTGGAGCATGTCAGAACTTAAACAATAGATGGTCATGTCAGGTTGTTGATGATAATTCAGGCTTTGCTGGACATAGGGATTTGGGCTGAATCCAGTAATACCTACTTGTCAGAGAAAATACAAGAATCAGTTAAAACTTTTGAAATTTGCCATTGAGACTGAAATGTTCTTCCTAATTTTGAGGGAAGAATGAAAAAAACCCCACCTCCAAAAGGCATTTTTCAGACAAAGTATTATCTCTTAAATTTCCATGTGGCATACTTTTTTAGAAAGACCAAATTTAATAGGAGTTGCAAAAAGAGGCTTGTGCCAGTTCATTCTGCAGCCTTGGACTGTGTGTTGAGTGTGTGAGGGGTAGAAGAGTTGCTGTGCTTATCTCAGAGCACCTTCATGCCATGCTCTAGTGACTGTGCCCACTGCAGGACATAAACCATGCAACTTTCTGTGGAGTTGGTGTGCTGTGACAGTGGCCATTTCACTTCTCATAGTTGCCACTCTGTTCCTTTTTGATCCTCGTTACTGTGTTTCAGTATATTGTTTTTATTGTGTTGTATGTTTAGTCTGTGAGTTCTTTGAATCAGGGGCACTCACTAAAGGTAGGAGAAGGCAGATCCTAATCTCAATAGGAGAAAGAAACACAAAGATCTCATAAGAGCATCACTTTGGTTAGAACTTGAAGAAGATTAGCAAACAGTGTGAAGTTCTACTTTGAACAGCTACTGGCAAAATTAGCTCAAGAAACAGAATATCTGCACTGCCTTTTATTGAAGTCTGGGTTAAATTTGCTTGTATTTCTTTACAGTTTGGTTTAGGGAAAATACAAATTTCCTTCTGTTAAACATCAGCACTGTGTTCTTGTCACATATTCACAGGCCATTTATTCAGTCAGCACAGTCTCAGGTCACACTACTCACCACAGGACCATTATTTAAAAAGCAAATGAATCCTTTTATTAAGAGAATGGCTACACCTGTGTCAGTAAAGAGGAGCCATCAGAGGTCACCCTCTGATCCTCAGGATGAATGGTCCAGCTCAATGAACTCTTGTGACTCCCTGAAGAGAATGGCCAGGCTCTCCTCACCACCCCGCACTATCATTCCCATTATAAAATTAAGAATAAAATGCTACAGGAGAATTAAGGGTCTGTAGAGACATACGAGCTACCTCAGCAATTGTTGGAGCCCAATATCACAGGAATCAAAGCTCATTTTCTAGACTTCTCAAGTCTATGCCCGCAGATGCTCCCAGGGTCACAAAGCAGATTAGTGTGGGGGTACCAGCAGGGCTGGTTTGGACCTGGCTCAGGACCCAGGAGCAGAGCAGTGACATGAAGCTCCAGATACAGCAATTCATCACAGTCACGCTGCTTCCCAGGCAGAGCAGCACAGACCTCCACAAGGATGTTGTCCAAGATCTCACAAGAAGTTTGATGTTATGGCAAAACTGAATTCCTCTCCCCTAATTCTCAGCCTCATACAGGACTATTAGGTCATTGTTCCCCTCTTAGGAGGTTAGATTTCATTTCTGTGGCGAATCAAACACAAATCTCCAGAAGATTGTTGTTCCACAGCATACAGACTGCTGGCAGTTGTTCCCAGACTCAGAGGCCCATAAAACAAATTATGGGGTTATTTACTGAGAGAACAGAAAGATACTTTTTTAAATTGTAGCAAATATATTTCCAAATTGAGTCTATTAAGATTGTGGTGGGTAGGATTTTTGACATTGCTTTCAGTGAATAGAGCCATGAGAAATTTGAAAGCATGAAGACCTCAAGTTGTTTTTATTTTAGAAAACATGAGAAATGGTATGTGGAGAAAACTTGTACAAACCACAATAACTTGACAGATATTTTGCTGAGGATAGAGTGCACCAGAGCAAACCAGTATGTCTTAATTAATAACTCTGTCTACTCAGTACAACTGCAGTAATACTAATCATTTCCCAAGTAGTCTTGGCTGAATACAAAGGCTTTTTAGACTTCTGTTTGATATGTTTTTTTCAGAACTGTAGTGTTTTGAAGATAAATAAAAACTGCTAATGAATATGTATATGTTTCCTGATGCAGAGTGTCTCAGTGAATATTCTAGGACAGTTTTGTAGTCTGCAGTGAACATGTTCCTTTGAAGTTTTTACTGATCTAAAAATGAAGTCATTATGTTTGGGTCACACATTAGTTTACTGATACAGTTAGACAAAGAAACTAAGCTTAGACAAAATAGTTCAAGACAGAAACACTTTTCAGCCTCAAACCACAAAATACCATGAAAATTCTTCTCAGTAGCTCCCAGACAGTTAAAAATCAGCTTAACAATATGAAACAAGTTTTAGTTTTACATCTTAAGAAAAACCCAACAACCTCCCCCATTTTCTCATTGCTTAAAATAAGAAAAGTGAATTAATTGAGAGGCACTGGAGGACTAGAAATGTCCATATGAAGGTTGTATGGATACAATACTGTGAAACACCTGCTGTACAGACTGATGAGTTCATGTCCTGCTGCCCAGGGAGAACAGTGTCAGCTGGGTCTTGGGAGGCAAATGTCCCTGCTCCACACCCGTGGGTAATCCCAGGGACAGGAGCAGAACTGGCTGCGTGGCTCTTTGCTTGTTGACTGCTCACGTGATCTGATTTCAGAATGACAGCTGTGGGAGCATCCTTTGATTTGGCTTTGATGGGAAACGAAGGTGGGTGAGGTGGAGTCTTCAGTTTACTTCCAAAGCAGAGGGGCAAAAATGAAATCTCCATTTCCTCTTTGTGTTTTCAACCTTCCACTGTCAATCAAAAGATCATTGTCCTGTCACATAAGGTACTGCAAAAGCTCCAGGCAGCCCAGCCACATTTAACCTGCTGCATTTAAGGTTACTTTGGGAGCATTGTTTGCCTTTGCCATGGGATGAGGGGACTATACTGATTATGAGAGCATTTATAAGGATTATAAGAATTTATAAGAGAGTTGGGCAAAATTGAGATTAACTCCCTTGGTTAGAGTGTGGCACTAACAAGGTGACACTTGATCCCTGTATGGGCCATTTGCCTATGAGTGGGACTGGATGATCCTTCTGAGTCCTTTCCAACTCAGGCTGTTCTGTGATTCTGTCACTGCAGCAACCAATGCTGAAGCCATCACAAGCTGCCACACAAACCTCCTCTTAGCCCCAAAATCCTTGCTCTAGGTCTCTCTGGAGAAGATGGTCTGTGTGTGTCTGTGTGTGTGTAACTCTCCTGTGACACAATCAACTGGGAATTAGTGAATTCTATTTTTACTGATGACTTAAAGGAGGATTCAGATTCCCTGAAGGGGAGAGGACAGATCCTGCAACCACTGATGCTCAGGTCCTGTAAGACAATTAGCTCTGCAATCAGCTTTACTGTCTCATCCAGAAATCCTGCACTAAGTCTCCAGTGAGGTCATTTAACCCCAGGTGCTTTGCCATGAGAACTCCAATTCCAGCCTCACCATGAGACTACCTGGACAGAGCTCCATGGTAGGCATGGCAGGGGGCTCTGCTGCTGAGGCTCCCTGGTTCTCCTGGCTGCTGTTGTCACCTCCCAGGGTGGTGGCAGTAGCAGAGAGCCCTTCTAGCAGACCTCTGACATACCAGCAGAGTGCTGTGTGGGTGCCAGATGGCAGATGCCAGTGGAAGGAGGAAGG
>VZTB01016402.1:48604-97053 GCA_013397245.1 Thryothorus ludovicianus | reverse complement strand
AGGAAGGAAGGAGGGAAGGAAGGAAGGAAGGAAATCTATCCATCAAACCTGGGCTTTGAATGAGTCCAGCATGAACTGAAGTTGGGCTGCCTGCTCCCAGATGGAGACAGTGGGTTTGGGGAAGGTTTCAGATCCAGCTGATTAAGCTGACAAATGTCAGGCTGCAGCTGCAGAGCAAAGGCTGCTCTTTGATGGGACGTTCTGACCTTGTTAATCTGGGGAGATCTGTAGCCAAGTGCTCTCTCTGTGGGCAAAAATTTGCAGGGGAAAATGCAGAATCTTTTACCTGCTCGATGCTTTGGCTACATCAGGTTTGGCAGCCACTTAAAAATGGGGTTGATTTTGTTGTTTTTTTTGTTGACAAGTATTTTGTGTTGAGTTAGCCAGAAGCCAGGAACTGATGGTTCCTCTCTTTCCAGCAGGAGCTGTGCTGAAATGCACGTTTGCTGCCTGTCATGGGCCAGAGCTGCCTGCTCTGGTGCCAACAGTGCTGACTTTGCATTGTACCTCCCAGAACCTGCTCACCTTCATATTTACACTGACAGTATGAGTCAGGTCAAGAGTAAATATCAGTGATTGCACAATTACCAGCTCATGATGTATCCTTAAGTGTGCACAGCAGCTGTGGTGTTATGTTGAACAGAGTATTCCAGTTTGCACCATGCCAGGCATCCTGCAAAGAGAAGAGGTCAACAATGCTATTTAGTGCCTAAATTTAGCAAAAGAGATCTTCTGCAGCAAGCTAAGGGAGCGCTGCTATCAAACTTTTCTGGGTTTGAAAGCCAGGCTTTGTTGGCCTAAACATCCTGCCTACCAGCTTGGTCTTGTTCCAGCAGTTATTCCAAGAGCTGATGTAGTTGTGGAGTTTGCTGTGGTCCTGGCTGTAAGAAGAGCTCTCTGACACACATTGGCCCAGTTCTGTGAGAGCACATGGGCTGGATGTGTCTGTGCCTGGAAGCTCTGGCTGACAGAGATCAAGAAGGACGTTCAGTGCCAGGTTTTGTCTCGTGCCTCCCAGGAGGCTCAACACAAGACAAGGGAGGAAAACAGCTTCGTGATGTCTTTGCCTTTCTGGGCTGATCCAAGGGCTGGCACAGCTGCCAGCCATCACCCCAAGCGTTGCTATAGCCCGTGGATGCTGCTCCCAGTTGCCCACCAGCTGCTATGCAACCCAAAATAGGCTCAGCACAAAGCACTCCAGGAAGCTCCGTCTTCTTTTCCCTCCGTGTCCCCTTCATCCGGCACTCTGATGCAGAGAGGTTAAACTGAAACGAAGAGGTTACCTCATGAATGAATGGAATTAATTTAATTCATATTTTATAAATTTTTTCAATAGCCGATTTTCTCTTGCAAATTTGAAATGAAGCATTTTGGTTTAGCTAATAATTTTTAGCATTTATTTTTACTTCTTCAGATAAATTTAATATTCATTTCATCACTTTTTGACTTGTGGAAAATAAAATGTGTTATTGGGGATTTCTACCTTTACCTTTGTTTTCCTTCTCATCACCCTGTAACTACTTAATATTTTTCTGATAGTGCAGAGGATAATAGTAGTAGTAGTAGTAATAATAATAATAATAATAATAATATCAATAACAACACCCATCACAAATTAAAACTGTAACTAGATTGATGCCATTCCTTTTTCTTTTCATTTTCTCTTTTTCAATGCTTCCAAATCTGGAAGATTTTGGAAAGCTAGGTCCTGATCCTACAACCATGTAAGTTGTGTACTAGGTCAGAATGAAAGTCCATCTGATACAGTATTTATCTCCAGGAAAGACCAGTAAGAGATATTTAGAGCCAAGACCGAAAAAGGAAGGAAGAATAATTATATGTACTCAAAGTGTTTTCCATATATTTGTGACTGAGGAACTAAAAATTATATCTTTGTGACTAAAACTGTTTCACTCTTATGACTGCTATCTTGCTTTTCAATACAAAGACAAGGTTAGATCCTTTGCTCCTGTTGCAAAATTTAAGTCATGAATGATTACAAGTGACCACTGAATTTGGGGGATTTCCCTGAAATTTCAGGTTTTGCACAGTGAAATTTTTATAGACACTCTTGGTTTCTAAATGCATAGTAGCTGTTCAGCACAGACTTGCATGAAAGTGTTAAGTACAACCGTGGTGTGGGATGAAAATATTTGTTAAATAGGCAATACTAGTCAAGGAGGTTGCTGGAATTCTTGGGTGAGAAATTAATCTTATCAGAGACAATAGAAAATGGAGAGGATATATACTGTTTAGAAATTTTCAGTTAAGCCTCTTAAGAAGTGTTGGAGAAGATCAAAAGCCATTTGTTTGCTTGTCCTTTTTCTTTCCCCATGGTGCTATATTTCTTCCTGAATAAAGTAATTTTTTTCTAAAAGGTTTTATACAGTTTTACCCTTTATAAAGGATTGCTGTTTATCAAGGTTTAGCTTAAACATCCAGTTCCAACATTCCCTGCCTTTCAGTGTGGAGAAGGTCATCCCTGCTCACCTCACACCAGTGTCTTATGAGCTTTGTTATACTCTCTAAAAATTTGCTGAAATAAGAAACCTTTATCGTTCCACTTATCAACTCAAAAAGCCTTACCAGGGTGCTGATGGGTGTCCTGAGGGGACAGCAAGGTCCCCTGGTCTCCCAGACTTGAGTATGTTATATTGTGATTATGAAGATACCATACTCATGGAGCAAGATTCTCACTCTCCTTTGCCTGTTCAGCTTCTGAAGTTTTTCACCCTTGTTGAACAAGAGGTCCTGCATCACACACAAGAGATATATTTTTAGTGATGTGTTTGAGGTGTGAAAATTATAGGCAGGGTTTGCTGCCTTGCTTCATTCCCTGCCATGAAGACAAGCACAGGATGGCTCCTGTATGTCACCCTACCGAACATGTTTGCCAGAGCTTTAAATTTAATTTTGAGATTAGAAGAGCTGGAGAACCTGGAGTGTTACTTCTCCTTGCACCTCAAGTGTATTGCTTTAGTTTTACCATCCTCACCAGGACTTCCATAGCTTTGCCATGAACCAGATGTTTTGCTGTTGGCTCTGTGATGCCATTTGATGCTTTCACCCCTTGACTTGGAGTGGAACATCGTGGTTGTGATACTTTAGAGAAAGAGGCTGTCAGGGAGAAGATGGGGAGAGGGAAGGATGATCCAAGGGAGTTTTCCAAGGATATCTGGTCAGCTTAAGGAGAACAAAGCTGCCTTAACACTTGGGTTTGTTGCTGACTTTTAGGCTTGGAAAAATGCCCATTTGGCTGCTGAGGCAGCAGCCTGAATTGTTGTGCAACTTGGCTGTGAAGGGAATGCAAAGGGATTTCTTCCCCTTCAGGTTCACGCATCGCTAACCATGCCAGGCGTGTTGCTCCGTACTGTACACCCTGAATGAATAAACTGCTCCTAATAAAGAACTGATGTTGCTAATATCTTCGTGTAATTTAAACCAAGGCTTTTTGAATTTAGCTCATTTGGGGAAGAAAAAAAACCACTGATGTTGCAAATGCTTATGCATCTGATTAACTTCGCCGCTTAGCTTAATTTGCAGGATCAGGGCCTTAGCTATCAAGAGGCTACATGGCATTACAGCCCTTCTATACATCTTCATTAGAGCCTCTTTCTTACGAATTTGCTTTCATGCGTATTTTTACAACCTCAGTTATAAACTGGATTGTATCTGCCAGCAGCAGTGTTTAACTATGTCAGCTCCTCAGTGCCTGAGCTAATCCCTTGTCCTCCTTGACAGGAGTCGGGGGGGAGAGCTGTTTCCTGAGGATCGATGTGTAAAAGTTGTCATGTTGCTGGTCATTTGCCTAAAAAATTGAGGAGATCGTGAGTTTTTTATCAGGGACAGCATTTTTTGCCCATTTAGAGTTCTTTGTTTGGATTTTGCTTTAAAATTTTGTAAGAACAAAATTGTTATTTTTTCTCCAAAATTACTCATTTTCAGGACTGAAAGTGATAGGGGTTTTTTTCTGTTTTCTTTTGCTTCTATTCCTCTCCTTTCTACCCTAGGCTGCCTGCAGCTTTTATTTTTCCTTTTTTAGGCTTTGGGGCTTTTTTTGGTTTTTTTTTCTTCTCTATTTTAATTCCATCTTCTTTTCCATTTCCAATTTTTTTTTTTTTTTGTGAATGACATGATAGGAAAATAGTTCCTCACAGCTTCCTCCAGCTGCTGTGGCTGCTGCTTCTCGTGTTTTCAGATTTTAGATCTGGAAGCCCTAGTGTGTGTCCATCTGGGGAATTATACAGGTGCAGAAAGGAGCAAGTGTTTCTCTGTTTGAAGGTCTGTGTTGTTTCTGCCCTTCCTGGTGTCTCAGGACGTGCTCCCTCAACCAGCAGATCCCTCCAAGGTGCCATGACTCTGGCCTGTCCACTCCCCAAAGCCCTGTGGGAAAAGCTTGACAGAGGCTGAGATGTGAATGCAGATATTAGAAGACAAAGACTTCATTTGTTTTAAGGGTTATCCCTAATCCTTTCCCTCCCGGGGCCCTCTTTTTTGGAGTCCAAATACTGGTTACAGGACTCAGCTTCTAGAAGCAGATGAAGCACTGGCAGCTTCCCAGTTGTAAGAGACCTGGAGGAAAATTTTGACTGCGTGAGTCCCCACATAAATACTGGTGAGCTTGGTCCATGGCTGAAGCATCTCCAAGCCAGGGGACCTTGCCAGCTGTCCCCTTGCTGTGCCATCAGACATGCAGGTGCACTATGAGGGCACTCAGAATCAATGTGTGCAGGCAGGCCCTGCTAAGAGCTCATGGCAGACAGAGCTCTTCTGGAAGTTGCTTTAAATACAGAATTTCACATGCCTCAAAGATGTATGTGCATGACTTTATCTGTTTGTTTGGAGAGAGTTTTATGAGTTCTTAGGGGTGTTTCATAGGCATGTGTGAATTTAAATTATAGTAGGCATAAATTAATGGAGGAAGTAGAGAAAAGATCTGCAAATTAAGTTATCCTTTCCTCTAGTCAGAGTATTCTATTTAAGTGGTTTCATTTTTTTTTATTTAGTTACCTTTCTTGGTAAATTAATTCCTGATTCTGAGATGGGAGGAAGGAGCCTTAACTACACACAGACTTCAAAGGTGAAATCTCTGCCTGGATGAACTGAGCATCAGTCAAAAGCTGCATTTATCTGCAAAAATCTAGGGTGAGAAGTGTTGGTCCTTTGGTGCCTCCGTGGCACCTCAGGCTCTCCTGACGTCCCACATGATTCCTGGGGTTCACATCTGATCCCCAGTGTGGTGCAGGGACCACCTGAGCTGCCTTGGCAGATGCACAGAGCCTGGTCAGAGTGGGTGTGAGCAGCAGGAGCCCTTGAGGCTTTGCCAAGGCAGAAGGTTTGGTTGAACTCTGAGTTCACTGAGTCCTGCTCGGTTTTTGTAGGAAGTGACACATGCAAACATCTGCTGGCACCCCAAAATCTGCCTCCCAAGGGACCATCTAGGTCTGAGCTTTGAAAGCAGGTTTGCAGAAGACCTGAGCACCTCTGGCTGCTGGGAGCGAGGCTGGGGATGAGGGGGGAAAATGTTTCTAACACTGGTATAAACCTTTTTTTTTTTAAATTAATTTTCAGAAGGCCTTTTTGCATGCCCACCTCAGAAATTCTTCCTCATATGCAAGGAATGCTTTGCTGCTTTTGCTGCTGACTTGTGTCTTCCCAGAGGACAGCAGAGCTGCTTGCACTGGGAAATGCCACTGGCTGCTGCCACCCTTGTGATGGGAGAAGTGCTGTGAGAGCAGGACAAACATTTGTTTTCCAGTGAAAACAAATAAAATTTCAGTTTCTATTCTGCTTGGGTGAAATACCTGTTCCAAAGGGACCATGAGGGGAGAGTGATCTGAGCAGGCTGGCTCTTTGTGTAAAACTTTCCTTCCCAACCAACATCTACTTTCTGTAAGTCTTCCAATTTTCAATTAAACTTCCTGTTACAGTCTCCTGTCTATAAAGTCTCCCTTTAAAACTTCCAGCCTTCAGGCTCAGAAATGGACCCAGTTACCCCGGAAAAGTGTCAGCTCAGTATTAAAAGCTGTAATAACCACCCCTGGAAAAAGGGAGCGTTATTGATGCTGAAGTCAATAGCTGCTTTTGGCCATTGGGGCCCTGCTGTTCACTCCATATTTGCTTTTTCCCCCGCAGGACTCAGTGGGTCAGCCAGCAGAGCAGGTTTCCTCTGCAGTCTGGGGCACTGGGGACACTATGTTTGGTTAATCTCACACCAAGCCTCCACTGGGAGCTGAGACATCTCCACGGAGGCAGCAGTTGAGGCTTTGGATTTTTTTCAGTCTCTGAGGTTCAGGGTGCTGTTGCCAGACAATGATTTGGGGCAAGCACTATCCACAGCCAGCCAACAGGAAGGTCAAAGCTGCAGTGTGGCTGCACGTGTTGCATGGAGCCACACAACCTCCTCCTTGAACTCTGCTGCTGGAGTTTTTGCTCAGTGTCCTGCAGGTCAGAGGGGTTTTGTGGGCCTGCCCTCGCTGGTGCAGGCTACCTCTGTTGGTTCAGCTCATCTGCACACCGTGAGCCAAGGTTCTTGGGAAGGCCTGTGCAGCAGCACCCTTCTTCCCAGGCGTGCTCGTCGTGGTGGTGATTCCACCTGGCTCCAGCTAGGAAGGCTTTGGCGTGTATTGACAGTGCTGCACACAGGGGGAAAAACTCCCCATCTGTGGCCACGGAGCGGAGAGACGAGCGGCTGCCTTTCCTAGCAGATGGCATAACAAACTACACGGAGCCCACATCCCCCTGAGACACATAGCTTGACATCAGATAGTTCCAGGAACATATTGAAATAAGTCCTCCCCGATGATCGCCGTGACTTCAGACGCAGCCGCGTCTCTCTCCCCGAATCCCTTGACAAAGCCGTAGGTGATGGAGGCACAGCAGTTT
Source organism: Thryothorus ludovicianus (assembly GCA_013397245.1). Lineage (NCBI taxonomy): Eukaryota > Metazoa > Chordata > Aves > Passeriformes > Certhiidae > Thryothorus > Thryothorus ludovicianus. Next base: position 90,168 of record VZTB01016402.1, on the reverse strand, counting down.
TGAGGGGGTCCCACCCTGCTGCCTCTGCTGGCAGCAGGATTTGGGGGTGGCAGGCTGAGCAGTGACTGAGACGGCCCCCAGATGCCGGGGACTGGAGCAGCGGGGAGCTCAGATGGTGGCACTTCTCCGTAGGTAGTGAGTCTTTTCAAGCTGAATAAGCTCTTTGTTCTGAGAAATTCTAACTTTAAACATCTGTGGTAGGAGTTTTAGTGTTTTGCTTCAGGGATAACAGACTTGGGCTCGTCTAAATGGAAGAGGAGCAGAACCACTTTGAGGAATGAGCACATTGAGGACTTGCTTTTGCTGTTGGGAAGTTCTGTGTAGTGGAACGCTGCCCTAAAGCTGGGCAGTGGTCATATCATCCTGGCCCTAAGAATTCTCTGGACATGTGAAGCAATGCTCAAATATGAACAAATTTGAAAATCTGGGAGCTCAAAATCACAGTGGTCATCAGCCCAGATAGAACCATCAGCACCAGAGATGCCAGCTGTGTGTGTAGGGGATGGGGCAGGATTCCCATTCCATGTCTGTCCAGGGCTTGGGATATTTTGTGAGTACAGTCGTGTCCTCAGTGATAGTGGTGAGTGAGAAAGAGGAAGAAACAACCCACATGACATGCAAATAGCATTAGCATCAGATGGAGAGGGAGCTGGTAGAGAAACAAACATTAAATTAATTTAGTTCACAACTCTCCTGTAGGGTATGGGATCTCCCTGTTTTCCCAGGAAGAAGTCTAGAGAGATTAATGTCAAAAAGATCCACTAATTTTGATGACCCAATTTGCATGCCTAATGACCTGATTTTTCTCAACACTTCACTTTCTCCAGCATTTTATGTGCTGGAGGGACAATGCCCTTGTTTTCTTTCACAGCAACGAGTGCTCAGCAGTTTTGTGAATCAGAACTTGGGGTATTAATTTATGCATTCAAAAAACAAAACCCCACACAATTACCGAGACACAGCTTTCAACGTATGGTTTGGATGACTTGGCAGTCTCTCAGAAAAAGTCTTCAGCAGGGACAGAGATAGCAGCCAATGCCCCAGGACACCATTCAGCTGCCTTCACCATGTCTCCTTCCTCCTCAAATTTCCTGCCTCGTTCACTGGGCAGTTTCCAGTTTCAGCAACAAATGAGAGGGGAATTGAGTGGATGCAGGGCTCTTTCCCAGCAGATGCTAAGGCAGGTGTTTACAAACTTCTGACATCCTGATTTAGAACCTTAATATATTTGTGTGATTACTTCTGTAGAGCATGGTATCCTCTTTTTTGCCCTTTTATTATTTATTTTATCATATTCTGAAGAACTTACACTCTATTTTAATGTATGATGGGATCACAGAATTGTTTGGGTTGGAAGGGACCTCTGGAAGTCATTCAATCCAGCCTCCCTGCCAAGGAGCAGGTTACACAGGAATGTGTCCAGGTAGGTTTGGAATGACTCCAAAGAGGGAGACTCCATGACTTCCCTGGGCAGCTCTTCCATGCTCTGTCACCCTCAGTGTTAAGAAGTTTTTTGTGTTAAGGTTGAACATCCTGTGTTCTAATTTATGCCATTGCTCCTCATCCTGTTCCTGGGCACCCCTGAAAAGAATCCAGCACCATCATCTTGAAACCTGCTTTGGAGATATTTATATGCATTATTGAGATCCCCTCTCAGTCTTGTATTCTGCAGACTAAACTGGCCCAACTCCCATGTAATTTCTTTCCCCTTAGTGAATCCATGCTGACTACTCCTGATGACCTTCTCTTCTTCTACAGGCTTGGTGATGACCTCCAGAATGACCTGTTCCCACACTCTTACTGGGATGGAGGTGTGGCTGACTGGGTCATTTCCTGGGTGTTCCTGCTTTACAGGTGCTGGCTACTCCCTTCTTTAAAATTGGGAGTAATTTTGCCTTCCTCCAGTCACTGGGCACCTCTCCCATTCTCCATGGCCTTTCAAAGATGGTGGAGAGTGGTTTAGCAACAACATCTGCCAGCTCCCTCAGCACCTGTGTGTGCATCAGGGCCCATGGATATATGGGTGGGAGGTGTGTTTAGCTGATCTCTAATGAAACCCTCTGTGACCAAGGGAAGTCTTCCTTTCCCCTGACTTCTTCTCTTACCTTGAGGTCTGGGACTGCTGACAGCTGACATCAGCAGTAAAGGCTAGGCAAAGAAAGCATCCAGTAATTCCACCTTCTCCATGTCTTCCATTACCAGGACACCCAACTGGTTCATCAGCAGCCCCATATTTTCTCTAATCTTCATTTTGCTGCTGGTGGAGTATCTCTGTATCTTCCCTCTTGGATTCTGCAGTTACATGTGTGGATTTGAGTATGAGGAGGTCTCAGAGGCCACCACTGTGGTCCTGCAAGGAGCACTTCCATCAAGAGTGGCAGCTTTGCCCTTCCCCCCTCCACCACTGTGCCACCATGGCAGGTATGTGACTGGGTCCAGACCAGAGTAATGACCCCTAAGGCTTTCATCCATGGAGCTGAAATAGAAAATACTTTGGATTTGGACAGGCTGCTGAAAAGGAACAATATTACTTCTCATCAGCCTCCTGCTATTGGTCATACCTGTTGGGTGCTGGTCTGGCCACACTGTGGAGCAGTGAAGGGGGACAAGCTGTTCAAAATATCTTCCTGGGTATGTGCAGGGGATTTGCTTTGTTGCTGATCCCAGTATAACTTGTTCTCTGGCACAAGGAAAGCCCCTCCTGTGCCAGCAGGTTCACTTTCTCTGCAGGTACCTGTGCCAAATGCAGACCGTGCTACCTGCACAGGACAGAAACTCTGCTCCTCAGTGGGAAATGTTCCAGGGGCTAGTCTGTGCCTGGGCTGGTCTGTGTCACCCACAGAGAACCTAAAATGCAGCAATGTTCAGAAGTGGAGGAGCCTTTTGACTGTGACATGTTGCACACAGATTTGAGGCCAATGGTGAAGGAGAAATTCTGGTGGCTTGCTTGATATCAAATGTCAAATAAAATCAACATGATTTAATTAAAAGGAAAAAAAATCTTCCCAAAAAGTCTTTGAATTAGATTGAAGACTCTATCTCTTAAGAACATACTGCAAGCTTAATTTTTGATGTTACAGTTAAATAAAGACATACTTATCTGATTAGCTGTAATCCTCTCATGTTTATTCCTTGAGTCAGAGACCCTATGAAAATGTATCTGAGACTTAGAAGTGGGACCCAAGGACAGTCTGCACCTGGCCTCTGCATCTGATTGCAAGAAGATATCCCTGCAACGTTACCAACAGAAAATTACTCAGCTGTTTTGATAATCTCTGTTGTTCTCAAAACTGAAATATGAAACAAATACATTTGTCCATCTCCTTCCATGGTTACCAGTCCTCACACAAGTTTTTTGGACTTTCTCTCCTTGTTACAGAAGTGGAGCACAGACTTGACCAAAATCCCAAGACCCCGTGATAAGGGTGTTGAGACCCTCCCCAGCCATAAACAAGAACCTCCATCCCATGGCCCTGATCCCACAGTTTGGGATCCTGGAAGGGAGTCCTACGTAGTGTCTTCATTTCAGCCGTGGTTTTCCTCACTGGCTGAGCACAAAGATGGTGTTTGCTGTGGGACATCACCTTGCAGTCACTCTGGGACCACCTCCATCATGTGTCTGGACAAGTTGCCCCAACTCCATGTGTAGTCAAGATAGAATTTTGCAGGAAAATCGAATTCATGACTCATCCCATGCCTGAAATAGGTCAGACCATCAATGGGAATCACACCCTGGACCTTGCTCCCTTGTATCTCTAGAAGTCTCCACTGCAGGTGTCTGATGCTGAGATAAAACCCATCCAAGGAGACTAATATTCAGATTATTTTCTGTCATGCTCATATTCTGACAGTAGAAAAAAAACATGAAAATCTAGCTGGTAACTGTACTTTTAGACATTTAAAACCAAACACCAAAAATGGGCTGAAGGAGGGTTTGCAGAGGGTTTTCTCTGTCGCTGCTCTGCTGGGAGTGCCCGAGCTTTCCCTTGCTGCCATTAGTGGGAGCCATCGCACAGGGCAGGGCAGGACCTGTCCCTGCCTGGGGCTCTCTCCACTTCCAGCCTGGCCGGGACTGGCTGCTGCAGATATTACAGAAACCAAAATCTCAGAGAATGTCAGGTGGGATTGTTTTGGGGTTTTTCCCCTATCAATTATGACATTTGTTTGAGAAAAAAATTCATTTTCTAATGATCAAATTTCCAAAAATAATATGGCGTTCTGCCGACTTAACGGTAAATCTTGAACATATTCAAAATTAATTAGTTTGGATTTTCAATTTAAAGTGATCTTTTGAGCCAGAAAGTTACCATTGTCTGCCGTGGACTGTTGTGTCCCATTACACCTGTGTACTCACAGCTTCTTTGCCTGTGAGCAAATGTTACCTACTGCTATAAAATTGTTAGATTTATAAATCTCAAGAAGTGGCAGGCTGAGCAGTTCTCATTTCCATCAGCTGGCCATTTTCTCAAGTTTTATATTTGTCTCATGGTAAGAGTTCTGTAATGTATTACATCAGACATCACAGTCTCCCAGGATTGCATTGAGGCTCTTGCTGAAGCACACGTGGTGGGAGTGGGAAATTGAATTTGTAGGGCACTGGGAAATATTTTCAAACCACAGAGCCAGAGGTCCTTCAGTTATCTTTCCCATCTGCAGTATAATGGCATAGATGATGAAACTGCTCCTTTCTGTGGAGGAATGGGTCTGGTTGTGCTTCTTGCCCCTGCAAGCTGCTGCTCTGTGGTGCTGTTCCTCCTTGGGAAGGTCCTCAGCCAGAAGATTTTCCCCAGGTCCATTTCCCAGGGACTTGAGGAGCAGTCCAGCTTTCACTGAAGCTGGTGACAGTGCTTTTGGAGCGGGTCTGATCAAATCCTCCATCAGGGCTTTGTTATGAAACCTCTGCCTGTTCTTTGTAAGCCACACAGATAAACAATCATAAGAAGCCTTTCTGACTGATTTGAGAGCACAGCTGTGATAGAGGTGTGATAAAAGGACCAGCTCCAAAACCTGTGTGATCATGGTGGTCCTAGTGTGAGCTACAGCAACATTTCACATCTCTGTTTATTTTAGTTAAAGAAGAAAAGTTTCAGTTACTGTAGACTTAACAGATTTTTATCTCATATAAAATATGCCTAGCAGAGGACACACTTCAGTATGGTTCCATTGTTAGCAGACCTTCGGCAGTTTGTGTCAAATATCAGTGTAATGGACTTACACACACTATTGATTTAATGACAGCTATCACTGCGAGGAATTGATCTAATGTTTTCATTAGACTTAAAAAATGTTTCAACAACAAGTTCATTCAGAACTGGATAATTGCAAAGCCCTACATGGCCAAAGATCACATTCCCTATTGAAGTGTAGTTTAGACGATCTTTTTAGAAGATAAGTAGATTAATAATAATAGAGGCACAGTTGAGGGAAATTAAAGCTAGTCTTCATGCCTTAAAAACATAAATAAATTGAATTATCACCCATTATATTACTGGAGGGAATTTTCTGAACTTTTGAACAAACCTTAATGAATATGCAATGGTATTTTACTTGGTCTTGTAGGCACAATGTAACTGTTTTTGTTGCCCTCTTCTATTTGTCCATCCTTTTTATTCCCTGCCTCGTGGACGTTAACAGAGGTTGATCTCTTCTGCTTGGACATACCATTTTATTAATTTTCAGCAGTAATAACAGCTTTCTCCCTCGAAGGTGAACAGGCCAGGGAAGGGCATATTGTGGGAGATTTCAGGACATGCTGTCCCCACAGACATGATGTTGGACTGTCCTCCAAGAACAGTTTTGCATTTCTGGAGCCATTTCTGTGGCTCTGCATGAGGGCATTGCCTAAATACAAGTGGAAAAAGAAGTCTCCTGTGCTGATGTGGAAGGTGCAGACACATTTCCCACATGACTCCTGGTAGTTTTCTTGTAAAACTATCTTCAACTTCTGCTTTGCCTTATACAAGGGCTCCTCCTTTCCAAGTACAATGATCAATATTCCATTTTTTTGCTGACACTGGACCCATATATCAATGCTCACTGAGATGGGTCATGGCTTGCACATGGATCCTCCTTGGCATTGTGGGTTTCTTGATAAAGGGAAAGGACTGCTCTTGGTAAAGGGCTGCAGCTTTCAAATACTTCTTGAGAGCCCACCCAGTGTCTCTGCCCCTTGGCTCTGATTGCCTGAAGTCTGTTGTGCTCAGATCTCTAAACCAAATCTTGGATATCTTGGGTGTTTGAAAATAAGAGCAGACAACAATAGGGTTCTTTGAATATGATGGTCTCAGCATTACCTGGTGTAAAACTTGGATCTTCCCTCCCACCTATGGAAAGAGTAACTTGTCCTTAAATTACAGGCATCTTTTCCTACCAGCTTTGCTTCAGTCCACATTTTGGGGGATGTTATAGCTCAGGAAAGTCTGGAATAAAGAGTATGTCTGGTCATCTAGGCTGGTTATCAAACAGAGCAGTTCTGAACCAAAATGCCTATATCTTATCTCAGAAAAATCAGAATCTCCTCTTTCAAGGAATTTCCCAACCTTTCATAAAAAAGTCATGTACCTTTACTGAACTTGGGGCTCTGTCTGGCTGAATACATTTCCAGTATTAACCATTAGATTGTGGCAAACACTGGGCCTACAGAACAAATCTGGAAAGTAAGGCAAACCCACCAAAAAATCCTACCAGGATACGTGATATATTATTAGCTGTTCCCTGGTAGAATTATGTTTTGTAAGAAATACAGTAATAGATTATTCTGATGGTCAGAAGGTCCTTAAAGTGAATAAGAGCAATGCAGTGAACACATCCAATCTCTCGCAGCAAAAGTACAACCTACAGCTGCTACTCCATTTCTGCCACCAAAAAGCTGCTTGCAGGCAAGAGAGCTGCATGGTGAAACTGCTGAGGAGCTCATGCAGCCCAGCACAGCCACACAAGTAAAACCTTTGAGCTGCAGACTTTCAGTCTGCACCACTGTGGAGGGAGGAGGAGCCCCTTCCCAAAGCCATGGATCTGCAGTGTGGCAGACAAACCTCGTGTGCTGTGGGAGCAGTGACACCATGGGACACTGTGGGTGTCCCTGGGATTGCCCTGGAACAAGACTTGGGCTTCTGAACAACACAACATTTACTTTAGATAACTTCCACTGAAACTCAGCCACTGTGGGAACTCAAAGTCTCCATGAGTCCTTTGGGGCCAGGGTTTTGTGTGCTTCAAGGTATAATGAAGATTAAAGGCAATATTCTTAAATGAGTAGGGAGATGCTTATGCCAAAATATACATGAGTAATCTAGAGCATGATACAAAAATGCAAATGCAAGAATAGAAGGAAATCAGGACACTGTAATGCATATTGCTTTAATTTGAGGAGCAAAGGGATTTGAGTGGATTTCTAGGGTATAATGCAATACAGAATAATACAGTGTTTATGTCAGATATAGCTGACGAAATCTCCCAACAGATCAATGCAGGAAAAGGGTATAAATCAGAAGTATTGGAAAGTGTCACTTGAGAGCAAACCTATTCTCAAGCTGAGGTAATATTTTCTGATACTCCCTGTAGTTGGATATAACTAATGTGAAACAATGTGGGAGAGGAAAAAAAAATAATCCAAATGGCACTTGAAAGGAAAATGAAAGTTTAAAATATCATCATCAGGATCCATTTTCTGTGCAGATGGGTCTGGGTGAAAAAGAGCACCCATCATCCCCCTAGCAGTCATGAAGATGAAGTTGGAAAAGCCAGCTTTGCTGGTGGGACAGAGCTGAACTCTGCCCAGGGCAGGGGAGCAGCACCCTGCACTTGAGCACTGCCTCCAGGTGCTGCTCAGTGCTCAACTTTGTGCACAAACCTCTCCTCTAACAGTGACAGACACAGCCCAGCTGAATTGATGGGGCTCCCTGCTTATGAAGTGCCACACATTTCTTTCATGTTGCATTTTTTCATTCTTTTTAACTGTGTTAAATCACTTTAAGTTAATGTGCTGGATACGCATAATCAAGTTTCTGTTGAGCATAGACTTTACTGAGAAAAAAAAAATTAATGAACTTTACTGAGAGAACTACTATTGCTTTCTCCAATAATTGCTTCTCCTTCATGATCTGTTGAGTTTTAATATGTAAATGAATGGAGGAAGCCTTCTGGCTTTACAGTCTTTGTGAGAGAAGGTTCTTCATGACAAATACCATTTTGGAGGAAAAGGGAATTTGCTGTAAGGTAGGCTCAAGCTAGGACTATTTATACTGCTTTTAAATCACTGGGCTCATTTGCTGTCACCAGGACATGAAATCAGACCAAGGGAGCACCAGCTGAGCACCTCATCTTCTGCTTGGGCTGGAATCTTCCTGCTTATTCTGCACACCTTCCTAGCCCAGTTCTCCCTGGGTTGTTGTATTATTCCTAAATTAATAGCAAAGACAGAGATGAGTAGGTCATTTAGGGTAGAAGAAGAGCTGGCTGCAGTGGAGATGTGTGCCATCCTGCCATCCCAGGCCCCTGGGGCACGTTTGCCTCTCTCAGCTCAGTGGATCACTTCACTCCTGGGGCCGTGCAGGAGGGCAGGAGGCATGGGCTGGGTAATTGCCACTGTGCCCCCCAAAACTCAGTTTTGCAGTACTTCTAGGGATGTCCTGTTCTGCCTTCAGAGATCATTTTACATGTGTCTGCCTGCTTTAGCTTCTGCTTGATTTCTCTATCTACCTAAAGCTTGGAATTTAATAGATGGGTAGATAGATTCAAGTTATCCTCTTGTGCATGAATGCCTGTTTTTCTTCAGATAAAATTTTCTGACATCTCAAACTTTTATCTTGAACATGTATTAGACAAGTTACTTTATATATATACATATATTTGCAGTGTTCACAAAGTGATGGCTCCATCAAAGTTTCTGTCAGAAAGAGCCTTTTTCCTGCACAGGCTGGAGGGGAGGCGTCAGGTTTGTAAACCTCCTCCTTCCCACCTGCCACTCACAGGTTCTCCCCAGGTCTCACACTGGCTGTTTTGCCTGGTTCCAGTGCAGCCTGCATGGATGTTCTCCCAGCTTTCCTCATTTGCTGAGGAGTTATTTCGTGTCCAGCCACACCAACTGTCCAAGGGCAGCTGATGAGTGATGCAGGTTACCCCACATCCAAGGTTATCCTTTTGCTGCTAATCATAGACTCACAGAACATTTTGGGTTGGAAGGGGCCTTAAAGATAATCTGGTTCCAACTCTCCTGCCATGGGCAGGGATGTCACCCAGTAGATGGGGTTGCTCAGGGTTCCATCAAATCACACATCAAAAATCTGTGCCTTCTGATGATCTGATCTTTTTTCTCCAGATGCAAAACATGAAAGACCAAGGACTTAGAACTGGGACTCTTTCAGAATTACCTTCAATTACTGATGATTTTCTTTCATAGTTACCATTAAAGGCATGTGTTTTAAATATTCTCCTTTCACATATGATATGCCAAGTTAGTTTTTGTTGAATTCAGTACCAAATCTGTCACATACTATGGAGTAAAATGAAGTCTCTTATGTCTTAGAGTCTAATACCAAGTCAGCACCCTTCATGAATTTGCACTGCATTGCATTTAGTATAGTAATTTTTATATCTGTTATGAATTGAATTCTAAACCAGAACATCATCCTTCCCATGAGCTGGGCCAGCCTAGGGCTGACCAGGTCACTTTAATTCTGAAAATCAGTGTTGTGATGACAGTTGTCCAGCCCCCTGCAATTTCCAGGGCTTACTGAATATTCATATTAATATTCCAATGTAAAGGCTTTTGAGTAAGTTCTCTTATATTTCTGTAAATAAAAGTTTAGCAGAGCTGAAACAGAGACTGGCTCTGAGGTGGTAAGGCAGCAAAGCATGAGCAGGGTGGACAGGACTGCTCAGCACTTGATAGGAATCACTAACCAAGAGCCTTTGGTGGTTTTGAGAAGGCATCCAACACTCTTGTTCAGGGTGAAAGAGATGCTGAAACTAGAAGGAGGATGAATTTAGGAACTCTGATCCTCCATCTCTTGCAGATGGGGAAGAGCCATGCAGAAGGCAGCCCAGAAGGAAACCCCTGGGAAGGACTGGGGAGCTGAGGAGCCTGCTGTGGTGTGCCTGGGGAGCTCAGGGAGCCACATGGCAGCTCCCAACCCTCAGACACGGCTGCAGCTCCGTGTTCCTCTGTGGGGAGGTTGGGTCATACGTGCACAAGCCCCCAGGGAAATTTGAGATTAAATGTCACTCTCAGGAATGCAGTAACTTCACTTCTTTTTAAATACATTTTCAGCCCTTTGCCAGTGATTAAAGTTCAAGGTCGTGATGCATCTTTCCTTGTGGACATTTGCTTTGATTCCTGATGTGCTTTAGTGAAAAATCTCAGACGTACAGTGAAGGAGGTGACAGCATGTCAGAGAAGTACATATTTAGTCCTAGCAGCGAGTCAATCAGACATCTAGGCAATTACCCTGTGCTCGGGATGACAACTGAGAGATGTGTTTATTCTGTCTACAGGAATCTCTGTTATTTTAGGATCCTTTCCAGAGTGCAACCAGTGCTAACTTGTCAGTACGTGGAGACTCTTGTTTATGCTTTGGTTTCCTATCTGGGTGGGATTATTCAGTTATTGACTTGCTGGCCCCCACTCAACCTTTTAAATTCATTTCTACCTTCCACACAATTTTTTGGCAGGAGCTACAGGCTGTCTAAACCCAAGCTCTCATATCTTCATCTGTGCTGATGAATCTTTTATCTGCTTTTCAAAGGGTATTAGCTCTTCCATGAGCTGTGAGGTAGCACCTCACTATCACTGCTCAGACTCCTGCATTTGGCTGTGATTTGGCATCTGCCACAGCCTGACACCAGGGCTTGCTGTGTCCTTCCCAGGGCTTGTCACCCTGGTGGCCCTTGCAGAGAGCCCAGGGCTCGCTCTGCTTTTGTGGTGGGACCTCCGTGTAAAAACCCTGCTCTCCTTTACATCCCTGTGAAGCCACTGACCTCAGAGGCATCATCGTGGGTCAGTATGGGACACTGGGCAGCCAGCTAGTGCCTGTCCTCTCCAGACCTACTAAAAGCACACTGCAGGCAGCCACATTTACACCTCCTGCCTGAGTCTGATTACTGAGCTAAATATTTTCTGCTCCATGGGAGCACTCGGTGCCATATAAGCTGGAGGCTTCCCTCAGGCAATGAACAGATGAGTTTAGCTGGAACAGACTTTGTTATCTTTTGACACTTTACTGGGGAATCAGTTACTTCTGTGAGGAAAAAGGTGTTTCTGAAGGTGTTTGCTTTTCTGAGTGGTGCAAAGCCTCTGGCAAGCTGCAGAAGTGAGCCCCAGAGCTCAGCTCAAGGGCCAGCCTCTGCTACCCCCCCAAAACCTCCCCAGATGGGGCAGGAGTTATAAGCAGCCTACATGTATGGGACAGAAGCTCCCTTTTTTCACTTGAAGAGGATTCAATATCACCCTGACAAGGCAAGACTCAGAGCACCCATCTCCCCAGAGTCCCTCCAATGTCACCTGTGGCCGAGTGCTGCATGCTCTGGGCTGGGATGGCATCTGAGCCATGCACAGAGAACCCTGTCCCACCCCGCTCAAAACCCTCCCCACCCAAACTCTCCCCTCACACACCCCCTGCTCCCACTGTGAGGATGGAGGACAAAGAGGGTTTTTGCAGGTTCAGGAGGCCTTTCTTTCTTTCTCTCCCTGGAAGCCTGGTTATTACAAGCAGTAGCCTCTAGCTACATCTGTGAAGAGGAGCACCTCCACCAGGCACCTCCTGCAATAATGACTTCTTTTTTTCTTTGAACTTGCGAGGCACTGCAGTATGACATTAAGAAGGTGAATCCAAAGAGGACCATGGATGTAGGGTCATTCCAAGTAAACCCTGACGGGACACAAGAGAGGAGTAAGGTAGCAGAAAAATGATATGACAGCACATAATTGCTGATATGTGCAATTACCAACCACTTATCCAAACAGCAGTTGGTCTTAATCTTACAACCTTTTTTCTTGCTAAGGGTATCAGCCACTAAATTGCTTCTGCTTCCTCTGGGACCCAAAGTAATCTTTAGGCTTGAAATTGAGGTATTTTCCTTCCTTTTCAGTACCTACATTTCTTTGCCTTTTTAATATTTGAAGTGGTATTGTTCCATTGTTAATCTTGATAAAAAAATAAATCAGAGCTACATGCATTATTAAGACAGAGAAAGAAGAAGGAAGAATGAAAGAGAGAGAATATATGCTCTACCAGAGACAGAGTTATTATCTAATCAGGCACTGCACTGACACCCAAATAATGCCCATTGCCATCCATGGGCTTCCTGTTGTTGCTGGACACCTTCAAATTCCATTGCCCATGGTAGAAGCTGAGGGTCATCAATGTTTTCCTGGACCAAAGCATCCACATTGCCAACTTCCAGGAGCAAAGCTTGGCTTACTCTATGTGCTTTGCAGCATGGAAATTACAGATTGTCCTCCATACACATAAATAGAAAAACCCCTGAACCCCTGGTGAGCTAGGTCATTTAGCAAACATTCCAGAGGATTGTTGTTGATTCAGATAATGAACCTTTCCATCATCCCCAAGTGTAAACTCAAAGGCTTAAGAGAATATATAAGGCATAAGAGGACAGAAGCTGCTTTTTTATAAATGGCAGAGCCTTCTCATGATTCTCAGGTCTGTTTTTAGCCATTATGGCAATTCCCAAGTTATTACTGAGGAGGACTGAGGATGAAGCTGTCTAAGGATATGTCTGGAAAGAGAGCAGCAACTTTCCAAGGAAGGTGGAAGTGAGAGGATCAGAAGCTGTTCGAGGCATCTTCTGAAGTCCAGCTCCAAGGATTTTATCCTTCCTGCCAGTGAGAACTCCACGCTCAGGGTACCCTTGTGGCCAACAGCAAGGGACCAGCTCATGGTAAGATTAACAATTGACAGGACAATGTGAGAGGAGAGCACAGTGGCTTGGCTGGCATTGCATGGTTAGTCTGCAGCAGAAAAAGCTTCTGGGTGCCCCGGGGCAGTGCCCCAGCCCATGGACTTGGTGGCTCAAACAGCACGGGTCAGACCTCAGTACTGGGTTGACAACTCTGAGCAAAAAGCCACCCCAGCACACAAATGACAGAATGGTCTGGGGTTGAAGGGACCTTAAAGATGATCCAGTTCCAACTCCATGATGTGGGCAGGAGTATGGATGGCTGTCCATGCCTGCCTGTGGACACACAGGACCCCACTGCAGCAGATCTTGGTACAATAAATAAAGCAGTACAGATAACCAAGCAGATATTCATAGAGCCTGACTCTAGTGCCTAGCACCATTCTTGTTTATTCATATGTTGACCCCAGTATTAGCTGTACACATTTCTTAAACAAAATCCGTGTCCTGCACTGCTAATTGTTAACATAATAGAGGGTTCGTGAACCCGTCTTTCATCACATCACTTAAACATTATTTAAACAGTATTTTATTACATTTATTTCTTCAGAGGCAAAACCATTTCCTTGCTGTGCCTGTCAACTGATTTGAAAACTAAATATCTAAATTGCTGTAGTTTATTTTTCACAATTTCTATATTGTTTCATTATTAGCCTTGGAGAATAAAACAAAAAATGTAGCCTTCTGTTGTCTTAATTTTAGGATAACAGAAGACTGCTTTCCCAGGAAAGAAATATTGGCTAGCTTGTTAACAGAATGAATTTTAAACCTAGGTTTGGATCTTCAAAAGTGAGCAAGGGAGTTAGAAGCCCAAATCCAGCGACTTTTAAAGGGAATTGGTTACTTAAAATTCAGAGGCCTCCTTCAAAAGCTCATCCCTAATCTCTTCAGAACCATTTATTCTTCATTGTAATTAACTGTGGATTTAGACTGCAGTATAAATTCACCTTGACTAAAATTCACAAAAGCGTCCATGCCTGCCTGTTTCAGAATGGCTCAGGCCCCAGAAAGCCCAAGTTCAACTCAAAGTCCCCGAAGTTACCAGGGCCGTACCTGAAGCCTGGCACTGCAGATCTGTCCTGAGCTCCTGAGTTCAGATGTTTGCACCTGACACATCCAATTTCCACCCCACAGCAAAATCTCTGCACCCACTGCCTTCCCTCCCACTCCAGGCTGGGGTGTGTGAGCCACAGAAGAAGAGCTGCTCCTGCTCATTATTCTGGACCTGGCAAAGGTGACCAGGATGGTGAGATGGGCAGTCAAACACACCTGCCCATGATCTGGCCAGACTATTAAAATAATGCATTTTATTAGGATATTGGTCTTCAAGAAGAAGGGAAAGATTTGGCTTGATATGCGTGAGTAGGGGTTCATGATGTACATTGAATGAACATAAAGAATGGATAAATATGGAAATAGGTTTTCTTTTCTCAGCTGAGCTGTTAAATGTGTAACATGTACAGCAGGTTTAAAAATCACTTGCTGCCTATTCATTGCTCTTCCATCTTTGCAAAGAGGAAGAGGGCAATGAAACCCAACATTGAAAGTAATGTCAGTAAAACAATGAAAAAATCATTTTCTGGGAGAATTAAGATTCCCACTTCTCATGGTGAGATTGCAGAACTCTCAATTCTAGGCTATGTTTCTGCAGAACTTTGCCTTTTTTTATGCACATGATCCATCCTCTAAACCTCTGTACTACCCTGATCCCAGCATGTTCCTCTCTTCTGAAAATCAGGGCTGGGATCCAGGGGCTGCTGGCTCTCACTGCTTCACTGCAAATTGCTGCTGGGTGGAAAAAGGGAAGCTGAGAAATCCTGTGTTTTGTGTTTTCCACTGGCCAGTAGTGGTAGCTCCTACTGCCTGGGAAGCCTCAGATTTCCCATCTGATTCACACAAGAGTTTTGGTTGCTTTAGGTACATTGGGCTTTTAAGCTTTTTTTTTTTTTTTAATGTTTTAATTGTTGGGATTCTCTTATTTTAATGCAGAAAATGCTGATTTGCTGATGACAACAGTTTTTTGGAGGAATCACGTGAAGCAGCTCTGATGACAATTTCATAAGGGCAAATTTTTTATTTCCAGAAGAACATTCCTGTGCAAGGCTGGATTGTACCTAGAGAGAGCACACATTTGGGAAGGGGAGGTTTTATGGGCAGATCTGTCCTGGTACCCAACAAGGCAGGGACCAGTTCCTCGTCCTGTAAACAAAAGAATGACACAGATTGGGTCTGGATTCATGCTAAACATCCTTCACCCTAAACTGCTCACTGCAATCTGCACTGTCCCCATAAAATATTCTGAAATAGTGATATTTGAGATGAGTTCAGTGATGTGGATGGTACAAGATCAGTGCCTGAGCCCATGTGTGACACTTGGCATCCAGAGCCCTGCCTGACACCAGCTCTCCCTTTGGGATACCACAGGCAGCAGCAGCATCAGTGCCTCCACTGTTGGTATTGACATCCCAATTTCTGATTTTCCCCATAAAAGTATTGATTATTCTGGGATCCATCTCTGTCTTGCTTTTTTTTAAATTTTAAATTTTAAATTTTTAAAACAGAAAATTCATCCTAAAGCTGAGAACCCTTTTCTGTTCTGGTTTTTGTGAGGTTTGTTACATTCAGTACTCAGATTTGGTTTCAGTAAATCAGGCTTTGTGAATGTGTGGACAGAATAAAATACACCTCAGAGCAACCTCTCTATAAACAGCTCTCCCAGTCACAGTATCACCCTACATTTCAGCCTCTGATTTTGCACTGCTTGTCTAATTATGTTGGCTGCTGTGTAATTATTTTCATGGAACAATAATTTTAACAGCGTGCAGTTTATCAGAGGTGCAAATTATAGATAATAACATACAGAAATTTTCAGTTAAAACTTGCGTAACATTCAAAAGTCCTTGCATTTTTGAAGAAATTGAGGGGAGGGGAAAGTATTCTTCATTTTGTATCTATTCTTTTTCTTAGAGAAAACAATCTAGTGATTTTCTTGGAGTCAATTAAACCCATTTGAAATAAAGCACTTTTATTTTGGAACAAGGCTGTCCACATGGGGAGCTAATCGAGAATAATTATTCCTCTCTAAATTCACATCCTCAAACAATTTGAATTAAATCCCCAGTATAGACCAGCCCTAAATGTCAGAGGAGGTTAAAAAAGGAGTGAGCCAGAGGAGGTCTATCATATCAGGAAGCACTGAGAATCAAAACCTTGTTGGGCACCCAGGCCAGGCTGGTGACAGAAGCCCTGCCCAGGCTGAGTCGCTCCCACTGCCACCCTCGGTCACAGTGAGGTGGAATCAACCCCATGCACATTCCAGTGGCATCACCTGTACATGCACAGGTGGTGAGAGCAGCACCAGGAAGGGAGGTGCTCTGAGCAGGTGAGAGCAAGGATAAATATGTTTCAGGGAAAGAATTTTGCTCAGGGATGCCTCTTCCCCTTGCTCTTTCAGCAGGCTGAAGGGAACACAACTTTGATACCTTACAGAGTCAGGCAGTTATAGGGAATTTAGGCACATCTGCAGTTCCATCTCAGAGCTGCCAAACTCTGGTTTTATTTAAACCCAAGCAGTCTGTATCCATTATTTCTCTAAAACAACAGTAACACCGCAGCGCCTTTGCTGTGCCAAGAGCCAGTGGCTGCAGCAGCCTCCAGAGAGTCTGGAGGCAGGAGCAGGTGCCCCTGTCCTCTGCAGTGTCCCTACAGTAAGAGAAAAATGCTTTCACTCTGTTTACCTGTGTGATCCCCAAGCAAACTGCTGCCAAAGCCTGGAGGCAAATCCTGTAGCCATTACTGACCCTGCAGAGGTGGTGGCAGGTGGCCTGGCCAGGATTTCCACCCACAATATTTCAATGAGGACGATTTCAAAATGTCTGAACTCAAGGTTTTACCACATACAAGGCATATGACTTTCATTTTGAGCAGCACTTTCATGTTGGGGTGATCCTCTGTTCACAGAGCTTTTCTTACCCCAAAGTGTCCTCTGAGGCTGGCTCCTCTGCAGGTCTCACAGGGAAATGGGGCTGTCAGAGATGACAGGAAACACCTTTAGATAGGTGACCCTGCCCATGGCAGGGGGTGGAACTAGATCATCCTTAAGGTCCCTTATAACCCAAACCATTCTGTGATTTTGTGGCTCAATGATTCCTTATCCCTTGATGCTCCCCTTGTGGGAGGTCAGCCAGGCTGGCCCACTGGGGCTGGGGTGATTTTGTTTGCTTTTTCTGGGTGGAGAAAAAAGAAAGCAAAAAGTTGCTTGTGAGTCAAACCCCACCATTCCACCCCAGCTTCCTTGTCCCCTCCTCTTCTTTCCCTGCATGCCTTAAATCTCAGGGATGCTCCAGATCCTTTCTTGAGGAGGGCCCAGGTGAGTTGTAGGGGAAGAAGCTCAGTGTCTTGGAGATGAAGGACACAAGTAGGCACTAGAACTATTTTGGGAAGAATTTCTTCCTCCTGATGGGGACTGGTGGGGACAAATCTCAAGGGTGACATCCATCCAGAAGTAAAAAAAAATACTCTTGGTACACAAAGGTGACAGCAAAATGAAGAAGAAGGGAGACTGCTGGCCATCATGGGCACCTCAGGCCAGGCACTGGTGCCAATACATGGAGGGAATTCTTTCAGAGGCAGAAAGTCATAGAGCAAGCCCTCAGTTTATTCAGACATCAGAAAAAAAATCAAGCTATAATATTGGCAGGAGTTCAAACCATATGGAAATGTCTGGAGCCCTTGAAGAGCAAAAGGATAAAGCAGCACCTGACTGTCGGTGAGCAGGCAAAGGGCAGGGTGTGCAGCACTTGGTACCAGCAGCTCTGCCCTGAATCACACCCAAGCACTGGGGCAAGGTGTTTTCCCCAGTTCAGAGAGAAATAGCTACTTGCAATTTTTTTCAGAAGAATGTCATTGGATATTGTCCAGAAAGTTTACTCTGGAGTTTTGTAGCACCATTCTGGTGCTCGAACATTGCATTTTTAAGCCAAGGTATGGAAATACCAGGATGTGAACGAAATCCCTTTTCATCTGCTTTGGGTCATGGCAGTACAATCCTTCATCTGTGCAGTCTGTGTGGGTAGGAACCAGCAGAGCAGGGCTCTGTGTCTGACTCAGGTCCCAAAGGGGGCTGGGTTTCACATTCCCCTGACATGGCCCTTCCATACTGCATCTGGAAGGTGATTTTCCCCCTTACCCCATGTCTGATCACTGCTGTTTGATCGGGCAAATTCTTCTCTTTCTGGGTCTTGGTAGTGTTAGCTGTGGTTTTAAGTAAGAGGAATTCATCAGACAGTTATTGTGGATTTTAGTCAAGGTTTTTTGACTTGAGGGAGTGCTGGAGCAAACACCAAGAAACTTGTTTCTAGAGGATCCTGGACTCACTGTAAATGCAGGCAGACGTAGCCAAGGAAGTGGAGACAAACAGGATTGCATGAGAATTGTCAGCTCAGCAGGAAGTTGACAGGAGATTGTGATGATCATAGAGGACAAAAGTGCCCACACTGAAAATTAATCCAGTTTTCACAGAAACTTATGGTGGATTCTGATCTCCTGCTCCTATGAGGGCAGAGCAGCAATTCCTGTCATTTCTCCTTCATGCTCTCTGCCAGCTCTCATGCTCTCTGACTGGGTTTCCTGTCTCTGCTGTGGGTGGGTATCACCCCTGGTGATGACACACACGTGCCTGTGGTATTGAGGCCAGCTGGGGTTGGCATTTCAAGGGTCACTTCAAAATCCAGCATTTATGTCCAGAATGATGAGAAGACTTCATGAATCCATGAATAATGGCTTCAGTAGCCAGAGCAGTGGTTTGTGAAGATTCTGACTCATGTCTGAGGGCAACAGGCTCTCCTGGGCTGTTTGTTTCAGCAGGTCTCATGGGACAGGTATAAACAAACTGAAAGGAAAAAGACCAGCTCAGTCCAGCTCAGTTAAATCAGCTTCTCAATTTCAGGTGGGAGATATTTCCCATTTCAGATGCTCCAACAGTGTGCACTTCTACCAAGGGTGAATATCACTGAGGCTTCCATTAAAACAAATTAAATTAGGGAGCTAGCTTATTTCATATAAGTCACTTTGGTGGACTGGTGTTAGACTTCCTCTGGATCTGTCAAGATGTAACATGAAAGAATAAATAAGCTGAGACCATATCTCAAATTAGTGCCTTGCCTCTTTGCTACTGCTCTCCAAAACTGTATAGGAAATAGAAAGACTGGAAATCTCTGCTACTGTCCACCCCTTTTTATCACATGGGTTTTCTGATATTTTTTCTCAAGTCTTTACTCTAAATCTTGACTTCTTGAGGTTTTTTTCTCAGCAAAAGTTTTCTATTGCAAAAACTCATTGGGGAAAGTGTCTGTCAGACCAAAGCATAGAGATGGATGGACTTCTTAATACTGCCTTGGACACTCAGAGAAGTCACTGAACAGGATTTAATCTAGTGTGTGACATGAAAGGTTGCTCTTCAGCTAATACTCTGGGCAGGTTAAATGTAACTGTAGGGTCAGATCTTGCAGAAAGAGCAAAATATTTAAGTAAAATGTCAATTCTTCAGAATGTCAATTCTGCTAGCCATGATGTTCCCAAGCTTGTTTGGGAAAAGCTCCAGGTAATAAAACTGCTGCCATATAAATGCTTCTTGTAATTCCTCCCTTCAAGTTTCACACCACGACTTTGCTAGGGTGATCTCCACCTCACATTTCTGTGCCAGCTGATGTCTACTTCTCTTCATCAGGTACAGGCAGAGTCTCCAGTTTCAAGTCAGGGTATTTGTCTGAATTGAATTCTTTGACAAGTTCCATTATTGCATTTTTTTTTAGACCAGATGGAGAATCCTGATAAGTCTCAAAAACAAACCAAAACAAATTAAAAAGCAACCCTACCCAAAAAACTGCACCCAAAAAAACCCACCCAAACAAACCAACCTTAGAAGATCAAGATTTTTTTTTTCTTTAACTAATTAGCAAATTCCATCTTTTAGCAATAAGGCAGAAGAGTTTCCTAGCCAAGGCAGACTACACAGGTGAAGTGTGTTATGGATCTGTAGGCTGTTTTGCTCAAATGAAGTGCTTCAGGAAAGCACAAACATATTCTTCTGACTGCCTGAAATGTCAGCCTGAAATCCCATTTCTTCCTCTAACAGTGCACGAGGCATTTTATGAGTAACAGTGTCTGTGGATATCTAAGCATTTTGTGATCACTCTGGCTCCTGCTGTAGCTACAAGGTAAGAAGGGTTGCTCTCATCTCCAATCTTTGCTACATATGTTGGACAGACAACTCAGAAAAATCCACTCTGCAACTCATTTAAGCACTTCTGAACATCTTTATTGAATACTTTTTCAGGCAGGCACTTTTCTACAGAGTGGATTAAATTCCCTCAATATACCACAATATTTCTGACTCTGAACATGAACAGGGATTTGCCTTTTCTTCTTTACAGTTCTTTTCCTTTCCCATTAAAAACAGCACATTAAGAACAGGAGAGACCAGCTCCACCAGCTTTTGCAGTGCTGTGCCAGAAGCAGTGTTGGTATTTCCTAGCACCCATCCCTACAGCCACGAATCCCCCTGGGAGGGGGTGGGAGCATCCCAAGGGGTGCAAAGGGAATATTGTGTCTGCAAACCATTTGTCTCCTTTGTGCTGAGATTACCACACTGACTGCAGCTGCCTTTGTGGTTTATGCCCTTGTCCCTTAAAGACAAGAAGCAGTTTTGAGAACTGGGGGAGATAAGTATGCTCAGTGTGTATGGACTCTGCTCAGTGAAGCAGCTACCAAACTGCCTTTTGAATAACATCTCTGAATTTACTAATCTCTGTGCATAAAAGCAAAATATTTACACTCCTGAGTCAAAGGCTGGGATCTTCAGTTTGCTCAGGGCTGTCTCAAGTCTGCTCCTCTTGGATACAATGGCAGATTTACCATCAGCTTCTCTGGGAGTCATAGTCAGGCCAAAAACAAGGGCTTATGGAAATACCATCCATAGTTCCTAATCCTTCGCTGGAAGACTTTCCAGAAAAGCTGCACTGGCAAGCATCTCCTTCCCCTTCCACAAAAAGTTATATTTGCATTTTATGTAGTGTCCCCATTTACTAGATCCTTTAGTAAAAAAATTGAAGCAAGTAGAGATATTTAACCTTAATTTATCCATGCAATCAGCAGTGTATGTTTGTTCAACAATGGAAAGATTTTGCTTTTAATCTAGACAGACTCATCTCTTCAAGGATATCTACTTTAGGATGTTGTGAGTAAGACTGTACTCTTAGGCTTCCAGATTTCAGAATTTCCTTTGCACAATACTAATTTATTTGTTCCAAAGCCAAGGTAAACTGGGTAGGTAGTACAAAATTAATTCCCTAATACATAGACATAGAGCAAATCTTCCTTGCAGTTCTCCATTTGTTGTTCCAGACCATAGGTTGTAATTCCTGTGCAATTCACAGCTCTATAAGGACTGCTACCTATAGATCATCAGTGCAGTGACTGTACCCCACCTCTCAGCAACTGCTTCTGCCCTGGATACTGGGATACTGCAGGCAGGGTCAAGGAATAAGGAGAGAACATTTTTACAATAATAAAAATATTCATCCAGAATATCCCTGACTAGTCAGTGTGAAAAAACCTGTGACGTAATGCATTTGGATCTCTCCTTTAGTTCCTTTATATATATGGCTTCCTTATTTCTATCATTTGCTATCAAGATATCCAAGATTTATCTATAGATATGGAACTGAAGAGGGTGTGCACTGCCTGTGTCCCAGTGCCCACTGAAGACATTTGCTGTTTCGTGCTTTAAGCTCTCTTCTCTGCCTGCTCTATTTCTCATGGCTACCTTTCACTCCCTGGCTTTCCATATTTCCCAGCCTGAGCTCCCTGAAGGACTGAGTCAAAGCACTGAAGAAACGGGACAGAGATCACCTCTGTGCCACCAGGTACAGAGCTGTTTGCTCACTGGAGCTGTAAAATGCTCCCACAGCCTTGGCATGGAGAGCCTGGCTCTGCAGAGTCAAGCTCGACAAAATTCATCCTTTGTGACTTCCACAGCACAAATCTGCAGGCTCACATCTGAGCTGGACTTTTTTTCTTTTTAATGGAACACAGCTAATGGGACTTAAAGCTTTTGAGGGGTTTCAGTTTGCATTCAACAAATGAACCAATTCTGCTTTCATCTGTCAGAAGTCCCACGCATTTTAGAGCCTTTAAAGGGAAATGATCCAGGAGGCTTGGAGGGAATTAAGGATCTCTCATTTACTTGCTGATCAGTTGTGTTGCTTATGGTCTTCCACAAACAGATCTTAACTGGGCTGTGGTAGCAAAAAGGGAAATTTGCCCTTGACATTTCTCTGAACACCCTTCAGCAGTGCTATAAACAGGCAGCGAGCACATCCCACTTTTGTGTTCTTCTTTAATGAATCTCACTTATTTTCCCTCTAATGCTGCACCCTTACCTTTTTTCAGAGGCAAATACTATTCAACTTCTTGAACAGGCATGTTGTCCAGAAATATTGGGATGCTTTATCACACAGTCCATATACAGATTGCTTTTCTTGGTTACCTGTCCCAGAAGTCCCCTGTCAGGGATGCTTTTCTGCTTTGTGTTTCTTTGAGCTTTTTTGTCTAACCTCAGGGCATTGAAACTTAGACCCTTTGATATTCTGTGAGGTCTTCACAGTGAAATAGTCATCAAACAACTGCTCTGACATATATCTTGGTCTAATTTGAGTTTAGTTTGAAGGATTCAGCAGCTGACCCATCTCATGTCTTACTCAGCCTGCACTAGCCCATAGGATTGACTCCACTGTCATGGGACCTGTGTGACTCAGGATGGAAAAGGTCACCAGAGAAATCAGCAGACATTCAGGTATGTCTCTCTGTGTGCCTCTGCATAGTGCCTGGTCCAGATGATTCCAGCTACTTCCACAGCAGCATCACAAAAACAGGGTTTGGGCAGCCCCAGGAATGCCCAAGCTGCGGGGGGCAGGAGACACTAACCTGTGCCAAGGTGGCTCTTGGCTGAAGTCAGCTCTGAAATCCACAAAGCTGCAGCACATCCTGGCCTTTGTTTGATCTTTTCTTAACACCACCATTGTCCCAACCCTGGTCAGGATGCCCAAGTGCAGCCATGTCTCCTCTGTCCCCATATCCTGAAAGGAGACTGGTCTGGAGTCCAGTACCCCAAGTGACAAATTGTTAGAAGTGATAACTCTGGCTAAAGCTGGACTGTGTCTCCACCAGCCTTTACTTGCCTTTTGGAGGCATTTCAGGAAATATTAATATCATTATATCCAAAAATAACTTCTGCTTCTGTGCAGAGCATCTCCTTTTCCCAGTGATGTGGGGAAAGAAAGATGAATTCCTCCCTCTTCTCTGTCTTCTTCTTGCTCCCAAAAACCAGACAGATATTGGTGCCACCTTTGGGACACTTAACTCTATTCATGGAGGTCCCATGAGCTGCATATTCTGCTCTGTGGCAGCTTCCCAAATGACTTTAATCAGCAAAGGAATGACATGGATCTGCTGGAGCAGGTTCAAGGGAGGATGATGAAGATGATCAGAGGGATGAAACCCCTCTCCATTAGGCTGAGAGAGTTTGGGTTTTTTAACTCAGAGAAGGGAGGGCTCTGGGCAGACCTTATTGCAGACTTTTGGTATTTAAAGGAGCCTTGCAAGAAAGATGGGGTCAGACTTCTTCGTTAGGCATATAGTGATAGGACAAGAATTAAAATTTTTAAATAAAGTTGAAAACTAGTTAAAGTAAAGTTAAACTAAAGTTTTAGTTCAGTTTAACTGAAGTTTAACGTTTAGTTAAACTAAGGTTTTAGTTTAGGTTAACTAAAGTTAAACTCAACTAAAGTTTTTAAGCTAAAATATTAGATAGAAAGAAGATACTTTATACAATAGCTTGGCTTGTAACCTGCCTGCCTTTGAGGGTTGTACACCACTGTACATCACCCCTCTGCTGGCAAATAAACCACCCACTGTCCCCCCTTTTACTGCCAGGATTTGGATCCTGGCAGTCTCCATCTCTGTTTCCCTGTGGTGCTGCTAAGCCTCCTAAATTGCTGAGGACAGGTATTGGCTGTAACCCGGAGATTTTGATACAGAAATATCAAAATATTAAACGACTTTCAATTTCTTTGGAGTCTCCTTGGGATTTTCATTTCCTGTGTCTAAAATGGCATATGATTTGAAGTATCATCTCCCTGGCATCAAGTCTTTATTTCCTCTATGCTGCATCTGCCTGATTTGATTGTGTTCATCTCTCAGCCACAAAAATATCCGGCAGGGCAGATCTCGCTCCTGCAATCAAATAAAGGCATTTCTCTGTTATAAAAAACTGGAAAAATGACTTGTGCAGCCATCCAAGCATGTCATAAGAGCAGCAGGAAACACCTAGGTGGCACCTGGTGAGTGCAAGAGACACCAAGGGGTGAATTGCAGTGCTTTGTGCTGGGATCCAGGGAGGCTTTTCCCAGTCCCTGTGCAGCATCAGCCCTGGAAGCTGCCCTGGCCATGGGCTCCCACTCCTGCTGAGGAGATCCTTGGGTTTCCAGCTCTGGATGGTGAAACAAGGGAGGATGTGCTCCAGAGGTGCTTAAGCAGAGCATCTCAGGGTTCAGTGCAGTCCTGTTCAGTACATCTGTGATACTTGGCCTCTGGAAATTAAAAAGAGAAGGAATTTTGCTCCCAGGTGCAGCATGGAGCTGCAAAGTGAACAGCAAGTGCTCCTTAAAAAAAAAAAAACAAAAACAAAACCCAGAAACAAACACAACAAAAAAATGAGCGGGAGGGACAGACAGTAAAAACCCCGTATTTAATCATTTCACACATTGGAACTTAAAATCTGGAGTGCCCAGTCTCATTGTCTCCTGGTTTACAAAAAGGTAACTGAGGACAGCAAACCCCACTCTGTGTGTGTGGTGGTGATGTGCCTTTGCACAGAGAAATGAAAAGAATCACCAAGTCACAAAAGGCTCCCTGAGGCGCCCCGAGGTCTGAGCAGGGCTGGACTGCACTTCTGCCTTTACACCTCTGGGCTGCAGGGCAGGCACTCTGTTGGGGCAGTGCCTTCCCAAAAGGATGCCCCCGGAGATGACCCGACCAGCACTCAGAGACAGGGGAAAAGCAGGGAATTTTTTTTTTTTTTTGAGATGGTACTATCTCTTTCCTAAACTAAGATAATTTTGATTTTTTTCCACAAAAAAAGGGAAAAGTTTGCACTTGGTGTAGGTGAGTTGTGGGAGGAGTTGTGGATTTGAAGTTTAAGGAAGAGCTGTTTTGCTGTTTATTTCCTTAACTTAGACAAACTGATGAGACTTTCTGAGCTTTACTTGCCCAAAAAATTGTTAGAGGGGAAATGCTCACACAAACATCATCAAAATTATATAATCCTGTAGATATTAATTTTTCACTCAAAAATAAGCTTATAAAAGACTGGTTCTTTTATTTTCTTCAGAAATTTCCTGCAATTCAGATTTAACACTCTCAATAAAGACCCCTACTAAGCATTTTCAGAGTAGTTATGTTTGACTAGAGTTTTCAAAGTGGGTAAGAGTTTTCTTTAAGTCACCAGTGTTAAACTTCCTATGAATCACTGGTAATATTATAGGCCAAAGATGTAACCATAGCTTTTCAATTCCTGAGATTTCTCTGAGTCTTTCTGGGTCTGTAAGGTTTATTGACAACCAAGATCAGATGGGCTCTGGTTGCCTTTAATCCAGACTCTAACACACATGGCTCCACACATATGGATTGCAAACAGTAGCTGATACTTACTGCAACTGTTGTGCTAGAAGATTTACAGCAGAGTATGAGGAAGAGAATTATTTCTTTAATCCTCTCCCTTTAGATAATCTGGATAATTTTTTTTTTTTAATCTTATTGAGCAAAATATTGCAATAATAGCATTTTTCTTCAGAATTTTTCTTCAGAATTTTTCCTGGGAAGAAGAAGACACTTGGCCAAGCCTGGATTCTGGTATTGCCACACACATCACCAAGGGATGTGGCAGTGGCTGAGCTCCCTGCTGACACTGCAAGACCTTCACATTGGCAGGGAGAATATTGCCTGCTCGATGCTTCCCAGGGCAGGAAATTGCAAGACTGGGGCAGCCCTGGGCTCTTGGTCCAGTCTGGGAATTTGGATTCATCAGGCAAAGATACATTGCACATTCCACACTCAGTGGGGTGAGTTGCAGATGGAGGATTTACAGTCATTTTCTTGGCTTGGCACCCCTCAGGCCCTCACCAGTGTGTTATTTTAGACAGCATTGCTAATATTAATTTATTTGTCCGTGTCCTGTACATACCCATACCTTTTGTGCTGTGTAGTGTGATGGAAATGGAAGCTGTGGGTGCTTTAAGCAGTGTTTGCAGCAGCCCTGAGGACAGCCTCGAAGGCACTGCTGCATCCCAGGAGATGGTGCTGAGATCCTGGAGCACACTGGAGCCACAGAAACACTGAGAGGTGAAAATTAACCCAGAATCCAAACTGACACTCAGTGCTGGGGGAAAGCAGTGACAGGGTGTGTCTGCTGAAAAAACAACCAAGAAAAAAGGAATCTGGTCAAACCCCAGCACCTAGTACAGGTCACTTGTAAAATTTTGCTCTTTACCTTCCTGTTGGCCTGGTTCCATTCAATGGAGACAGGAATATCCTCTGCTGGTGTGTGCACACAGCATCCAGCTCAGTCACCACGCAGTCCCAGATGGAGAGCTGCTGGTGCATGTACACACACAAACAGATGTACACACACATATATATATGTATATTTAATGTGTAGCCCGTATTTGAAATCTCACCTACGTCCACACCAAGCCAATTTATGGGTAGATGATGGAAGGTCATAATTAGAATTAATTAATCCAGTGGGAAATCCGCTCCCAAGCAGCTCTCAGCAAAAGGCAGATTGGCAATATGAGGAGGATAAGCTGTACTTCTAAAGCTCTTCTTAGTTATTCTTGTCACTCCCAATATCCCCTGGGGTGTGAATGGCTTTAATCTCCCACTCTGGGAGCCACCCATTTTACTGGTGTGCACTCCTGGTGAGGAGCTGAAGCTGAAGACAAAGTCCAACACCTCAAAGGTGCTGGTGAAATACAGACACAGATCATCCTTGCAGTCTGCTTCCCCAAATCCCTCCTAACAATCCAAATGGAAATACAAATTTCCATCCAAGCCAAGCTCAGCCCCTGACATGTACAGAGATGCAGAGTTGCTGTTTCTGAAGAGTTTGATGAGGAAACAGAGGCACAAGTGACTCTGTGACTCACCTGCAGGGCAAGGATCTGGAGCCTGGTGCCACCATCCGCTGGACCATGTCACCTCCTCTGTGGAGAGCTGCTGTGCAGGATTTTGGAGAAGGAAACAGATCCTTGCCACTCCTTTCCATGGTTTTAGCTCATGGGAGCTAAACAGAAACTTCCACAGGGAATTATTTTTATTTATTTAGTTACAAAGCAAGTAGATTTTACTTCAATAATCCCATTTTGTGCTGTTTGCACCACCTCTTCTGAAGGGATGAGATGCAAAAAGAAGGGTGCATTAAGAAGCTGGTACTGCTCAGTGCTGGCACCTCAGTATTGCCAACACTCTGAGTCATGGAGCAACCAACTCTACATCACCCAGCACAAAGACATTACAGAAATCAGCTTTTGCCCAAAAGGTGTTACCAATCAAAACAATTTTTATAATAAAAATAGGTATATTTTACATAGAGGAAATCAGAGTTTGCACAGAAAATTTGGACACCAGAGGATAAAAGGAAAGCCCATTCCATCAGAGAAGATAAAATTAGCTGTGGTCTAAATTTCATCACGGTATCTCATGAGCCTTTGGTGTTCTTCAAATGTCCCACACGTATATTAGCTTTATACCCACTTGAGAATGAAGTCATTTTCACATAGGATTTTTAATGCTTAATTATTCTTCTTTTGTTCTTCTCTCTGTCACTATTGGAGTTTTAAGTTGTTTAGTTGCTTGGTGATTTGAGTTTTTCTGAAGAGAGGTTTCCCCAGGAGAGGGCTCAAAGGTGTCGAGGAAAAAGGTTCCACCAGCACAAATGGGGATTGGCATCAGAGGGCATCAGGGCACAGCCTGCCAGGGGAAAAAAAAACAAATCAGTGCCCAGTAAATGCCAAATTCAAACTCGCAGGCATTAAAACCTGTGTCTTTTCCCTTTCTAGTTACATTTCTATTGGCAGCAGCCTCATGCCTGTGCTCACACTGGGACACTAACACCCTTCTTTTTATCAGTCAGCCAGCACACAACCTTCCCTCTGAAATGCAATGTCAACAATAAGAACCCCAGACTGGATGTATTTATCTCCATCAAGTTTCTCTGGAAAATACGCTTGATTTATCCTCATTTGTCTCAAGCTGGTAAAAATTTTAGGTCTCATGAAGTCCTTGGGAAAGTCCACAAATCCATGAACATGCCAGCAATGCATGCCTACCAAAAATTTTGTATTTCTTAATCTCACTCCCTTTTCTCATGCCCTTTATCCCTTTTAAATTTTATGTTTTTAAATGAGAGAAAATCCCAGAGACAACATCTGTGTAAAATGAAGATCAGAGTTGAGAATGTATTTATAGAACTTAAGGGCATTTTCCTAGCAGGTTGTAATTATCCTTAAAAAGATCATAAACCCCCCAGGAAGCCCAGATATAAATATACACTACTGAAGAATTAAAAGCACGTTAAGGTAATAAACACAGAAGTATCCAGTGACCTGATCTGGCTTCCATCAGAATAAATGAAGAATACTATTGCTGTCAATGGGACACAAATCCTGATTTAGCCATAGGCTGGGAGGGCTGGAGGGACAATTGTTCAAATCACTGATGATGGGAAATTGATCACAGCTCTCCTCAGGTGATAAGAGTTGATATCATTTCCTTGTGTCCTGCACTGTGTTTCCCTAAAATTTTGGGTATCTGTTTGTTTTACACAGATTTAGAACAGTACACCTTTCCTTTTCTTGAAGTATTTATTTGTTGATTTTAATGCGTCGAGAGAGTTTTTAAGGAAATTATTTTCACCTGACTGAGGTTTTCTTAGAGAGCAATTGCAGTTATATTCCCCAGTAATTGTTTCTTCACTGAAAGAAGTCAGATACCATCCAGTACCTCCCATCAAAATGCATTTGAAAATGGCATCACCAGTTTAGAACATAAACCCAGGAACTCACCAAAGAAATGTGAGATTTTAGTCTGGAAGTGGCTCCTGGGGCACCATGATCAAGGATGCTTCTTCCCAAATGGATGTTGAAGGAGGCCAGGAGCTGGCCTGGCTCTCAGACAGGGGATGTCAAAATCCTTCAGGAACCTTCTGCTTGTCAAACTGAGTAAAAAAGATCTAGGTTAGCACAATTGGGTGGGAAAAGGTGATTTTCCAAGCTCCCAGATATTGCTGAAACATCCTGGAGGCTTAAATCATGGTCAACCCTTCTGGTAAATAGCTTGGGCCTTTTGGCAGCGAGCTACAAAACCAGGAATGGCAATTTTCCCCCAATACTTTCCTTTTTTTATTTTTAATTGCATGTTAAAAATTAAGTCTAGCCGGGACCCATGTCCTCATAGATGTGTCTGGGGAAGCTTCACCTCCTGGGCTGTAGGAGTACCTGCCACTCCTGCTGCAATGGCTTTGGTGAAAGGAGGTGATTTGGAGAGGGAACGCTCCAGAGAAATTAAGCCCTTTTATACAGGTAATCAACTGAAGTGAGTGAAAGGGCTTTTCCTCCCGAGAGCTCCTCGCCCTAGTGGAAGTGATTCTATAGATGCTATTTTGAAAGCATGTCATATCCATTGTGTTTTGAAACATTTAATTATTTGTGACTCCCTTCAGCGTGGGAGCCTTTCCTCAGCAGTGCTAGGTGGGGTAATGTGCTCATAAATCATCTCCTGAATATCACGTGGAGGCTGGCACTGCGGGGTGGGGAATTGGGGATGGCGTGGGGAGGGTGTTTGGGGGTGCCTGGGCTCCAGCACGGGTTTGTGCTGGTGGTATTTCACTCGTGGCATGCAGGTGTGCCTGCTTTTGTACGGCATTTTTCGATGTGCAATCATCCCCCCTTCATTTGCATTCACTTGGAGAACAGGTGACTTTGGCATTTTGAGATTTCTATTCACTTTTGCTGCAAAAAAGGCACTCATAAATGTTTGGGGTGATCTGGAAAAGTTACACAGCTGTATCTAAGGCGCTATCAAATATATCCTTAGAGCAGATGGCCCATAAAAATATGCATGTGCTTGGAATATTTGGATACATCATCCCTAGAAACATTCTTGAAACCAAGCTAGAAATTAGAAAGGCTTAACTCAGAACATTAGGATTATTGCAAGAAACCAACTGCTCTCCATATTTTCTTTTAACTAAAATAATGTCCATTTTTATCAAATACCTTTGTGCATTGAACAGAAAAACAGACAGACATGGGTTTTGCCCCACCAGCTGTACACAAGGGGTGCTTTAGGGACAGCCATCCCCGTAAGACAAAACCACAAACTAGTTCTTACTGTTAATTTCCCTACATGTATAAACATTTCCAGTGTTTAAGTAAAGTCAGCTCTTAGTTTTCTGCAGAATGGGGGTTAAGTCCCTGGAGAAAGGCAGGGAGTCCCAGCAAGTGGCTGGAAGGAGCTGACCTTTGGTACCTGTGAGTGCAGCAGGGAGGAGGCCACTCCTGCCAGCTGGGGTGATAATCCCCTGTGCCTCTGGTAAGTGATAGCTGATAAGTCTGCACAGAATTACTTGGTGATGTTTATTTATCAACTGGGGCTCTTTTCACCACTAAGTTACTCAGAGTCAATTTTTTGGGGGGTAGGGAAGCTCAGTTTAGATTGCTCATAGGTGAGGTTATGAA
This sequence comes from Thryothorus ludovicianus, assembly GCA_013397245.1. Taxonomy (NCBI): domain Eukaryota; kingdom Metazoa; phylum Chordata; class Aves; order Passeriformes; family Certhiidae; genus Thryothorus; species Thryothorus ludovicianus. Next base: position 59,398 of record VZTB01016402.1, on the reverse strand, counting down.
TTTCTGCTGGCTTCCTCTGGGCACGGATGCAGGCAGATGTGTTGGAGGACAGCTCCAAATGTTTGCAGAAGATATATTTTGGAGATAAACGAGGCAAAAATGCACAAAAACTTCAACATTCCTAGAATACCTTTCACAGATGCTAAATGCCCTTGTTTTTGTTCAGACTGAAGGAAGAGGCAGTATCTGGTTTTCTCATGGCTGCTGAGATGCTGGCAGTGCTCTCTGGGGCAGTGGGGAAGAGACCTGTGACTTTTCCACGTCCCAGCTCTGTGAGTTACAGCTGTCTCTAGCAGAAGGCAGGAGCAGGGTCTGCAGCTGGGACATGCTCTGCTCTCCCCAGTTTTGAGCAGGATTTACACCAACAAGACAGAGGCTGGGAGTCTGCATTGCCATAGAAAACCAGGCATAAAATGCATAAATCTCCTGGGCAGCCAATTGTTCTGTGTGCAGAGCTCACCTGGATCACCTCTGCTCTCAGTCCATCATTCAGGCAAGACTAAAACTGCACTTGGGTGCCCTTTCTCAGCAAAGACACACTCAGAGATTTATTTTGTGCTGCAGAATTGGAGTGAGGCTCTTCTGAACATTTTGGATCCAGTGTGCTTGGATACCCTCCATAAGCTTGATACAAAAATTTCATATATAACACACATAGTTAAGGTTATAAGTATATATTTATGTCACACTGGAGCCAAAGGATCAATGCTTTGAACACTGACTGTAGGAGAGGAATAACATGGTTCTGTGCAATGTTTTCAAACACACCTCAAATGGACAATTTGCCATGGCTCTGTAGTACTTTGTGACCCAGCAACACTCTTCAAGTTAACCTCCTGCTCCGTTCTTGTTTCCTGGACATGCAAAAGCCAGTGCAGCATGCAATGGAAAGCCCTATAAAGAAATAAAAAAGATATCATAAGTGATGAGATATGGTAAGAAGGTATGGCAGCCCAGCCTGGGCTCTGTTTCTTTAGAAAAATCTTTTTTCTGTCAGCCAATTTATGGCTCTTTCCTCAAAAGTTTTGTGTCACTGGGCTGGCCTAAAAGAGTTGGGAAAAGCTTTCTCAGGCAGAGGAAGGGTGTATTGCCCTCTGTCCTGAGATAGGAAAGGGAAAAAAAAATCTGTTGCAGTTGACTGAGGACAGGCAATGCCACCCAAAGCTGCTGTCCACAAGAATGTATTTCATCACTGAGATTGGAATGGACATCCAGGGACATGGTGAATTCACCATCCCTGGAGTGTTTATGGATAAAGATTGGACATGGCACTCAGTACCATGGTCAGTCGACATGATGATGTTCAGTCTTAGGTTAGACTCAGTGATCACTGAGGTCTTTTCCAGCCAGTTGGATCCTGTGATTCTGTGATCATTTCTGGTAAAAGTGGGGATGTGCTCATGGGACCTGAGGGGCAGAAAAGGCCCTGATGTAGTGGAGGGTTCAGCAAATGGGGCTGTGAGAAGTGTCCCTTGTGCCAGGGATCAGGGCTGTGTGAGTAGCTCCAGACACAAAGGAGAGAGTGAGGATGGAGTAGGCAGGGGAGACACAAAATCCATCCCCTAAGGTAACACAGAGAGCTCTAGCTGGAGGAGCATCCATGCTGCTAATGTCATCTTAGAGGTGGTTTTAAGTGGAAATGGAACTGCTTTGACTGAGTCCCCAGGCAAAGAGAAAGGCCAAGATAAAAAGATCATTTACATGGAGACCTATTCCAGACCTTGTACTTGTGGAAGGATGAGTGTGAGTACTGAAGGACAGGCAGAGGATCAGCAGTGTGCATTCACTGTACAGTTGGCACAGCTCTGGAGTAAGCTGGAGCAGGATTCATCAATCCACATCCCTCCTGAAGCTGGGGAGACACGTACCAGCTTAAACCTGTCCCAGCCTCGATCACTGCTGTGACAGTGCAGGCAAAACCCAGAGATTCCAGCTGAAACCTAAGCAGGAGCCTAGGTTGACTGTAACTCGAAGTCATGGCCAGATGGTTACCATCCAGCAGAGGAATAATGAAGGTATTAAGGTTAATTTAACAGGCTTAAGTCCATAGGTGGTCTTAGAGGGCTGCAGCCAAGTAGCTGAAACCTACCTCCCCTTCCTAGGCCTGGGAGCGTGCAGTGGATGGAGGCTTCTGGTGCAGGTTTAGTGTTGTGGAAGATGTGGAGGATTTCCCCAGGGAGCATGAGGGAGAGCTGAAGACCTGCCTTCCTCCCTGAGCAGAGACTGCTGGCACAGGGGGACAGAGGAGTTTGAGAAATTCTGAGGTTTGAGCATGGAAATCTGTGAAGCATAGAAATTGTCCACGGATTAGAAAATTTTATCTACTGCCATGTATAAGACTGGTTAAAAATTTCCAGGGGAGTTTCCCTTTATCAGTGCTATTTCCTGTGCTCCAGTCGCAGCCTGTCCCCTGACAGGCATGTTGCTGCTTTAAAATTACAACTTTAATAGAGCAATGAGAAGAACTTGCTGTTTAATTTTGAGCACCAGGGAGTAGCAACCCTTTTGACTCACCTGCTCCCAGGGACAGTGAAAGAGGTTCAGGAAGTCCAGAGTGTCATCCCCAAGGAAGAGGTGGCCTAGTTGGGGTCAGTGGGGAGTATCATCCCTTATTTGGGAGCCCGTGGCTGCAGGGATAGAGTTACTCTGCCCAGATCTGTATCCCATGGGAATCCCAGCAGGCCAGCACTTCACCATAGCTCTCTTTCCCTCAGGGAAACTCCACAGTGTGCTCTGCAGCACTGAGGCCTCCTGACAGGGGTGAGGCACAAGACAGGGTGTCCATCTCCAGCCTGGCCTCCTCAGTCTGTCCCCTCCAAAGAGCTGCCCCAATCCCAGCAGCACAGGAGCTGCTTTTCAGTGCCTGCAATGCTGCCTGCTGAGTCTTAGCCCAGATGTGGCCACTGGGTCTGAACACTTAAACCTTCTCCAGCACAAGAGACTGTCCAGCTCAATTTTATTTCATATTTTCTTTCATTTGCTGAGTACTCTGTCACACATATGAGTTCTTCCAGGCTCTCTGCCCAGCCAGGCTTTCCTGGCAGTATCCAGCATCCCTTGCAGGCAGCTCTTCATTAGGAGAGCTCCGGTGCCTGAGGAAGAGGTGGGAAACGATGATCAAAGCACAGGGGTTCCTCCCCAGTCCTTTTTGCTTCCTGAGTTTATCCAGTCAACATTTAAATGCATTTGAGTCCATCCTGCAGAGCATGGGAGGAAAAGGGCCCTTTGTTTGCTTGTTGCTAAAGCACCTTACTTCTAATTAACAGAGTGATTTAATTAACATTAGGCAGAATCAGGCTGGTTTTGTTCCCTTAGGGGATAAGGGGAGGATAGCAGGCAAGGCAAACAGGTAACATCCTCTTCTGACACTAATTCTCCAGGGCACAGTCCTGATTTCTGAAGGCTGCTCCAGGCTATCTTCTCCAGACGCTTTGAATCTAAGGAAGAAATAAAAACAGAGTGTGAATAAAGTTCACATTTGGGGAGGAAGGTTGGTTTTGACTGACTATTTGTTTCTTCAAATGGTGGTGGGGAAGTGGGGGAGTTTCTGAGAGATCACGAACAACTTTGGAACGGCTTAAGGCAGAACCTGGAAAAATAAACTCAGTGATTTTTTTTTTTTCTTTCAGCTGAAAATTATGTGTACAATATTATCCTTTTCTATCATGCTGAGATTCTCATTATTCAGAGGAACAAGCACTTGCTGCTGCAGATTTCATGTGCATGGATCAGAAAAGTGTTAAAGGACAGCTACTGGTACCATCCAGGCCTCCACCCAGATCTAGGTACTACAGTTTTATAATATGCTATGCAAAGCATGGTAAGTTTACAATGTATTCACAGCAATATATTCATTGCCTTTATTGTGTGGATTTGTCAGATTTTTGGCATTGCAGAGAGCATCAGGGCCAGAAGTATTTGGGTAAGGCACAAAGAAATGAAACATTTGCTAGGTAGCCTCAGCCTGGCTGCATGGATACCTCACCTGGCTCCAGTCTGGGCTGTCTTCAGCCTCTCCTCCCCAGCACTTACTGGGATCGTGCTTCCTCTAGGTTTGGGGAAATCTACTGTTCAAATCAGCACTTCTGATTTTTTCATAATGTGTTGCTGTTTTGCAATATGTTGAAATGATTATTGTTGACAGGGGAAGAAAAAAATGCCTTTCTCTGAATGCCACACCAGCATAAAACATCCTGTCTTTATTATTTTCAATTAATATTAAGACTGAACAGTGAAGCCTTGGCACAGTCTAAATCGTGAACAAGGCAAATTAGACGAGAGATTACACATTTTTGGCATTCTGGCATTAACTAAAATAATTTAAGCTTAGTCTTTGGTGGTGGTCTTAAAGCAAGTGGAATGTGAAGGTGGAATTCAGGATCGGCTCTGGAATACCCTGGTGTGAATTTCTTTCTTTAGAAGAGAGTGTTTAATTCCACATATTAACATGTTGGGCTATTTTACTAAAAGTGAAGTTACGCTGATTAGTTACACTACAGAAGCTAAAGTATGTACATCTGCTTGAAGCAGGCATTTAATGGCAGGAATAATGGCTAACTTTGCTCATGTAACATTTCACTTCAGGGATCTTTAAGAGATACCCATAACGTGACGCTACGGCTGGGAGTGGTTCTTTTAAAAATATTATTTATTTTTATTTTCTTTTAAATAAGCAGAATTCAAGTCGTTTATTTTTTAAGTTACTTCCCCTCCCTCAGATTACAAGAATTTCACCTCCTTACTTCTTACAAGAGTGTAATCTCCTTCCTTGCCAAAATGAACTCTCTATCCCCTAAAATAAAACTGTGATGAATGGGACTAGAAAGGTGAATTCTTAAACTTTCTTTAAAATGTGCCATTACACAACAAACTTCCTGGTATTGATTAAGCCCAGGTGGTCTGCTCACCCAGCAAACAGATATTTTACAAAGCTTTATTACACCTCATTAGAATTCAGTCCTTTAGAAGATTTCTAATTATATTGTCTAATAAAACCAAACCTTCGAAGCTATTTGCATATTATATGAAGAAATCTCATACAACAAACTCACAGTGGATTCAATTAACATAATAGCTAATTATATATCCCATCAGCCTTTAGAGTAGCTCAGCATTCATGTTGCTCCTGTTTTAGCCTAGAGCAAAGGAGGTTTGAATTTTCACTTCTAAATATTGACTTTTAACTAATATCAAAAATGATTTGAACACTTTTGTGGATGAAAAGATAATGATTAAACTACATGAAACATTTTAAAAGACTTATTTCCAAGTCATTGAAACAATTCCTATTTAAACCTAAACCTTCCCAGATTACCCATTCCAAGTCTGTCCATATTTTATAAAAAAAAATGACCAGATATATCTAATTATTTTGACAAATGTTGGATTGACAGTTCGATTATTTTGAAACTGCCTCCTTCCTGCAGTTACATTTTGTATATTTTTCATTGCACTTTGTAATGCAATTGTATTCTTGGCCAGTTGTGGTATCTATCAAGCAAGAAATTTAGGACTAGATTAACAGAGACATAGTAATGAACAGGCATTTGAGCACCCTATAATTGACTGTTATTAAGGTGTTGTCACAGTAGTCTGTAATGAATTCTCTTGTTTTCTTTTGAATTTGGATGAGATATGCAGGAAAAAAAAGAAGGAAAAAACCCCTCAAAAACAAATGCAAAACTTTCCTTCAACCTTCGAAAAATGCCCCAAAGAAACAAAGCCCCCCTTTTTTTTTCCTTTTTAAAGATTTCAGATGACTTGAAGGTGCTTCCAATTTTGAAACACTCAGTAGAAAAAATCAGGGCGGGAAGGAGCAAATTTTATGACTTATGTGAAAACTTAAAAAAAAAAATTGCGTGTTCATCAATCTCCTCATCAGATGCAATGAAAAATCATATTTGTATTTTTGCACAAATAGGAGATAAAGTTTGTTGCTGAGTACATGGTTTTTCTCCCATTACAATGATGGCTGCCTTTTCTTTCATATTTTAATGAGGTTAGTATCTCTGAGACAGCTTTTTCGGGGTGGAGGCCCATGTCTCCGGTACAATTACAATAGGAGTTGCTTTATTGACAAGTACTATTCAAAATCTTCACAGTATAGAAAGAAAGGCTTTAGTTTTCCACCACTTGTCCAAATACTTATTCCTCTCTTACTATTAAAACACTTGCAGAAAGAGCACTCTCAACTGCCTGGAGCCCTGTACACTGGGCAGAGCACAGCTCAGCAAAAAAACCACTTCGCTTAAATTCAAGCTGCTTTTATGTCTGCAAAAATTTCCCTCGATAAAACCCGACAAATAGACAGCAGAAACTAACAGATAGTCTTGGCAGCTTCTGCATCCATGGGTTTACAAGAAACAGGCTCATATAAATGATAGTTCCTACCCAAACTGTGAGTCTGACTCCAAACATATGAAGGAAGGCAAAGTTATGCAGAAATTACACATCCAATATATAACTTACAGACAGAAACAAAACATTTTGTGAATCCAGCTCTTGGCGAGTAAATCTCTTGTGCTCTTTTTCATCTTCTCTATGTCTATGCTATCTCTCAAATACTTTTCGTTACTGTAGGAAGGAAATACAGCCTAAATCTAAATATGATACTAAATAAAGGCCCGAACCACATCATGGAAGTGCTAGCACATGTAGAAAAACTTACTTTTGGTGCAGTCCAAAAGAAAGTTCACACAGCAAAACCCTCTCTGTAAATTTGTGGGGATCATCACATGAATTTTGAGTTATTTCTTTCTGATGTTGGATGCATTTTCTTCCTTGTCTGGGGCACATATGATAACATTCAGGAGAAGGGAGCACCCTGTGTTTGGTCAGGGTACCCCCGTGGCATCCATGGGCTTTGGCTCAGCCACACTCACCCATTCCTGACCAGCCAGGAAGCCACAGGAAAGGGCTGCAGGAGATATGACTACACACCTGAATATTGGTTGGAGTATAGCCATAGGAAAAGCATTTTTTCCAAAATCTGTGGAGTAAAACCTTTCTGCTGCAGATACCGAATCTCTCTACGTGAAAAGAAGCACAGCCACGAAAAGTGCCTTTCCCCATCAATTAAATAAAGTTACTGTCCTGGATGTAAACTGAGAAAGGGAATAAAATTTAGTGCAATTTATTACTAGAGCAGTCAGATTGCAAAAGAATACCCCAATCCTACCCAGAGCAACACTGACCTCGGTAAAAGGGATGCCAGGGCTGAAATTAGACTGTGAGGTCGGGTCCCACCTTCTGTCGTGAGGGCTGTAAAACCTTCCTTCCATGTTCACAGGTGTTCTTATTTTTTACCTTCAGAGACTGCCACGTATTTCTTGCAATATTTTTGGGAAAAATGCTTACTCTGCGCCTGAGCTGCCGGAGCTTCTGCAGTCCCTGTCCCAGCAAAAAGGAAGAGGCAGCAGAGTTTAGAGCACAAGTTTCAAACTCCACTTCTGCCACCACCTTCTGCCTCTACCAACTTTTTTCTTTTCTAGTTTGTGAAACGTTATGTTTTCCTGAAAAAAAGTCATTTGCATCCCATTGGATGTGATGGAATTTTAATAGCAAAAGGTGGATTTGTGAGAGACTGTCTTTACAGTAAACGAAGTTATGCTGCCCTACAAACAGGATTGGGATTAAAAGGCTGCTGTCTTTTTTTTGTTGTTGTTCTTTTTTTATTCTAGTAGGCACTTTTTTGCTTTTCCCAGACTTTTTTTTTTTAGGTCTTTTTTTTTTTAGACACTTTTTTTGCCCTTCCCAGTTTTCATAAAAAGTAGACTCCCCATCCGTGTGTGACTGGGGGAGGGAGGGATTTCATAATGGGCCTGGTGCAAGAAGAAGACGAAGGGGGAGAGAGAGAGGAAAAAAACCCTCTAAGCTTTAATTTTAATTCTCCTGCCTTTATTTATCTGATTTGTGGCCAGATGGTGGTGAAGCAAGGCAACCCCTTTGTGCAAATGAAGCCCACATGTGAAAGTCCTTCTGTAATGTAATCATTGAGACCGGAAGGGTTCATACTGTGTCTGAAAAGAGACAATGGAGCCGGGATATATCAACATCGCCGAAATCGAGTTCATTTGCGATGCAGGCCCTTTGACTATGGTTGTCATGAAAACTTCCTACTTTGATCAGCAGAGGGTGGAGAGAAAAAGAAGAAGAAGGGAAAAAAAAAAAAAAAAAGAAGTCTTCTAAAGGGGCAGGGATGCGGCGCGGGTGTTTGCTGTGCACTTGGCTCCGGTTCACGCCCCTTTCCGGAAGACGCAACAGGGAGAGGAGCATCTTGCACCTTGACCTGTCTAGACGGGGCGCGAAGTTTGGGGGGGTTTTTTTTGTCCCCGTTTCCAAGGGCGAGGGTTGCTCTTTGACCCCCACCAGCAGCCGTGGTGGCTCTCAGTGCGTAGGTAGCGGGCCAGAGGTTTCCTGCCGAATTCTCGCCGCGGCCGGGAGGGAAGGGGATGGACAAAGACACGGACCAGCTGTTCGGAAATAAAGCTGAAATAGTAGAACCTGGGAGAAGCTAGGTTTTGTAAGCTATTATTTTCTGCACAAAACCCCTGGGAGGTATTAAACAGCTGCATCTGAGCTGGCGAGCAGCGGCTAAAAGACAGAGCAACAACTGAGAGCCCAGGACTTTGGCGAACTCCGCTTCAACCAGAGAAACAAGTGGCTGGAGAGCCAAGGGCTTTCATGGCCCGAAGGTCCGCCGCCGGCCGCCTCCCTTCGCTCTCCGGGAGGTTTCCAGGGGGGAGGCTGGCTTTGGAGGAGGGCGAGGGGCGCGGGGATGGGAGCTGCAGGGCCCACGCAGGTTTCTCCAGGGCCGCCTTATCTGGAGCTGACGTTTTTAATTATGTGCGTAATGTAATGTGTCGACGGTTCTGCGTAGCGAGAGGGATGCTCTTTTTGCTGTTTCTGCCATCGAGCTGGGCGTTAGCTGTATGGATTGTGGGGTTTTGGTGGTGTAATAAGCAAAAATAATCAGTTTTTTCCTCCGTGAGGTTTCTTTAGCAAAGTCAGAGAGCAACTTAATGGAGTTGTTGGGGCAGAAAAGGAGATGGGATGGATTTACTCCTAGGCGAGGGGAGAAAAATCTATGCAGCCTATAGAAAAAAAAAATCAGTATTTAATCTGATGCTTACCAACTTTAGAAATTTGAGGTAGGCTAACAAAACAAACAAATAACTTTTTATTTTCCAGCCACAGCTGCATCAGTGTGCCCACTCTTTCTCATCAGTAGGAAATTCATGCAGATCATGCCTTGTTTTAATATTCTTGCAATATTTTAAAGTGGTCTGTACTGGTTCCTCACAGAAACCGTCTGAGTATTTTGTGATAACATTGCATTTTGTCAGATGCTTTATAACGTTATTTAGAAACATATTTGAGTCTATTTAGGGCTTCATAAATATGAATAAAGCATTTACAAAAGACAGAAGTAACCCACAGATTCGACCAGATGCTTTATACGTTACAAATTTCCTAAATTTCAACAGTTCTAAACTACATTTTACTTGAGGTTTTTTTCCTAAGTGATTAAATATAAATTAGCATTTCCCAGAAAAAAAAAATCTCTGCAGATTTAAGCGCAGGAAATAAGGGAATTGTACGAGTGGCTAAAATCCAGATTGCTAACTGGAGTTTCAAATATTTATACACAAATTAGGGGAGGAGGGGAGAGATGTCATCTTTTTTTTTTTTTTTCCTCAAGCCTTGTGGTAGACATGGGTTTTTCTCAGCTAATTCTGCTAAAAACACTGAGGTGCTCCGCCTGGCTTCGTGCCAGCGCCTTCTTCAAAATTGTATTTTATATATTTTTCTTTAATGCTTTTGGGGCCATTTTTTTTTTTTTTAACTGTTGTGGAAAGTGAACAAAAACAAACAAAAAAAACAGACCCAGAAAAGCCAGGGGGTTGTGCTGGCCGTGGCCTTCTGAGCAGCTGAAAGGAGCAGGCGAGTGAGAGAGAGGAGCACAGGCACAGCTCTGCCTCTGTCACTGCCAGCTCACGGTGACTGCGTGTCCTGGCAGGTATTGCTTTGATTTTTTCACTCAAGCACAGCAAAGGGCCTTTATTTGAGGGTGTGTGTGTGCTCCTGTGTGTGTGCGTACGACTTCCAGCAGGCAGCTCTCCTTCCACCGTGGTTTTTCTCTGCCCACGTTAAAGGGCTTCCCCTTGTTTATGGCTGTATTTTGGTATTTTGGAGACAGGAATTCCCTCTTACCATCACCCCGACTTCCTACAAGGTGCCGAATGCCAGGCTGGGTGTTGCACCCCCTCGGACCTGCGCTCGCCCGCCCATCGCAGGGGGGCAGGGACGCATTTTGGGGCACGGAGGTGAATTTCCAGCGTTTCGGGAGGATGCTGGGGTGAGGGGGAGCTCGGCAGCTCTGCCGCCTGCTGCTCTGCCCGCGCTGAAATCAGAGCTGCATCTGCAGGGCCGGGGAGCTGCATTTATGGCACATCGTCACCACTAACACCGGGCTGCAAAATGGGCTCGTTTTATTTAAATTTCGAGTGCCTCCTCCGTGAGCCCGTGCTGAAAGGGGCGGGGGTGGTGTCCCTAACCAAGTGAAATGCCTTTTGGAGGGGTCCGTCCCCCCCACCCCCACCCCGCAGTTCATGAATGTGGTTTTGAAACAACAGTGAGGCTGGGCATGAAGTTTAACTAATATTTGGTAGCATGAATTCTCAGGCAGCCCCCATTCATCCCCACGCTGAGCAGGGCAGGGAGAGCAGAGTGAGCCGAGGGCTCCTCGCCGGGGCCCTGCTTGTTTTTAGCTAAAAAAAAAAAAAAAAAAAAAAA
>VZTB01016402.1:21959-48562 GCA_013397245.1 Thryothorus ludovicianus | reverse complement strand
TTTTTTTTTTTTTCCATCCTTACAGTGGGAAAGTATCGTAGAGGAGTATGAAGATGAAATATTCTCACTTATCGCCCAAGAGGCAGACTATCTAGCTGACAAGCTGTGCAGTGAAAAATCAGGTACTGTGTCTGATGTAACATGTGCTCTCTCTACAGCCGTGTGGGGTTGGGTGTTTTTTTCAAACCCAGCGTACTGCTTTGCAAGAGAAGTGGGCTGTTGTTGAATAAGCAATGACACTACGTGGCTTTAAAAAAAAAAACAAACCAAAACAAAACAACTAAACGTCCCCTTTCTTAAAGGCTTTTAATGCTTTTAATTCTTTCGTGCATATTAATGCAGCATGATTTGAGCATCCCAGATAACGTGGTGTGTTTTCCTCCTGGTGTTACATGACTTTTTGCTCCTTGTGTGTCTGTGCTGTCATTTCCAGGTCAGAAAAGAAACTAACCCTCTCGCAACAAAATACAGGCATTTGTTTCTCCTGTTTAATTGCTAATTGTAGCCACTAAGCTGAAATGGGAGCCATGAGGTTTAGAAATGTGCTGTTCATTTTTAGGTGAACTCTTCGTTGCCATCAGACAGGAGCTGTCCTTAGAAGGGCTGGCCAGCCCACTGCCATCATCTCCTGGGGAAAATGTATTTTATAATCATTTAATGTTTTCTTTCTCTGTAAAATATATAATTCCATATAAGTAAGGCCTCTTTTTAATCCTAACAAAGTAAGAAAATGCTTTCAAAAATTAATTATAGCTTATTTAAAATTGTCCTCCATTCGTCTGTTTCTTTCCCTCATTTTCAGTGTTTTGGGGTATTTTTTCAAGTTTTATTTTCATTTCTGAATGTAAAAAGCACATAACTAGAGGCACTAAGTATTATAAGATTATAAATGAAGTTGGGTTATCCCTCCTCAGCATGCTGCCTTCAGTGCTAGAATATGCATGAAAATATCGATCTCCGAATCAACGCTGGTAAATAGTGGTTTGTGGGTTTGAGATTTAAAGGCTGTAAGCATTATTTGGGATATAAGAAACAGGGACTGTGAAAAGTACTAGAGGGTGGAAAAGAAGTTCATAGATATAAGTTTGTGTACTTTAAAACACCAGGGTATTTGCAATACTTATTGAGAACACATAGTCTGGAGCACAGGAGAACTCCATCTGTAAAGACACAAAGTTCTCTCTGTAATCTCGGACAAATAAACTCCAAAAAATAAGCATTCCAGAACAAATTTGATTTATTACGACTATTTCCTATTTGTCGTCTCTGCCATCATGGAGCTACCCTTGGTTGTGCCAGAACAGACAGAACGAGTAGCAAATTATTTTGAAAGCAACATACTTCCTCCAAAATGGACGGCAGGACTTCTGGTTGTGGGTTACCCACAGAAAAACTTTCTGAGCATTTCAGAAACGAAACCCAGAAGAGTCTATGGGATAGTGTAGAAAAATCAACAACTTCCAGTGTGAATTTATCAGAGAAGAGGGGACTGGGATAAATCCCCTTTCCTTGTTGGCTCCCCTTATGGCAGCCTCTAAACCCTTTAGAGAACAAATTGCAGTTTTGTGCATCTTCAGTAACACTGTAAAAATATTTTCCAAAAGCACAGGCAAAATATTGATATGAAAGTATCAAAGCCCACACTGTTAAATTTTTTTTTTTCTTTTTTTCCCATGGATATGCTCAAAAGCTTTCTCCCCCCTTCTTGAAACACATTTTGGGTTTAAAACCCACACTGTGTTCTCACCCAGCCTTCTTACACCAGGAAGATAATTTCCTTTCCTCCCTCCTGGCAGACGAGATTGCTGTAAGTGCACGTTAACCTCCTCCACACAAATATCCCCCTGCAAATGTGCAGGGCTGCTCTTCCTGACTATAAATAGTGGTCCGCAGAGGGGAAAGTAGTTTAGTTTTCTTCCTGGCAATTAGCACGGATAAACAAGCTGCCATTTAATAAACAGAAGTGCAAGTCCTCTTGGTTGCAAATATAGAATGCTTGCAAAAGCAGCAGGAGCACTACAGAGCGATGCTGAGCTACGCTGATATAAAATAAGGGCAAGAAATTAATCTGCCATTCCCCGTATCACCCTGTTGCTCATTTTAAAAATGTCAGTACATGGAAGGGTAAAGACTAAAAAAAAAGCCACGGGGACTTCTTTAAAATTTAGTTCTCCCAACATATAAAATGGGATGAAAAGAAATGTATTAAATTGCATTAAAAATAGTGAAAATATGTTTTCATTAACTCTGCAGCAGGCAGGAGACGGCAGAGGAGTACAGTAATACCTGACAGAGCAGGGAAGTGCCTGCTTGGGTTTTTCCAGGGAAAATAAATTCAGGCACCGGTGGCACTGGAAATGGCAAGTCTTTGAAATTGTGTCAGGCTTCACGCCAGCCACACAGCACCAACATATAACTTACTAAAGCCTCCAACTCACAGAACACAATGAGACTTATATTATTAGGTCTTATCTATCTTACAATGGCAATTTTCATTAATACGTTATATTAAAGCTATATTACACTTTTATCATCCTACTGTAAATTATTGGCTCCTTTTATTCAGTGCTCCATGTGTTCATTCAGAATGGCATTTTTAACTTCTTTTTTTTTGGGGGAGGATGATGCAAATTATCATGCTAAGTGACAGAAATAGTATAGAAAACCTCTCCACAGGCCAGTTGTAGATTTTGATGCTGTGGATTTCACCATAAAGCAGCAGAGAAAAACAACAAACCAAGGCAGTGATGTATTCATTTCATTATTATGCTTTTAATTTTCTTTTAAAAGGCTGTGTACATGAACATGACTTATTTCTTGTGGGCTATTGCAGACCTAATACTGGTATAATCAAATCCTTTTTCTACCATTCTGAGGTAAAATAATAAGGGTTGCAATTTTCTGTCAGCCTACAAACATGACATTAATGAAAGTCCCATATTATGGTAAGCAAACCCCTTCTCTACAAGTCCCATTTAGTACTTTTCTTTAATATCATAGCAGACTTTTTCTTTTTTTTTATATCTACTGGAGGTGGATGTTTCTTATTTGATTAAAAAGTGGGAAACTTCAATAAAGTCTTTTAGCGTGATCAAACCGTTTGATATTTACAAGCATAGATCCGTTCCCTGTCATGTATTCTTTGATCACGCAAAAAGTCTCAGTGCTAGACAGGCAGGCAAAACCTGCTGAGGCGCACCTTCAGATCCTCTACTATTTTTACAAGCTTAAAAAAAACCCTAAAAGTTAATTTTCAAGGAGATTACTTTTTTTTTTTTTTAACCCCCCTACCCCCAAACAGAAGGCGCGATTGCCAGTCGGCCCAATGGAATAACATAGATTTTTTTTTTTTTAATTGCCCTCTAATTTTCTTTGCTGATTGCAATCATTTTCTGTGTGCTTTTTCTGGGGTTATATATATATTTTTAGTTGTGATGGTTGGGGCTCAGTGCCATGCCAGCAGCATTTCATTCAGGGTTAAATGGAGTTATGTGAAGGCCAGTAAGGAGCCAGAAACCAGTTAAAGCTCGTGCTAATGTACAGACCAGAGCCAGCTGATTTGTAAGTGGAAAATAATTTAACACCACGTATTTTATGAGTGCTGAAAGCTACTGTTTAAGTAACAGCAGGACTTCTCCTACATAATTTTCTTTTTATGTGCTCACAGCCATAAAAATGTTCTGTTTGGTTAAAACCTTACCATCCCCATTTTATCTTAAAAGTGACTTACCCCATGTGTTTCTTTATTTAGCTGTTTGGAAAGTTTGACTATAATTTAGGCAGCCGATGTTGAGTTATACAAAAGTGAAACAAAACGCTCTTATTCAACTGCAAAGAAATCCAGAAGTCTTTTTCTGCACAATTATCGCTCAAACCATTGTGTTTTTGCAAACTGATACTTTCTAGGAGGCTCATTCCCAGTGAGAACTACTCTCCTGGAGAGTTTAACAAAGCTAGTAGCTACATCAATTAAAAGCAACTAAAATGTCTGTTATGGATATGTGCAGAATATTAAGATGCCATTAAGTCATTTACTGCTCACCTTAACACTCTGCAAGATTGTGGTTTAAGAAGGCAATATATGGGGTGAGAAGCTGTAGTTTAATGCTGCCACAGCACTCTGGAATTATATATTTTCTCACATTTTTCTCCTTGTGCAACTAGGAAAAGGAACAGGGGAGAGAGAGATTAGCCTTTACATCCCTGCCTTGAAATAGGATCTGTGAGCACTCATTTCTCCAAATGCTACAAGGAACTGGAGGATCCATATCGGTGGGGTTTAGTAAAGAACTGGGCTGTAACACTCCTTGTTTTAAAATATGAAACTTGATCTAAAAATACCATCAGATTTCAGGTGCAGCAATGAGGTTATACTGGGAAGAAAAGGGAAATAAATTTGCAGACTAACGTGGGCCCCTCCGGAGAGAAAATCGGGATATTTTCTGTATTAGTTGGTGTCATATTGTGCAATATGCTGGGGTCTGTTCTCCAAGGCTGATCCATGGCCAAACCCACCCACAGCAGCACCAGCAAGAGCCCAAAGCCAGAAACCCACCTGGGCAGCGACAGGTTCACCACCAGGGCTTGGGTGCTTCCTAGGTGGTTTTCCAGCAGCTGTTTAAAAAAACTCCATAAATTGTGCTTATGTGATGTGACAATCATTAGAGAGCCTGACATGGCAGGATAATTTTTCAATTCAAATGAGCCAGAGTTTTCAGGGCTTTGCAAAAATGCCCCCTCGCATGGGGATGCACAGGTCGTGTCCCTGCCCTGTGAGGGAAGAGTCAGGCACTGAATTATTTAGCACATTTGAGGACAGGAATTTAGAACAAATACGTTGCTTTACTCTTTTTTTAAAAAAATCCTCTTTATCTGATTCAATAGAAAATATCTCAAAGAGTCAGACTCACTGTCAGTGTGTCATGGTAATGCCTCATGCTGTCCCTCATTCCTGATTTATTGCCCAAAGTTGTTTTACACGTTTTAATTTTCACCTTCACACGGTCACTGGTGGAAGGGCTTCGAGAAGAATGCCTGAGTTTTTCAGGTTTGAAAAAATATGTATTTTTGATTAAAGAAACAGGTGTTTCCAGCAAAGCTTTACTCTTCAGGACATCAGTAAATCACATGGAACTTTTCCTACCTTAGGTGCCTGAGCAGAGGCTGCTGCTCACGAAGATTGCAGAAGAGATCAGCTCCTTGTTGCAGACTGAAGTAAGATGAGAACACCAGTTTTTCCTTGTGTAGTCAATTTTGCTATTTTAATATCTCTCCTGGCTTCTGCTTTTAATCTTTGAATGCGCCCACATTCCACAGTGGGTTTTTAATTATTAGTAGTATTGGTAGTAGTAGTATTTTAACTGTTTTTCTATTTCTGATATTTTGATATGAAATGTGCAGATGAGAATGTGCACTTTTGATGATAATGTGGAGTTTAATGGGCAACTGGTTTTTCAGCCTTTTTTCTATGTTCAGGTTTTTATTTACCCCAAGGTATTCATTTCACTTGTGCTGATTTTAATAAAATCAACATTTGATTGTCAGAGTTGGGGTCTGTAAAAACTGAGCCTTCTGCTCCAGCAGAAAAAGACAACACAGAGAACTCCAAAAAACCTATTATTTTTTTTCATGCATTTAACAGACGACTTTTTCATCTGTATTTCCAGACCAGAAAGAGTTTAGGGTTTATAGCTAAGAGCTGCAAAGTTTCTATCCCTGTTATTGAGATGATGATGGCAAACTTTTCAAATAATTTGTCCTTTTAAAGGTGAAATAACTTAGTAGAGAGTGTGCAGTCCTTAAAACAAGCCATTCCTTTAAAATTTCCATATCAAAGTCCTACTGATCCCAATATAAACGTTCACTCAACATGAGCACCACTAGTGTAATAACTTTTTTTTAATTAAAGCTTTCTTGCTGAAGAAATTACAAAAAACATCAAAATATTCCTGGCAGAGCTTATGCCTTTCATCGTTGGGATAGTTTTTTATGTCCAAAAATATTTATTAATCACTATAAAACATTTGGTCATAAATCTCACCCAGAGATGGGACTTGGTTCAGGTTGTTGCTGTGTCTCCAGAAGATAAAGTGGGAGAATATCTGCTTCAGGGTCCAATACTCTATAAAAACACTGTTTAAAAGGATGTTAGCTACTTAGCCATGGTTTTAAGCTGACAAGGCTAGTTCATTCAAAGCAATACAATATTTATGGTAAAAGTAAGCTTTGTAACAAAGAAAAAGTTCTGAAAATACAGAGGTCGCCTTTATTACAGATTGAGTAAATACTGAAGAATAGAAAATGATGGATTGATTCATGAAAAACAAAACTTCTCTCTGATTAAAACTCTGTTAATAACAGTCACATAATTTTAAAGTTTATTTATAGATTTTTACAATATTTCGAAAGTTCAACAATGACACAATCCATCCCTCAGTGCATGTAAATTGCTGGAGCTTCACAGAAGCAATCAGAGCTATGCTGATTTACAACAGTTTAATGTCTTGTCCCCTAAAATCTGTAACACAAAGATTTGTTGCCTGATTTAAAGTTTTTAAAAAGACTGAAGTTTTTGCTTCAATTCTAACATTCCCTGCCATATCCTACTGACAGACCAATTTTGCAGAATGCTTTATCAAAGTTCTAATTTGAGTATTGTGGAGCAATGGAAATATAAAATGGAAATAATGCCTTCAGTATTTAAGGAAGACTTTCTTCACACTTAATCCAATCCAACACCTTCTTTGATGTATATGTAAACAGCAATTTTTAAAGAAAATTTCAAATATTTGAACCCTCTTTCAATTTCATTCTGCTTCTGAACAGGCAGTTTAGGCTGAGGTGGTTCTTTTGTATGAGTACTGAGCTCACCTCACACACAAAATTCACAATCAGCTGCCTCTGTTTAAAGTCTGAGAGCAAGAAAATGTTTCTTATTGTGCAGAAAACTAAGACATAAACATATCAAACTAATAGGAAAGGTTTAGATTTCCCTCCTGTTCCCATTCTATTAAATCTCTTGATTTTTGAGTGGGTAGAAAAGAAAAATTTGGCTCAAAGTATGTTTAAAAAAACATGTTACCCTGTCACGAAAAAGGAAGACAGCTACCGGGATTCTGTGCAGCTATTTCAAAGTCTAGCTAATTCTAGCTTATTTTAATCATATATTTTTCCCAAAAAAATTTAATAATATTTTACCTTTCTCTAACATCCTTTTTTTATCATTCAACTTGAGAAACCCATAAAAGTAGCTAAGAAAATTGATTATCCAGGAGAATAACACAGTGCAAGTGGCTGACTGTTATAAAAAGATCAAAAGAAATAAAGTAAGGTAGCAACAGGGAGTAACTTCTGGGGCTTTTTTCCTTTTTATTTTATAATAGAGGAAACTTTTGTGCTTTCTGTAACAGCAACTGCTAAATTATTTCAGGCAGGTATGTTAGAATGTCTCTTTAAAATTTAAGTGCTGTCTTGTGCTTTGATATGCCCTCAAAATTGATCACAGTCATGCTATAAAAGAGTTCTTGAGTAACCTGGCTGGGTGTTTTTGCTGAGCATCAAGTCCTCCAGTGCAGGCATTCAGCCACTGTGGTTGGTGTGGTTTGGGCTGAGAAAACGCTACGAGATGGAAGCAGTGAGATATCCCTCCCTCAGAAGGAAAGCCTTTCTTTAAACTATGGTTAGCAGATTTACACTTTTGCAATCTGTCTTTGAATTTCACGCTGTAGAACCGCCAGAGAATTTTGGTGTCTGTTGCTTTTTGCATCTGTGTTAAGATATGGGGCAAATTCACCCCAATATCACTCCAGTCTTATCCTGATGTAAGCTGGCGCAGCTGGGACAATGCTGGAGTGGACCACATCTGATGCATAATTTCCCAGGCCCTGGAGTATTTATTACTGGGGCAAATACTCAGTTCCACTATCACTTTATTGAAGCACATAATGACTGAGATGCAAACTTAAAATTTGTGAGGATCCCCGTGATGCCAAACTCATCTTGCGTCCAGTAAGAACTGCTCAATTTAAAAAAAAATAAATTAATGTTTTTTATCATCTGTGAATTAGCAGATTAGGTAAAATGATATGATACATATGATGTGACATGACACGAACTGCTTGGAGTCCCACCTATCCATATATTTATGTAGCTGTCCTCAGCTGGTTCCCTTGGTTCCCTCCAAGAAATGAGCATCTCAAAACCTACATGGAAAAGCAAAGAAATGCATTCTGACTTCAGACCCTCTCTTTTCTCCTTTATTTATCTCACCCTACGCTGATGAAGTCAAAAGCCATGATGTTGCCTTTTATCAGTGCAACAGAAGTGTAAAGGTCATTTCTAAGGAAGGAGGACCAGATCTTTGCCCAGAGCAAGTAGCTTTAGTCTGTTGACTTGGGATAGAGCTGTCACATTGACCTGGGGACACCTGGCTTCCACAGTTCATGAGGAATGCTAATATTTTTTTAAAAACAGTTAATTTCATTTTTTATGCCCAATATACCAAGGAAAGAGGACTTTTCTGGTGACAGATTTTATTTCAAATGTGGCTTATGCTGAAGGAGTGGAGGTCACTAAGTTCATTTTATTGAGGAATAAAAATGGATGAAGCAAGATCCTAAATGGTCAAGATCAATTCTTTATTTATTAAGAAAAAGTTGTCCACTAACTATCCATGTTTTTTATTCATATTTGTCTTTGTGGTCTAACATTTGTGATAGCTTCGTCAAAATACAGTTTTTAGAAAATGCGTCTTGCTTGTCGCTGTTTCACTGACATAAAGAACAAGCATTTTATGAGCAAAATATTAACTCATACAGTGTCCCTAATACATATGAAGTTTACCAGAAATGAGGAGAGCCAGATTCATGTTAAATGAAATACTATTAGTGGGTCTTACAGCGGGAGCAGTGAGGAATACCTTGTAATTATGGTGTACACGTCCAAGTGCAGCATACTTTGTTCTGGGGCTTAAGTAGGTAATTAGCATTTTGGTTATGGAGTTGTGAGTGATCTTAAATTGCATTGGTCTCTGAAAATTGTCCTCACTTTTAGTGCTGGGTTGGATACAGTAACTTCTGGAACAAGTCTCTTGGAATTCCCCACTGGGCAGGAGCATCTCTGCCACTGGTGGGATGGAGGTGGCAATGGGAGACAGGGGCAGGGAAGGGAACGAGGAGAGAAAAGCTCTTGGGATGCTACTGGGGGCACAGAGGGGAGGCAAACCCAGCACTTACACCTTCTATTGTCTGAGCATGGGGGTTTCTGAGACTGGACGAGAACAAGGAAAGCCTTTAGAGAGGGAAAAGAGCGAAGGGCTGGGAAATAACTGCAAAGTTGTGTTGCTGCACTCGGCAAGTTCCCCACAGCCGTGCCTGCGCTGGAGCAGGGCTGCAGCGGCTGCACGAGCCTTGATTAACAGCACAACTGTGCTTAATGCTACACAGGTTAATACAGAGGCTTTCTTCAGGAGTGCCTCAACAAGGCTGCCTGCGAAAGAGTGGGAGAAAAGGAGAGACCAATTCACAAAGCTCATTTAAACTGAGCGAGAAGCTCTGGAAAACAAGAACGTCTTCGTGCCTTTAACCATATTTACAGACCTGGCTGCTTTAATGGCATTCAGCAATAAATTCCATCGCCTTCGGGAGCAATTGATAAAGGTTCTGGTAACCGCCTGCTCCAATCTACTTTGGGGAATGTTAATAAACCAGTACCCAAGGACTCCTAGGTGTATGCTGTGGAATAGAGGGAGCTAAATGTCAGCTAATTAAGCAGAGCTGAGACCATGAAAGATCTTGTGAGTTAAAAGTTAAATATTAATATCGGTTTCAAACTTTATGAAAAGCTGGCTTAGTGGCAGGGAAGCAGAAGGGATATATATCCAGCATGTTCATGACATTTTCTATTTCTAGTTAACCTCGCAGCCACACTGAAAACTAGCTGAAGTTTTCTTAAAGCAAATTCTAGAAGAGCAGCCAATAAGGAATTACAACAACCCTTGAGGTGACGCAGACATTAATGAAGGTAGAAAGAAAAAGATTTCAATATGGCAGTGTTTCTTAAAGGGTATGAAAAGAAAAAATAAAAATCTTCCTTGTCATATTAAACCACTACAGTGTGACATGAGCAAAGGTGAGAGTTCAGAAAGCCTTTGTGCTTGGCAGGGTTGTATTTATCTGGCTGCATGTGTTGATCAATTCTGCAAGTTCCTGAGGCTGGGGCCAAGCTCCAGTCAGCACCAGCCTTGCAAAAGCACAGGAGCAGTGCCTGGCTGCCACAATTATCAGAGCCAAACACACCAAATACAAGGTCAGCACCAGCCATTTGCTGCTGGTGGGGGCCGAGGGTCGGGATGTCATTTTTAGCATGACACAGGTGCTTGTACAGAGTAGGGAAGTAAAAGCTGAGCACTGCAAAATGTGTCACACAGCTCATCTTGCCCAAGTTACCTTGGGCTGATCTGTTTTGAGTTTGAGTTTCATTTTGAATGTTGTTTGTTAGGAACTGTGTTGGAGGGGTGGCTCTCAGCCCTGGTCAGGGTTGGGATCCCCTGTGCTCGGCCTTGCACAAGCAGCAGAGTTAATTAACCCAGGGCTCATCACACACAGCCAATGCAGGATCAGTGTTCATTAACACAGCCTGAGAATGGGCAGACATCAAACACCTTTGCCTTGCCATGGCCAAGTCTTAACCACATGGCCAACTCTTCTGGCTTCCACAGGATGACAAATTATTAGAAAGTATTATTTGGGGACAAAAAAAAATTATTAAAAGGCTGTTTACTGATACCAAAGGAGATGGAGCTTTGTCTTGACTTCTTTGCACATGTAACCTATATCATGATGACTAAATATTCACAATTTCACTGCATTTAGCTGAATTAAGGGTTTTCTGAGCTCAGCTATGTTGGCAAGAAGCAGGATAGTGTGGATGTATACCCAGCTCATTTCACTGCCCATTGCAGCACACAAAGTGAACTGCAAAATATCAATTTAATCCAGCTAGATACTCCCGACTCTTCCAGAAGAAGAAGAAGAATCAGTGTCATTCTTAATCTGTGAAATTTGTGATTGATGGATGCAAAGAGAGCACCTCAGCACCTTGCATGAGCCTCTGGGTGCCTTGGGTGTACAGGAGGAGCTGGAGACGTGCCTCCTTTGTGACTTTGCTTATCAATATACTTCAAGTGTGTCCTTCCTCCAAATTCCCCCACTGCCAGTGAATTTTGGAATATAAAACTGAACTATCTAGGTTGGGAAGGTTTTACGGTTTCAGATTCCTTCCGCACCTTCCTTCTTTCTGTGCCTCCCTTCTGCACCTTCCCTCCTTCCACACCTTCCTTCCTGCCTTCCTTCTTTCCTTTTTTCTGCGCCTCCCTTCCTTCCTTCCTTCCTTCCTTCCTTCCTTCCTCCCTTCCTTCCTCCCTTCCTTCCTGCCTGCCTGTTCCCTGTGCCTAATCCCAGTGCAGGCAGTGGTGCCAACCCTCAGCCCTCAGCCCTCAGCCCCCAGCCTTTTCTAAAGAAGCTTCCCATCCATAATTAAATCCCAACACCCACCTGATCCTTTAGCACTCACCTACCTGGAATGAGCTTTGATTCTGTGTTTCCCAGAGCCTTCCTGGCCATGTCTTACCCACTTGGAAGCAGAGGGATTTTTGGTCACCTGGTGATGGCACAGCCTGGGAGGTTGGTAATGATGCCTGAATCCCAGGGATTGCAGGGATTGTGAGGTTGGTTTTCTCAGGGTAATTTTGCTTTGACTTTCAAAGACTTAATTTTACATGACCAGGTAAAATCATAAAGGGAATTTCAAGGTGCTTGGTGTTTTCTGAGGCTGAATGTGTCTCATATGGCCTTTGACTGTGCTCCTCCTCAGGGCAGCCTGGACACACCAGAGCACTTTCCCAAGGGAAGCAGCTACCTTCCAGGATTGAAACTAGGGTGGGAATTCAGCTGGTGGTGCTGAGCACAGCCAGGATACTTCAAGGCAGCCCATGGAAGGATAACAGCCAAGGTCATTCTGGGCTGAGCCACTTGTGTTGGGGACACTTGAGGGCAGTGAGAACATTTGGAAAGACATGAACTAGGGCAGGTGGTGGTTGTGAGGCTTTCTGGTGTCATAGCCCATCATAGTGCACAGGGAATTTCCTGTTCTCAGATTGCCTCATCTTCCCAAAATGAGTGACCCTCACATTTTCACCATGTTTATTCTTCTGTGCAGTCAATGCTTAGGTTCTCAGGAAAACCTTCTGTCTGCTGTGTCCCAGATTCAAAAGAGGGATGAATGTCTGTCTATCTGCCTGCAGCCCTTTCCCACATGGAACCTCTAAGGAATAGGAAAGTGAGATACCTAGAAAGGAATGGACATCTTCTCTACATGAAAAAAAGAGATTTTTTAGGTTAAGACTACTTCTTCTCAGTGGGGATTTTGTCACCCTTGCTCATTCTGACCAGAACTGCTGCACTGTGGAGGGTTCAAAAAGTACTGGAGGAGAGCCTTGGAGTACCCACATATGGAATAAGAGAGCTGCTCTCTTCTTAGTGCACACCAGATGGGATGCAGTCAGCACAAGCACTCACCTCTGACTGACTTTACAAAGTTTCCATTGTGGGAGATGTTCCTCCATCCTCCTGTCCAATCTGCTTACTTGATTCCACCTATTTCCCTTCTCTAAATAGTAAGGATGGAGTTCCTATTAATTCTTATTACATATTGGTACAAAACTTAATGTCTAATTTTAGGGGGCTCATGAAACAATGCAGTGATGGAAATAACAAAGATTATCACAACCTCTGGCAGTTTCTCTTTGGGAAGGGTCTTCCACTTCTCCTGAAAAGCCTGTAAACAACTCTGGATATGTCTAGGAAAGCCCTGCCCTAATGGAATGAGCAGCTCCTTGATTCATTTGAAGATGCCGATAAAAGCCAAAACAAAAATAGCTGAGGTCAGCCATCTTATCTTTCACCTTTCTGTGCAGATGAAAACACAGATTTTTAACTCTTGAGCCCTTCAAACAATATCCTGACGTGCTTCAAGGGCAACAAGACTTAAGCTGCCACAGTTCAAGGGAAGATTGCTTGAAAGCCTCTTTTATACTTCACAGCTTTGGGTTTTAGTTCTATGTGACAACAGTTTTTAATAAAATATTAGTTTACCTTGACTGGAAGCTGATTTGTCATGGTGCATTTAGGAAGGCAGGTAGGTGCCACTTCCTTAATCAGGGGTCTCAGCAGTAAATTGGTGTCTGCATGGAAAATGCTGCACCTGCATAACGGAGAGATCAAGACCTTGTCTTGACTACAAGAAACTAGAAAAGGTGAACTTCTAAGCATGTGAAACACACAGGGAGAATTATTACAGAATTATAGAATGGTTTGGGTTGGAAGGACCTTAAAGATATCCAGTTCTCACCCTTTACCATGTGCAGGGACACCTTCCACTAGACCAGGATGTTCAGAGCCACATCCAAGCTGGGTTGCTATCCAGACACTTCCAGTTGCCACAAGCTGTAAGGAAGGAGTGATTGTATGACCTGTCCCTCTGGTCGTTTATTTATGGGGTGACTCAGGGAAGAAAAGCACGTAGCTGAAGTTTTGTGGTACCTTGGATATGGCCAGAGCTTTTCATAGAGAATGTGGGCTGGGGCCACCAGGGGTGTTCTGAGATTCTCTTCAAATCCCCACGATGAGTTGCCATTTACAGCAATGCTTTCAGGGTTTTTGATTGTGTATAAGCCACAGGTTTGTATGGGAGGTCCTGTTTGGATAATGTTTATGGGGACATCTCCAGAAGGTATCCAAAACACCTTTCAGGTAGTGTGTACTCTCTTCCAGTTCCACTGGGACACTGGGAGGAGTTTAGGCATGCATTGTGACATAGCACTTGCTAAAATGTTTTAAGTGCTTCATTCTCTTCTTGATGAGACTTATTTAATACCAGGAAACTTGCAGAGATTTGACTGAACTTACTCTTGACATTCCCAAAAGAGAAATTAACCCAACATCTTGACATGATTACAGGGAAGAGTTTTTCTCGTTGACTAATTATTCAAATAAGATTTCTGACTACAATTATTTCCTCTACAAGACTCTTCCATGTTTTAGATTTTGCTTCCACAAATCTGGATAGCAGAAATGAATGAACCTTTGTGGGACACAGAGAATTCCTTTAAAGCACATCTCAAAATATCCAAGTTTTTCTATTTCAAAAGACTTTTTCATTGTTCTCTACTCCCTGAAGGCAGTTCTTAGAGGTGCTTCAAACAGAATATAGGAGTTGTCTTAGACGTTTTAGAATGAGTCGTTCTTGAAAAAGCAGGGTGGTATAGAAACACATAAAGATCTGAGATCTCCATATGAAAATTCCTTAACAAATCAAGTCAACTCATCTAATATTTTGAGATTTTCTTGCCCAAGTTAAGAACAAATCGGCAGATTTTTTTCACTGCATGGACATTGTCCATATCAACAGGAACATCTTTCTGTTTGTCTGCATGTTTCCAGACCTAGGAGCAGTGTTTTCATCACCAGGTACCAACTCGAGCAGTCTTGCTCAGACTCACATCTTGGATCATGAATGGATTATACCTAGAATACACAGATTATGTTTTCTCTTTTTATTGTGTTTTCCA
This sequence comes from Thryothorus ludovicianus, assembly GCA_013397245.1. Lineage (NCBI taxonomy): Eukaryota > Metazoa > Chordata > Aves > Passeriformes > Certhiidae > Thryothorus > Thryothorus ludovicianus. Next base: position 33,936 of record VZTB01016402.1, on the reverse strand, counting down.
TCTTCCTCCTATAGAGGGGAAATATCTGAAAAAAACTTGTCCAGAGGGCTCAAGTTTGGTTCCTGCCTTCTCCAGAAATGAAGACTCTGTGCCACTGTCCCTTCCAAAGTTGTGTCCTCCTGAGTGTTTGAGTCTTCTCCAGGACAGGCTCCAAAATCCCAGGAGAAAAAAGGGGAAACCCTGGGAAGGAGCCAGGTAAAGAAGAGAAAGGCTGAGGCAGAGTCAGGAAAGCTGAATAAAACCTAAGGAGTGAGGAAACAGGAGAATAAGGACAAGAGAGAGAAAAGGTCCAGGAACTGGAAGAAGGAAAACTCACAGGAGCAGAGAGATTTACATGTACCAGGCAAAATGAAGTACTGTTGTTAATGTTTTGGGTTTTTTTAAGAATTACCTTTTAGAGGAATTTTTAATAAAAACAACAGAACAAACTAGCAAAGCTGTTCAAAACTAAGAAGGTGTTGAGAGTCCTTCCCCCAAACAACCATAACAATAGTGCAGTTATAATCACTGCAATGGGATGAAGGAAACACTGGGCTGCACTTCTTTACCCCTCAAAAGCAACAAAAGTTATTTACAAAATCAAACAGACAGCAATATTCTTGAAGAAAATCAAATAAAAGCTAGATTTAAAACAACTTCCAGGGAGAGAAGAGGAAAACCAGTTTATTGTAAAAAGTAAGGCCAAAATGCAAACTCAAAGAGGGATGCAAGATGTCTGTTTTACAACAGCCTGTGATGGAGCTGGTGGTGAATGTGCAGACCTGAGTGATGCCTTGGCAGTGTTTTGTGCTGTGTCAACCTGCTGCAACATTCAGACCTTGCCCCAAAGGTAACATGCTCCAAATTGGAGAAACCACTACAGAGACTCTTGCTGGCCCCAAAAAAGCCTGGCTGAAGAAGTGGATGATTCTTGGGGGAGCCTGATTTTGGCTCCTTCCCTCTATGGGAGAAAACTGAGCACAGATGTGTGTGTAAAGCCTTTTTGCTGCCCATGCCCAGCTATCCCCACACTGTTTTATATATTGGAAATACATTTAGGAGGCATCCCAAGTGCTGTCCAGAAGAGAATGGCTTTTGTGCTCTCCCATTTTCCCAGCACACCTTCCAAGAGCCCCAGATATCAGGAGGCAGTTCCAGGCATTCCCAGCATGGCTTCCTACCTGATGGGAGGATCTTTAGTGCTGGGGATTCGAGCTCCTTCCTTTCTTAATGCTTGTACCAATGTTTCTGAGGAGATAAGAAAGCCCAGAGTCCTGACAGGAATGGGACAGGAGGAGCAGGTGGAAGGTGGGAGATGGGAGGAGATCCAGCTCTGAAGGGAGCCAGGAGCTTCGTGGGGACACAGGTGACAATGGCTTCTCTCCTGGGGTCTGTCTGGTTTGCAGCCACCCCCCACCTTTGAGGCTGGCCAGAGGAAGGCCTTCACCCTCCTCTTCACTCAGAGACCACCTTGCTAGAGCTGATGGTGCCGCCTGAAGAACAGCAAATTTTCCTGTCAAATTTTCCCAGTTTTCCGAGTACCATGGATTGCTCTACAGCCCCCACCTGGCCTGCTGGGTCCCCCCCTCTGGAGCATCCTCTCCTCTCCTCCCAGTGCCACCCAGCACAGCGATTTCCCAGAGTCTTTGATGTGATGGCTGCAAGAAACCCACTGTCAGTCACACGCTGCCTGCATGCACTGCAGGTCCAGAGCTCTCGCACTTATTCATTCTTACCACAGCTCCAAGTCTTCATTTTCTTGCCCCGGGAAATGCACTTAATTATTTATTTGTGTTGGGCCCAGGCTTGTAATACTTGGGTGCACACTACAAAGCGGAGTGCAAGGAACTATTGCTGGCTGCCAGGGCCCATCAGGCCCCGCTCACCCCAGGCCCCTGACAGGATAACTATCCCCATCCACTGCACATTAAGACACACATTAAGAAAAAAGAAAGGTGAGGTCCTCCGTGCTTGTAGCACTGTTGAAAGTAATGGAGCTGACATGCCTGGAAAAGTTAGTGCCTTCAGCAGAGATATCCCCTGGGTTCTGGCTGGGGCTGGGGCAGGAGAATGAGGTTGGCTTTGTGGTGGGCTCTGCTGTCCCCAGCAGCCTCAGTGGCACCTGGTCAGGACATGTCCAAGTGTCACGGTGCCACCACCATCAGCTGGTGGGTGCTGCAGTGTCCTAGTGCTGGAGGGAGATGTTACTGGGCACAGAGACAGGATAAAAGTTAGTTAAAACTGGTGCTTTTGGAATGTCATTTAATGCTATTTTGCTTTTAGCTGTAGGGGCTTGTCTTGGCAAGCCTGAAACTCAAATGTCGCTGCTCTGGGTCAGCGCTCTGGTTGGTGTCTGCCTTTACCAATATCTGCAAAAATGTCCCCTCTTCTAACCATGGGGTACCTGAGGGTTTGTCAGATGACCTCTCTCATGGCATGCTGCTGGTGGCATCACCCAAAGTCAGGTCCTGTCAGGGGCAGGTCAGATCTGCACTCCAGCTGGTTGGGACTCAGAGCAGGATGGGAAACACCAGGGATGTTCAGAAACTGAGTCACACTTAAGAGGAGCCAGTATTCAAGCTGTGATTTGGAGTCAGACAAAAATCACAGGTTGCTCCAGGTGTACCACATATTTGAGTAGGTGTCACTCACTCTGGGGATTCTTCTGTTGGTTCACCTTGGAAGATGGATGGACTTGGATGTCTGTGTGAGAAACTCTCAGTACTGACAGGGAATCACACTCACAAATGTTGAAATATTCCTGCAAAAGCATTTAATCAAAGGAGGGTGGCACAAGGGCTCTCTCTCCACACAGCATGGCCAGGACTGGATTGCCCTTGATCCAAGTGATAGTGATGTCCTTTGGTTTTTGCCTTTTTTTTCTATGTTCCCTGTATTCTTCTCACATGTATTTGTAGCTCTGTAGCCTGCTGTATTAATGGCTAGTTTTCCCAGTACTTTTCCACAGCCTTTCCCTAGGCAAAAAGACAAAACAGATTCCAGAGCTCCAAGCCCTGGGGGGGTACAAGGCCCCTGTCCTCTCTTGGTTCTTCCTGGGAACCAGGGCTGAGCACAGCTCTTTGAGATACATTTTCATGGACAAAATACAGCCAGTGCCCAGGGAGGGACCCCAGAGAAGGGGCCTGACCTTGGGGAGAATTGCATCACCACTTGTCCTCCTAATTGGTGCTTTTTATCAATTATGCTAATCTCCTAAAACCTTTAAAACTGTACTCACCTCTGGAGGAGGCAGGCTTTTGTTGACATCTTTCCATAACTGCCTATGTTACCTCATTACTAAAATTATCTCAAGTTTCATTTTTATGTTGGGAAAAAAGGCAAAAATGGGGGCACCCAACAAGCCCCTCACAAATTCACCCACCCAAAGGAGGCCCCAACTCTGCTCTGCCCATGCCACACTCGTCACTGGGCTCCCACCAACATCCCCCCATGCTCACTCTCCCCCCTGCTGCTCCTGCCAGCTGGAGTCCTGCACCACAGGGATTGCAGGAGGAACTTCAGGAGATGTCTATTTTTTTATCCTAACTTTGATAGTGATATTTTGCATATTCTTAAAGCATAGGAAAAGCTGGTCCTTTCTTCTACCCCCCTGCAGCTCCCTTGCCAGGGCACGTGTGTTTTGCAGCTTTCTGCTCAAGCAGCAGTGCAGGAAATCAGCAGTGCTGGTCCACAGCGAGGTTTGCTCCACCATGAAGTGGAGCTGGGTTCAGGATTTGTTAATTCCTTGCCGGGCATCTAAAAAGCAGTTGGATGGTGCTGGAATTATGGCACGGGTCTGGGAGTCCAGGAAGCTCTTTGCACTGCCTGGCTCTGACACTAACTTCTTACATGGCCTCAGGCATGTCACTCTGCTGATTCCTACCTCGATCTCCCCATCTGGCAAGTGGAGATAATTCTGTCCTGCCCCACATGGCTGTTGGGAAGATAAGTTCGTCATCATTTTCCGAGGTGCTGCGATGCTACGGGAGATGGATAATGAGACAGACAGAAAGATAGCTAGATAAATCAATCTCTTCTCATTCAAGTGAAAGCAGGCACTGCAGGTGCAGCGTTTGAGATTAATCATCAGAAAAATTAGTTCCCTCAGTATCTTTTCAGGAGGAAGAAACAGCCGTAGGGCCCAGTCCTGAGGAGAGTTATGCACATGAGTAACCTTAACTTGAATTCAAAGGCAGTGCACAAGTAAAACTACTCATGTGAGCGACTGCGTGCTCCACTTGCAATTTCTGAAAATGCCTAAATAAATGATGTGTCCCAACTGACACATGTCCCTAAGTCACTGGCATGCTTTTAAATATTTCCCTCAGACATTTATTTTTGCCCTTTATTAGCCAGGCTCTTTATTAGCTGCTGGCTTCCTGAGAAGCAGTGGGTTACAGCTTTCTGTGCAAATACAGCAAAACAAAAATAACAACAAATATTTTGCTCATGGGCCCAACACCTTTTGTGATTTTATATATAGTATTGACTGTGTTATTAATTCTAACTAATGTGTTACTCTTTCAGTAGCATATATCTTTGCCCCATTTGAAATCCTGTAAGATATATCTATGTTCTTTTTTTGTTTGCCATATCAGAAAAGAGGAACTCTATAGGCAGCAAAGTGTTATCTGAACTTCTCTACCACTATGTGCCATAGAAATCACTTATTTTTCCTCCAGACCAGAACATGAAGCCCTTTAACAGACCAGACTGGAGTCAGAAACTGAATAGGGTTATATATTCAGTTGCCATAGCTGCCATATGGTGCCAACATTGAACGAAATAAAATAAGAGTCCGGGAGGACTGGGAATCAATATTGGGGCAGCCTGCACAACAACGCTCACTCTGGGAGAAAAAAAAAAAAAAAAAGCCCAGCCCCGGCAGAAGATGGCACAAAACCCAACCCTAAATGGCCAAAAATCTGCTGCAGAGGCAGAGGCGAAGCGTGGCTGAAGGGGAAGGAGAAGCAGCGCCGGGCGGGGATGTGATGAGAGAGACAACCGAGACCGTGCGAGGATGGGAGAGGGGAAAACCCAGCGGGGAGTGAAGTGGGGAGAAATGGGAACAATCGGCAGGACAGGAGGAAACGCGCCCAGCCCGGCTGGAGCATCCAAGGGTGCGCTGGCACCGGAGCAGCTCCAGGGGATGCGGGGGAGAAGGCTCGGCACAGAGAAAGGAGCGAGGAACTAAAGCCGAGTGGATAGAAACAAATAGGACAGGACTGTGAGGCACCGAGAGTGGGCTCAGGGGTGGGGGGAGATGCTGCACAGCCCCCGGGTTTCCCTGCATGCAGTGGAAAGGGTGGCTGGGAATAATGTGGTATTTTACAGGTGTGAGAATAAAAGATTTTAGGTGGTAGTAGTGGGTAATGGGGGGAAAGTGGGGAGCAGGAAGAAAAAAAAAAGAGAGGGGAATAAAAAGAAAGTAAAGAAAAATGAGAGGAAAAAAGAGAGGGAAAAAAAGGAGAGAAAAAAGTCACCCACCCCCAAACTCTGTCTAAAATTTCTTAAGGTTCAGCATTCACAAGGAGTTACAAGATGCTTGCTAAGCTGAGCACATTTCAGAGCATCCTCATATCAACATTTCTTCCACTTTTAGTTAACAGAGCCCTCCCATTCTAATTAAAATAGCTTCATGAGGACTGAGAGTTGATTCCAGAAACTCAAGCTATCAACATTGGCAGGTTTATATATATAGAAAAAAAAAATTAAGCTACCAGGAAACCAGCACCCAGGAGTGCCAATATTATCAGGAAAATTAGAAGGGCTTTGAAATCGCTCCCAAGTGTCTTGAGGAACTTTGAGCCACATCTGCTGCCTGCAGAAAGCAGATCTAAGGGAGTAAAAGGCTGCAGAGATTTATCCCTGCACAGAATCTGGCCCTCATTTCAGCTGCATTCAGGTGAAATGTATGAAATGTGCCAAAACATTGACCATGGATCAGTTGTGACCTTGAAGCTGTAGTTGCTGGAAAACAATTTTTAAAAAATGGGCACAGAAGCCAACAAAAGGAGCAGCCTCCCCTGGTCCTTCTGGAAGTGGATTTAATTCCAGAAAGAAGGCAAAAGACAGGAAAAAACCTGCCTGGATGTAAATCTTTAGGCAGGCTTTTTTTTATATACCAGTGAGGGAGAAATCTGGTGGATCTAAAAGGTTGGTATGTGCTGCGCATACTGTATTTAACAAAAGTCTGCAGAGGAGAAGGAGGAGGAGGAGGAGGGAAAAGAGGAGGACGAGGAGGAGGAGGAATACTGTACAGCCACCAGCACGAGGGGAAGCAGGGGGACTCCTGAAAGAAACCATAATTAAGCTGCAAGAGACTCCTGCTCCTCTCAAAATGAAGAACAGAGAGAACAAGAAGCGGCCAATGTGGCTTCATAAGGGACTGTGCAAAGATCTGAGGCTTTAATTTTTTTAATTAAAAAAAAAAAGAAAAAAAAAGAAAAAAAAGCTGTAGTCAAAATTAGAAAGCAAGAGGGGGTAGGGGAAGGAATCAAACAAGCATACTCAAATTCAGTTAGGGATTATAGGAAAAATAATAAGGATAAGGCGGGGAAAAAGAATTTAAAGCTAACCGAAGAACTTTAAAAGGGTTTTAAAACGTATATCAAAGGGAAAAGACATTCTAGAGAGACAGCAGACCCATTAATTAATTAGAAGGGGATTAAATTAAGGGTGAATCAAAAAATGGCTGTACCTATGAACTTTTAAAAAATAAATTATTCTTAATAAGGAAAAAATTAATTGATGCAATTTTTGTAGGAAGGTAAGAAAACTTAGTAAAATAAATAATCAAGCAAAGGTAAAAACAGTGGGGAAACATATGGCAAATTACCTGCTCAATTTTTCCCTGCTTTTTGGTCATGGTTTGTCTGGAAGGGTATTACAGCTTTCTGAGATGTCAGTTATTAAATACCCTTGCATGGTGTTTTATGAAAATTATTTGTAAGGTGTGTGTTGATGCCAAGTTTTTTATTATAAGTCTTTGCACTTCCATGCTGAGGCCAAGTGGGTTCATCTGAGTGGATGGAGAGGTTGGAGTGTTCATCTCCCCTGAGCCAAAGGATGGAAGCCTCCCCATCAGGAACCAGCTTTCCATCAGCCAACCTTCTCCAGCATCATATCATCATCACTTTTTTTTTTTCCCTTCAAATATTCTTAAATTTTATTTTAAACTGTCTTTTCCGAAGTAATCCTACAAGAAACCTCTTAACTCAAATATCTACAGGATCTGAAATGGAGTTTCTTAAGGACAAGCAGAATGGAAAAGGCAATTCAGTCTGTTTCTACAAAATGTGGCCATATATATAAACTACCTTTCCTGGATTTCTTCACCACTAAGGCAATTAACAAATTTCCTAAAGCACTGCCACTTTATTTGCTTTTCTTAATGAAAAGCTGAAGAGCCATAGGAAAATTTGGAGGAAAATGTTATGATGCCAGAAAAAAGATGATCTTGTTTTTCTAAAAAAAAAAAAATAAACCAGGTCTACTGCACTAATTCAACTAAAGAAAAAAACATTATAAAGCAAACATCAGTTTGAGCTTGTCTATGTAGGGAATTTGGCCAAAATTAGCCACTCTGTCACCACCCACCGCTCTGCATCCCTGAAAAAAAAAAGAGTCAGAATAAGAAATAGCTCGTCTGGAGCACCTCCCCATGTGGTCAATATCCCCAAATAATGAGGCTTTGTTTCCAAATAATCAACATATTTTCTGAGTGGAGTTTTCCAGAAACAAATGCTTTTTTAGTTTAGATTAGGTTATCCAAATAATGTGTTTTGGAGGTTGAGAATGATTTTTTTTTCACTGTAGATATTCTAGATATTTTTCTCCAGGTGGATAAATCCTTGCAGCCAGATCTGAAGGTGCTGGGAGCCAAAGTGCATCTTTGCATTTACTTTGGTGGGATTTGGAACCTAGAGGTTAACAGATAAAAGAAGCATCATAGATTTACAAAGAGCAAATTTTGACCACCAAACACTGAGTTCCTTTTGATAAAAATAGAAAATTTGTGAATTCAGGTCTGATGCTGAAAATACGTGGGATTATTCATGTGAGCACAGTTCAGGAGTGCTCAGTTGGGTCCTTGGATTTTAATAAAACAGTCACTGCTGTCACCCAGCGTCTCACTCCCAACATTAATTCAGATTGACGTGGCTTCGACCGTCTCTCAGCAGAAAGAACAGGGCAATGGCCACGAGCTGACCTGGGGCAGCCCCTGGTGGCATCTGCACAGGACAGAACCCTAAGACAGGCCCTGACCACGCAGGTGAGGATGAGTGGATGCACCTGGCAGCCTGTGATGGGTTTGCTTCACCAGTGGCATCCTTTGTCCCACGTCACCTGTCCCTCCCTCACCTCACCCTACTCCAGAAACCTGCTGCACATCAAATATGAAGGCTGCTCTCCCTATTACCACACCAATGCCTTCCAACAGGTGCTTCATCCCATACCTGAGCACTGTTGGCTCCTTTCAGCACAAGCTGAAATGATTCTCTGGATGGAGAGCGTGTTTAGCAACTGTTTCACTGCCCTAAAAGAAGGAGTGAATGTTTTGTGGATGTAATATGCAAACTGAACTAAGCTGGGTGGATTGGAAAATCCCAAATATGAGAGCGAAAATAATGTAAAGGAATCTGAAAAGGCAGGAGAAATGAGAGGAGAATAAAATGAGATTCAACATAGAAAATAGGAGTTACGACATTTGTGGAAAAATAATCTAAACCCCAGATATTCAATCAGCGATAAAAACCCGAGAAGCCGTAATGCTGCGAGAGATCTAGAGATGATAGTGTGCAGTAAATTAGACATGAGTTTGCCTTGAGATATGGCAGCAAAAAAAGGCCAATTTGATTTGGGGCTGAAGACATCACAGCACAAGGAGGTAATAGTCCGTCTGCATATGGCTCTGGTGCGGTAGCGCCTGCAGTATTTAATTATGGGCACCATATTACCTGAAAGATAGTGACAGATTGAAAATTATTCAGAGGAGAGCAATAAAAATAGTTCAGAGGCTGGCAGGATTGAGTTATGAAACGGCAGAATGATACAGACGCAGAGCTCACGCCAGAAGGTGCTTATCTCCACAAGCTGGAGTGTGTGATGGCAAAGCTGGGCTTGTCTTTCACCATTTCTTCCTTGTTTCAACACCAAACTGGGCATGTTCAGCATCTGGTGAAGGAGTGGGCTTGCAGCAAAGTGGCTGCAGCAATTCGTGGCTGCCAGACCCACTGGAAGTGTGCATGGAGAGACGGGAGCAGAAAAGAGAAAAAAAAGAAGAAAAAAATCAAATATTTGAGCTGAGGTTATGTCCCTTTCTCCTCTGAAGCCCCAGTTTTGGGGTGCTAAATCAGGTGTCCATAAATACCCCAGGGAAAGGAGGTTGAAACCCAGGTCACCGTGGCTTGGTGGATGCCCTTTGAGTGCAGCTCCTGCTCCACCTCCAGCCCAGGGAAGCAGGAGAGACACAGACAGGGCACAGCCAAACCTTTCCCTGTGCATCTGATCAGCCTGTGAGCTACCATGGAGAGATGGGTGGGAACCCCTGGGTTACAGCAAGTCAGAGAAAAATATGGGAATGAGAATGGCAGTGGGAGAGGCACTATGCAAACAGCAGGACAGAGGGATGCTCAGGGTGTAAAGGAGGATAGAGGGATGGAAAACAAGAACCTTTGCAGTTCTAGTACCAATGCAGCTGAAAACCTGGAAATTAGTGTTGTTGTGCCTGCTTGAATTTTCCTAATATTTTTTTTCCTTTTTCTTCTTTTTCTTACTTTTTTTCCCCCCAGCGGTACATGCGAGTGTATTTGTCAAGGTGGGAGAAAGTGGAAAAAGTGTGCTTCACAAAAGGTGGAGAACAGGAGGAGGAGCCAGGCCAGGGAGCCCAGGTAAATGAAGAGTCTTTGGGAGTTTAAACAAAGGTTTGCAGAGAGTAAGAGAAGCCTATTTTAACTATCTTTCTATAGAAAAATAGTTGGGAGGCATACTAAGAAAGAATGGGTCATGATAAGAGCCCTTTGCTACAGTGAGAGAATATCTGTATCACAGAAATTTTGCAAATACTGGCAACATCAGGGACCAATAAGAAAAAGTGATGGGGTGCAGTTCTGAACAAAGATTTTCTGCTACTGGGGCAGACAGGATTTAGGATATTAGAAAGGCAAAACTTTCTAGTATCCTAAATCATCCTTTGCTGAACCTTGTCAACAGAAATGGTGAAATACAGAATTTAAGGGTAGGAGCAGTGGGCAAATATCCTGTAAAAACAGACACAAGCTCCCCTGTGCTGGTGAGGAACCTGATCATGTTGAGTGCCTTGAGGTGACCTGGCTGTGAGGTGCTAACACCTCACTTAAAAATAATGCCCTTCCCTCCAACAGCACCTGTGGGTGTTTGCTTCAGTTCTTGCAGATCTGTGTTCTTTTTTACTGTGCAAGAGGATTGTTTGGTTTAATAGCCAAGACACAATCAGGATCTGTTTGGCACACAGAGCCTGGCAAGCAACTTTTCCATCACATACAGTTTTATTCCATGCCTGAAAGTATCACAACATCAGTGCTTGAGCAGATTCCTGCTGTGTCTTTAAGGTTTCCCTGGATTTGGGGCATGTAGATGCTGCTTTAAAAGCACTGTCATTTCCCGTGTTTGAAAGTGACTCTTTTTCTGAATAGTATTTCACTGGGGATTTTCTTTGAGAAGAGAACAGAGCTGGATGAAAAGAGTGCAGATTTACACAATTCTTCTCAAGTTGAGCTGCTGCACAAATGTGCTCCATTCACATCCCCCTCCTTTTTTTTTCATCTCATAAATCTAAAACACATTTAAGATTTGTACAGGTTTCCAGCAGCCCTGATAAAGACAAAGACATTTGTCCCTGTAGCAGGAAAATTGATGACAATACAGGGTGAGAGGCTGAGCCTGCACTGATGGATCTGCACCCCCCAAAAGGAGCCACACCAAACCTGGTCCCTGACTAAGGAGAGCTTCTTCTTGACTTTCTATGTCTTACCCAGTTTAATAGAAAATACAGGTTCAGTGGAAGGACCAGGATCCTTTCTCCCAAGGATCTCCTGTCCTAAGCCATTGGCTATGATGTCATGAGGATCCCTCCCACTGAGGCCTTGCACTCCTGTACCAGACATCCACAAAGTCTGGTGCTCATTATAGAAAAATAGTATGGAAAAATAGAATCGTAGATTGATTTAGCTTGGAAGAAACTCCAGAGATCACTGAGTCCAATCATTACCCCAGTTCCACCAAGTTCGCCACTAAACCATGTCCCCAAGTGCCACTTTTGAGTGTCTTATGAATACCTCCACAGGCGGGGACTTCACCACTGCACTGGGCAGCCTGTCCCAATGCTTGACAACCCTTTCAATGAGAAAATTTTTCCTAATATCCAGTCTAAACTTTCCCTGCCCTAACTTGAGAACTGTTTCTCCTTGGCCTATCACTTGTTATTTGGGAGTAGAAACTGGCTCCCACCTGGCAACATCCTCTTTCCAGGTGCTTGTAGAGAGTGATAAGGTCACTCCTGAGCTCCTTTTCTCCAGGCTAAACAACCCCAGCTCCCTCAGCCACTCCTCATCAGACCTGTGCTCCAGACCCTGCCCCATCTCCCACAAGCAGGGAGGATTGGAGTGCCTGTGGCAGGACACAGGACCCCGTGCAAACCCAGGGGTGGGAGTGAGCAGGATCACAGGAAAGAGGGAAGAAAGAGCATGGCAGTGACTGTCTGTAGGGTCAGGCTAAATGTGCAAGTATTGTTATAGAGTTCTTATAATCTCTTATTGATGTCTGTGCTTAATATCTTTTTGGTGCGTATTAATAAATGCTTCAGTTGTCCGTGCGTGATTTACATTTGTTTACAAATTCTCAAAAAGAAAAAACCTTTCCTTTCCTTTCCTTTCCTTTCCTTTCCTTTCCTTTCCTTTCCTTTCCTTTCCTTTCCTTTCCTTTCCTTTCCTTTCCTTTCCTTTCCTTTCCTTTCCTT
>VZTB01016402.1:15086-21941 GCA_013397245.1 Thryothorus ludovicianus | reverse complement strand
CCCTCAGTTTACAATAGAAAAAACAAGATTTCCTTCCTTTTTTTGCTGCAAAACCCCAGGTGTGGTGGGTTTTTCAGTGCTCTGGATCTTGTAAAGGGACTCATGCTCATGGCACCATTTCAAATGGGTGTCTGAGAAAGTTTCCTTCTGAGCAAATAAATTTTACCATAATTACAAAAAGTTGAATTTTCCCTGCAGGATAAAGGCAGTATCGACCAATATCCAGTATCTCCTCATGAAGTGACCTTGGGAATACAGTAGACTTCAGTGCTGAGGACCAAGAGATTTATGAGCCATCCCAGAGGGAAAGGTAAGTTTGATTTGGCTACTGGGCTCTGGGGAACATGTACTGGAGATGAGGCAGGCAAAGGTTGAAGGGAGAGGAAAAAAAAGAAGCTTTCTGCTTTTGCAGAAGGTAACCATTCAGTTTACCTATTTAAAAGCTAGATTTATATATACATAAATGTGTATATTAAAATAGGGACTGACCTGAGAGCTGAAATGTCAATGAATTGGAGGGGGGGAATGCCAAAAGAAAATTGTTTTTCCTGATGTTTAAAACAGAAAAATGGGTTGTTTCAAACAAAATGACAACATGCCTTGGTCTGAAAATCCCAACCTGAGCAGACATTTCTGCAGTGAAGTTAAATGGTTCTGTTCTGTGGTGGCACACATGCAGTGCTGCAGTGCTGGGAGCACCCTGAAGGACATGGACCTGCTGTGTCCCATGCCCGAGGCAGGTCCTGCACCTGGAGCACCCCCCCTGCTCCTCTGACCCAGCCTCAAAAACCTCCAGTGCCAGATTTTTTACAGTACTCCCAGGTAACCTCTCCCAGTGCTTAACTCTCTTTATAGTTTGACATTTTAGCTAATACCTAACCTACATTTTTTTTTTCTGCAAATTAAGCTGATTATTTCTCGTTCTACCCCCAGTGGATCTGGAGAACAACTGATGGTGTTTTTCTCTGCAACAACCTTTTACATCCTGGAAAACCATTACCCGTCCTCTCTTTCCTAAATTAAACAAACCCAGTTTCATCAGTCTTTTCTCACAGGTCAAGCTTTCTAAACTTTTTCCTTGTTCTTGCTCTTCATTCAACTTTTTCCATCCTTTTAAAAGTCTGGTGTCCAAAATCAGACACAGCCCTTGAAATCCAGCTGCTGCTCAGTCTGACATTAACATTAACACATTGCAGGAATGGATGTATCCTGGGCTTTTTGTATTTTTCCAGGTTTTTTCCCATTGTTACCTATTCAGTTTGTGGTTCAGCACAAGCCTCAGGTCCTTTTCTAGAATATCCCATTTCAGTAATGAAACTCTGAGGGATTTTAAATGCATTTCTCAGTTGTGATACCACTGAGGTTTGTGAAACGAAGTTGAAATGAAGGTGGAAAAGCTCTACCTGGTGCAACACAAAGGAACATATGTAATCTTTTTCATTTCAGTAAACTCGCTTTTAAAACGTCTAGGTTTTAGCATCAAAGACCTAATCCTCTTCAGAAATATATATTACAACATAATAAGTATTCTTTAGGGCTTTGGAAATCATCCCTTAATAAAGTCATAGCACAACTTGTAATGTTACAGCCGATGTCAGATGTTAAGAACTCTGCAGTATAAATTAACATACAAAATCTTAGAGCTCAGATCAGGTTTTCCAGGTACGTGGAAGGGCTTGCTATGGTTAATTTGAAATACAGCTGATGCTGTTCATGCATTCATACCCTCTTGGCTTGTTAAAACTGGGCAATTTTTTTTTTTTTTTTAAGAGTATATCTAATATTTCACACTTTGCACTTCACTGCTTGTGAAAAATTTCTCCCCAAACTTTCTCCACATATATTTTTATAATAAAAGTAGCAGTATACAAGTACATTTTCCTCTTACACTGTGTATTAAAATCAATTCAGAACAATCCTTTAAGACATTTCAGATTTGTTCAAGGCTTTTACTTACGTTGACTGATTTTAATTTTGAAAATGCTTATTACTCCAAGGTCCTGGACTATTAAAATAAAGTTAACATTGTTTTTTTTAATGAATCCAGCAACTGTAATAAGGACCAAAATCATGTTCAGGTCAGATATTTTATATTGTCTTCATGTAATGATAAATGCTGCCACAAAATTAAAGCAAATCATATCTTTTTTATTACTGTGTTTTCTTTTTCATTTCTTAGTATAATTATTTTCCAGGTTTCCCTAAAAGGATTTTGCCTACATATAGCTTTACATCATTAGATGTATTCAACTAGAACAGAAGGAAAAAATACATTAAATAATGAGATATATAGACTGAATAAATAATTGTAAGGGCTCTGCTTTTGCTTAAACGGTACAGGATTTTCCTTTAAGGAAAAAACTAAAAGTTGCTATTTTTCAAGTTGTAGGATGCCAAAAATAGAGAAAGCACTGACTAGCAATCCCTTTTCAAACTGTGAGATGAGAGCAAGAGAGAGGAGGGATTTTCTTGCCTCCACGGGCTCCAGAGGGGTTGTGTGGAGCCAGGGGCAGCAGCACCCACAGCACCCAGGGTGGCTTTGGCTCTCTCACACAAAATCTCCTTCCTCCCAGGCCCCTCTTGCATATATGGGCATATGCACCTGTGATTGAGATCTTACACAAGAAACCACCAGTGTATCTTCTTCAAATATTTCCATCCGATCTGGAATTATTGCCCATCTTTTTTCAAGGAATCACACCCCTTTTACATTATCCAGATGGTGAATATCACATACTGGAACAATCTGAGATACATTTTCTTTTTTCCCTCGCAGAGAATAAATATCAAAAAGTGGTCTATCTCCTTTCAAATGTATTTCTTCCTGCTCTTTTTAATGATATTTTTTAAATTCACAGAGGCAATAAACAAACACCAAGGAGACAGTACAACTTCAGTAGCTCTGTAGACACAGTGATATTTTCACAAAGCATTTTGTAATTACTGTAACAGAGGCATGTCTATCATGATCGGAGTGTATCAGCTCTTGTGAATATTACAAATGTGGCTGGTAAGATGCAAGTAAGAGCTTTCCAAGTAATGGAGGTAATTTATGCACCCTTATTATGGAAACATTTTCGAGCCATTGTTTGATTTGGGTGTAGTTTGCTTATTTAAGCATAGAATGTCACTCTGTCATTTCACACTTCCCCACCATTCTCTCTGTTGATTACACTTTGTCTGAGACACATGAAACAATTAGTTATTGATAGAGTTTGAGGTTTATGCATAGGGAAAAAACAGGAGAATTTACACATTAGGGAACATTGCTGCCTCAGCCAAAAAAAGAAGGCTGAAAAATCATATGAGAATATTCATCTTGGAAATATTAGTCCTGGGAATCTAGCGAGTATTTAGATCGAATTTAAGGAGAAGGACAGCCTTGTCTCTCTGCTAGCAGGGCAAATAGAGGATCCCAGAGCTCACTCCGTGCTAGGGACAGGGATCATCCTGGAAAAGTGGGCATGCAATGGGGTTTTGTTCAATAAGGATAAGTGCTCATCCTGGAGAATAAAAAAGGGACAGGCAGAAACCCGCCCAGCTGAGTCAGTCATGTAGAGATTTTCTCATATTTAGGATGCACACAGGGTGCAAGGAAATTCCAAACTGAAGACTGGGTACAAAGGGCATTACCTCTGTTGGCAAGGCAGGAGGTGGCCCAGGCTGATGCTGATGTGGCAGCCCTGTAGGAAGGTGGCTCTTGGCAGGATGAACCCTGAGGATGGAGGGCACAAACCCCTCTGCCTCCCCAGCCCTGTGGCCTCTCTCCATCCCCCTTGTCACACGTTGGCCTTTCTGTCCCTTGCACAGCCACAGTAGCTGCTCCCCACCCTGGGGAGCTGGCACACGAGTGACACCGTGCCAGCAGTGACAACAGTGTCAGCGCTTGGCTTCCCATCTGCTGGCCCTGCAAACCTCCCAGGGATAGAAGATGCAAGCTCAAGCCTACCCTGTTTCTGTTTCTCTTACCTGCCTGCGTTTTCAGGCTGCTCTAATTTGCCAGCAGCACGCTGAGTGGGTACCGCTCAGCTCCCAAAATTAGGGAGGCACAGGTGAGGGCACAGCATCCCTAACAGATCCCTCCCCAGGACTGAGTAGCCAACAGAAATTCCTGGAGAGGTCCAAGGGAGTCTGGAGCACTGGCTGGGAGACAGAGAGAAGGATGCAGCCCCTCTGCGTTTGCAGTATCACCTTCCTTTCTCCCCGGGCGACGTGATCAGATATAACTATAATTATAGGTATGTTGTCATCTGAGCTGTTTGTCAAGAGAGTTATGTATTAACTGTGAACTGCCTGGGCTGCAGCAATTTCAGGCAAGCCTGAATCCCGCTTGCAGTTACCGCTCTTACACGCGAGCGGTATTTTTAGCATTTATGATTGCAAAAATCTCGTGTTTGAGCAAGATCTGAGATAAGATTTTAAGACCTTATTTGTCTAATAGTCTCCCTGGGATGTATTACAGCCTGCAAAACCGTGTGGGATGAGGTTATAAAAAGTGGTCTCCCCGATCAGGAGATGCTCTGGTTTCTGAGTGCAGAGCTGTGAACCGAGGCACAGCTCTTGCCAGGCAGACGATCATTGATGTCACTATTTAATAAAGTGACAGTTGTCCTTCACATGGGACGAACCCTGCACCTACTGGCGGGAGGAATGGAACTCCCTCGGCTGGAGCGCTGCGAGGAGAGACCCCTGGGGAGCAGTTAACACCTGTGGGGACCTGAGTGTCCCCCCAAATCCCAAACTAGAGGAGACCCTGCGTGGGAAAGGTCCTCCCGGGTGTATGTACTAGTAGGTCAACTGCTTTGCTGGTTTATTCCCCTATGGGATGAGAGAATAATTGGGGCTACAATTAGCAACAGAAATACGTGTGCTTCTGAGCAAGAAAAGACATCACTGTGATGAACGCTCTAAAGTTGGATAATCACTTCAAACTCTGACTCAATCTGCCAGTTTGGGGTTTGGGTGAGAAATTACCTGGGGTGGGGTAAATTCATATGCTGCAGGGAAGAAGGGAAGGTCCTCTCCCCTCACACTGTCTTTCTTGCAGATTCAGTAAGTGCATCACTTTGATCACATGCAGATGTTTGCAGGTGCTGGACTGCAGCATTTCAGTTAAAGATGCTAAGAATGGTCCTTAGAGGACTGGGGTTATTTTCAGTCTTAAAAATTTTGCAATGCTGCAACCCCTTGAATACTTAGATCAGATTAGGAGAATAAAAAAACCACAGTTTGAGTGCACCCAAAATCCACAAAAAAAATGTTTGAAAAATCACTAGACAAAAAAATCCCAACAAATGTTTTTAAGTCAAAATTGTGGCCTTTTTCCTGTTTTTCCCAAATATGATGGAATCTGGGCCTGAGGTCAATGTTCACGTCATTAACGAGACCACAGTGACAGACACCACTGGCTGTCACAGTGATGCCAGAGCCTGATGTTGGATCTGATTCTCATTTAATGAGGGTCTCATCGTGGCAGAGTTTAAAGCATATATTGAATGATTTTAATGAATTTTTATAATGCTGGAGAGGTGCAAAGGAACTTGAGTTCATTTGGCATCTAGCGAGAGCAAACAAGATTACACACAAATATCTCCCAATTTCCATGCCATGGAAAGAGGATAACAGTTCTTGTTTCCTTCGCTGGATTGTTAATAAACTTTATTCATTAGTACTTGTAAAGTGATTTGAAAAGCACGGATGAAGAATGTCATATAAAATGCAAGGCACTTTTAGCCTGCAGACTTGCAGTTCAAGCAAGTTACTCTGCATGTTTAATGGCTACTTACCCAAACAAGATAATTGATATTTTAAATATCTCTTCTATGTTCTAAATATTGAAAATATCTTGGAACAAAGCCTGTCAGATCCCTGTGAGCAAAAAGAACACTGTCGAATACCAGGGACTCATAAAGGAATTTAAAAATGTAAATTGATTTCTGGAAGTTCAGGCTACGGGCTTAGTCTGAAAGGAGGAGACGGGGGATTTTTACACTTGGTAAATAAATAATAGCTCTCGCTGTTTGTAGATTCGAGTCCTGGAGTCGTGGCATTTTATAGGCACTGAGGAACGGAGACTCACGGAAAGCTTTTGAAGTGGGTGGTTAATTTGTCTGATGTGACATGAAAGGTGCTGTCCGTGGCACTCCGTGCCTCTCTGCACCGCCGCCGAAGCTGGCCTGATAGTAACACTGGAAGGAATTAGGAAAAAACTGCAGCTGGAGAGAAATGAAGCCAGGCAGGGGCTGCCACGGTTTGTTCCCCACCTCTAGGCAAAGCATTCCTTGGCTTCTCATGTTCAGTAAAGCACAGCACAAGCAAAGCAGCCATGAGTCAGGGTGAGGTTTGTGAATATAATTATATGCCCCCCAAAAGTGAAGAAATAGCAGGAAAAAAAGTTATTAGAGAAGCAGAGGGCAACTCCAGGACTATTGGGAATCATTCTGGACATTGGAGTGTGACACACTGGCACTCTGCTTCTCACCAGCTAGCTTTGGAAAGAGGTTTTCTGGGACTGGTTTGGCAACAAAAAACCTACTGGTTTTGGGAAAGAATTGAAAGACAAAAACTGGTCTTTACAGCTGGAATGTGCAACTTTATCTTGCTAATATTGAGGAGACAAGAAAGCATTTTTGTGGTACCAAATACAGTAAATGGGTTTCATCGCAACTGACACCTGGGCTTGCACTGTGACACCACCTCTTCCCCAGTTCTTACTTGTCTGACTGAAACTCCTCCATTTTCATCCATGCAGGGTTCTGCTAACAGCCATTGCAGCATTAACCCTGCAAAGGGCACCCTGGAGAGGCACCAAGGCACCCAGGGCTGCAAACCTCTGTGTTTTTATTGCCCCAGGTG
>VZTB01016402.1:7586-12586 GCA_013397245.1 Thryothorus ludovicianus | reverse complement strand
CGGGGGCTTGGGAAGGTGAAGGCGAGCGGGGGCGGCCCGGGACTCTCGGGGCAGGGAGAGGGTCCCCCGGAGCCGGGGTCGCCGGGGAAAGGGGGGTTCCCTGCCGGAGACGGGCGGCTGGAGCCGGCCGCCTCCACCACCCTGAGATCTGCGGCTCCTGGGCCAGTCCGGGCTGCCCTGGCTCCATCCCCGCGGGAAGACGGCACCGAAAAAAAGCAGTTTCTTTAGGAGGAGAAACTATATTGTTTTTTCCAAGGAATGCGGTCGCACCCTGCCGCAGCCCACCCTCCATCCAGCTCGCCTAACGCAGAGAGCCCAGGGGTTCTGCGGGGACACGGGCTGTTCTCCTCCCGTTCTCCTGGGAGGGGACACGGAGAGGACGAGAACTGAACCCCCCCCAGGGGAAGCCCCGGGGACACGCGGGGAGTGGGTCTGTCCCCCCTCTCCCGCCGGTTCCCACACACGGCCCCGCAGTGACGCGGGTCAGTCCTGCGCGTGTGTGCGTGAGACTCGCTTNGACAGGGGTGGCCTGGAGAGGGCAGCGGGCAGGGGAGGGCAGCGAGCGAGGCGCTGCCGCCGGGCTCCGGCCGTAGCTGTCGCTGGAGGTGCCGGCTCCGTCGTCTCTTCCTGCCTGGGCTTCAACCAGGCCACTTACTCCCGATGCTGGGGCCAGGCTTTGGCCGGCAGCCTTGCCTGAGTTTGCCAGGGGTCCCAAAATACGCGCCAGAGCAGATTGAGGACGGGCTAGTGCTGGTTTTAGCTGCAAGGCTGGTCTCGGTGTGCGAGGGGTGAGCCCAGGGCATGGATGCCCCTTCCCAGCGCTGCATAGCCCAGACCTGCCCCTCTCCAGCTCCGCAGAACCCAGCTCCGCTGCCAGGGACCGTCCCAACTTTCTGTGCAGAAACCCGGGACTACCTTACGCTTCCCAAATATGTCTGGATGCGTTCCTGCCGGAGCCACGGAGCATCCTCCGGGCTGTCACAGCACAAACTTCTCCCCCTGCACACCCCACCATCCCCGACTGCTGCTGCCGGGCCCGTCCCGGGCTGCCTCGCCTCCATCCCTGCGGGAAGCGGGCACAAATCCTGCCCCGAGTACCAGGTCCGGCCCCTGCTCGTGGGTGCCAGCTTCCACTCTGCTTGTTTACTTGTTTGCTTGTTTGTTTGTTTTTAAGACGACGCAGATTTGTTTATAAAATTGACTCATGGCCCTTTGAAACAAATTGTTATTAACCTTCCCCTTCTGAGCGTTTCATAATCACAGATGTTAGTTTGGAGATGATATCCAAACATCCCAGGGGTACTTTTGATAGCTGCATGGGCGGGGATTGAATGTGGCGGTCGGATATTAAATCAGCGGGATACAGAATTACTTTTTTTTTTTTTTTCCCCACAAACCGAAGCTAGCTAAATAGTATCCCCCTCTAACTCTGCTATGCATTTCACAATAAATGGCGCGGATATTTGCATATATCATGCCTGGGTGTGGGTTTCTACATCGCATGTGCCACATCCTGCGTTAACAGGGAGCAGAGGAACACCTTCACTAAACCTCAGTGCTCAAATGCCCGTTGAACAGAGTTACGGGAAAAATACTCTTAATTAATTACACGGAGGGCTTGACTGGCGCAGGCAAATGCAGATGTATTTTTGTTCGGGCCTGAAATACTTTCCTGGGTTAGTTGTTTTGTTTGATTAGCAAGTNTTTTGTTTTGTTTTGTTTGGATTTTTTGTTTTTTTTTTTTTTTTTTTTTTTTTTTTTTTTTTTACTGGACTCTGCTGCTCTGGCTGGAGGGGAAGGAGCCTGCCCCGTTAGATGGGGGAGGGAAATCTCAGGGAGAGATGCCTGCCAGGATAAAAACGCTGCCAGCCGTGAGATTCCAGGGCCAGTCCTGCTTCTGTCCTTGCCCCGGCGCAGTCGGATTTTGGGGGAGGCTGTGGCTCGGCTTGGGGGCTGTTGCGGGTTGGGGTCGAGGTTCTGCCTTTTCCAAAACAAAAAGGCTGCTTCAGAAGGGGCTTGTTGCTTTGCTAAAATTGCAAAAGGAGCTTGTGTGGCAGCTCGCCCTGTTAAAATCATTTAAAATTTTAGATTATCGAGGGCTAATTCAGCTGTGCCGTCCTTGCCGAGCCAGCGGGGAGCCGCTGCCCGGGCGTGGGAGCGCGTTCTGGACGGCGCACGGGAAGCAGCAGCCGCTCAAAGGGTGGCGAAGGCAGCAGCGGAGCGAATCCCTCCGAACCTGCGCCTCTCCTCATGCAGGCACTCCCCAAAATATCGGAGGCAGGTGAGAAGAACGGCACATGTGAGGCACTCGCTGCTCCAGCAGAAGGCTCGGCTTTACCAGTGGCAAATGTTTTGTGTTTTGGTCTGGATAAAATCCAAGCAGCAGCGAGATATTGTCTGTCCCTGCTCCACAGACTGGACTAGCTGGAAGTTTCGCTACTAATTTTCTTAAACCCAAACCTACATATTCCTTCTGGTATCACACGTATGTTTTCTGCTCCCAGCATTTCTTACCAGGCTGGGTGAGGACAAGGGGAGACTCCACTTCTGCCTGCACTCTTGGGAGCAGGGCCAAATTTTCCTCCATTGCAGATTTAGTGACTTCTTAAAATATTACAAATAATATCTTCCTGGGACTTACCCGCCCTCGTGTAAGACACCCACGGGGCCGTTTTGTACAGTCGGACAATGGAAGCTATTTTTCAAACTACATTTAAAACTCTTCTGAAGTGCCCACTGCCATCGATTTTCTCCCAAGGGATTAGAAATCACCTGCCTCCATTAATGGAAGTGACCAGAAAAAGAAAGAAATAAATATATATATATATCTCAAAAGCACGCAAACCAGGGAGGCTGACAAAATAAATCAAGATGAGAAGGAGGAGCCCTCAGTATCCTGATAACGGCCCCTCACTCAGCCCTGGTCCCAGCTCCTCCGGGCAGGTGAAGCACTCCGTGCACCATCCCAGCGGCAGCTCCACTCCTGGA
The DNA here is from genome assembly GCA_013397245.1 of Thryothorus ludovicianus. NCBI lineage: Eukaryota > Metazoa > Chordata > Aves > Passeriformes > Certhiidae > Thryothorus > Thryothorus ludovicianus. The sequence continues at coordinate 9,598 of VZTB01016402.1, read as the reverse complement.
GAATTTTGCCCTTTGCAGAATACATCTCAAAGCAGCAACTTGAAAAAAAATAAAATACAAAATAAAATTTTAAATACACCTTTCCCCCCGCCATCCTCCTTGGTTTTATGTGGGAGAGTGTCCCCTGCAGCAGGAGAGACCCTGAGGGTGAGTGAGGCTCTGCCCTTCCTCCCTCTCCTGCCTGCGGAAAAGCTATTTCGGAGCTCTTGTGCCCTTTGTCACAGCAAGGCGGATGATCGTTTTATTTTTGTCCAGCCTGTCCTAAAATCGTGGTACTGTCATTTCCCGCGGCTGCCAAGTATTTTACAGGGTGCCTGGTTTCGTGGCGTGGCATCGGCAATATTCCATCCCCTCTTCCCGAGCTCCAGGGTTACGTGTTTTCCTAGCAGAGGTTTTCCAAACGCAGCCTGTCAGAGCATCACACCACCGGGTATTTAAAGTCTTGAAAAGGTGAAACCTGTTGACAGTACGTGAGATTAAAGAGATTTTCCTTTCCGTTTTCAGCTCCTTTTTGAGCAGGAGGAGGAGTGCCCGAGAGGGGCTCGGTGCCGGCTGGCGTTCGTCCTCGCCCTCAGCCTAGGAATGAATCCCCCAAAGTTTCCTCGTTAAGTCAAAAGGCTGATGAAACGCCTGGCTGCAAAACCACCTCACTCATAAATCGCCACGGATTTCACCCCCCCCACACACCCCTGTAAAGTATCGAAACTACGAAATGCTTCTAATTCCAGCTCCAACACTCAGAAAGTGCAGTCTGAAGGCTGTATGAACATTTAGGGATATACATTCCCCAATAGCTCCATTGTAACGTCTGAGTGACGCGGATTTGATTTCGTAATAAAGTGGGTTCTTCGGTTGTTTGTTTTTTTTTAATTATTATTATTTAATGCAGTCCTCGAGAATCGAAACACACAAAATGCAGCGAGAATGTTCACAATGTTGAGAACACAGTTGTAAATAGAAACATTCATATTTCATCCGATTATAAATATTTGATACTGCAATTGTAAAATGCACATGTTTTATAAACTGGAGAGAAGAAAAAAAAAATCCTTTGCTTTCTTGCTAAAAGGCAAAGTCATTTAATCCTGGCTCCTAAGCAGCTGATGGTTATTCACAGAATTTAAATTTACAGTTTTTATTTTATAGCTGGATTATTTCCTTCATTTTTTTTCCTTTTTTTTCCCTTTTTTTTTTTAAATCTCATACTACTATGTACAGTGTGTATCTATTAGAGCTGCAAAATAAAGAAGTTTTAAGGCAAAGCGAGAAGTTTTTCCCCCCCACAAACAGCGTCGCAGGAGAACCCGTTCCTGAGCAGCCGCCCTCGCACACCCAGGCCCAGGCGGGACAAATCCCCCTCGGGAGCCGGGAGAGGGACCCCACGCTCCGGGACAAACGGGTTCAACGCAGCACAGCGCCTCGAACCCCCCAAAAACTCCGATTTCAGGGAGGGGTCTGCGTGAGGAAGGGGCGTGTGGGGACAAACAGCGGCCTGAACGCTGCCACGGAGCGTGAGAGCGGGGACGGCGCTGCGGAGGGGAAGGTACAACAAAAAATGGGAATTTTAGGGGGGAGGGGGGGGGCTAAAACGCTCCCAAATGTTTCGGGGAGGTGATGCCGGAGCGGAGCCGGGTCCCATCCCTCGGCTGCCCTCCGCGGAGGAGCAGCGGGGCCGTGAGGGAGCAGCATCCCAGAGAGGCTCCCGCTTTTCGGGGATGGGGTTCCCGAAGTTTTCCCAACAAGTTGGGGGAGGGGGGGATGTTAACCCCATCTCTCTCCAGCATCCACGCCTGAATTCCGCATTCACGGGCGCCCGTGGCTCTCGTTGGCGGTGGTGAAGGAGTAGAGGCTCAGGAAAGGACCCCGGGCATGTTTCAAGACGGTGCTTTGAGATTTGTTTCCCTAGAGCTACTTATATTTTTTCCTTTCTTTTAAAATTAAATTCTCCTCGTCAATCCCCAAAATCAGCCCCAGACACCCCAACTCCAAGAAAAAAAAAAAGAAAAAAAAAA
>VZTB01016401.1:0-64059 GCA_013397245.1 Thryothorus ludovicianus | reverse complement strand
AATAACATGCAAAATGGAATCTCTGCTACGTCATCTTGAAAGAGGCAGAAAGGTGTCTACTTGGTCATATTTCTGTGAAGCGACAGCTACATCCAGTGGTCGCTGAAGATAATTGACACAAAATCTGAAGAGACATGGAGTTTGAGGGGAAGGGAAAGGCAAGGAGTCGTTTGGTTTTCAATACAACAATCACTGCTGATCTTCTCAGGCCTACCATGTCCCTATACCCTTCTAGTTTAGCTACAGAAGACAAGCCTAACTATTATGAACTGTGACAATAATTTATTGTGTTTCCAATCACTCTTGCATGGGAAAATTCTGATTTTAGTAGCCTTTCTGTGTGCCTTTAAGCAAGTTCTTTGCCTTCCTTATATATATCAGTTCAGAGAAAATTCATTGTTGCTCACTGAAAATCTATGGTTCTGTTGGGAAGCTTTCTTCAACCATTCAACTCTGCTACCAAGACACTCCCAAAAGCAGCATTTTCAACACTCACAAAACAGAAAAGGCTCCTTTCCAGCACATCAGGGGCAGCTTCACCTGTGCAGAGATTTCAAGGTCAGAGCAGGAGTTCTGCTTTCACAGTTTTTCCAGAAATTATATACATAGATGATTCTTAGATCCAGCCTGCAGTGCCCATCAGAAAATCATGATGTGTTTTAAGGCAGGAGTAATCACTTCTGCTTACCAATTCAAATAGCCAGTGCAGGGCACAGGGATTACTTATTTTGTCTGTTAGTGCCCATTTGGGAAATTCCCATGGCATTTAACTGAAGAGAAGGTCATTTGTACAGAATTAGTTAATCAGTTTTATTCTTCTTCCAGAATTCTGGAGAATAGTTAAAGATTAAGGAAGTAGCCCTTGTCTAATCATTAGACTACTTTAATTTCAATTAATTAAAATTTAAATTGAGTAGAGGTTTCATCCCTCTTGCACACTGCAAAACACTCATAAGGAATGGAACAAGTCTAATGGCTGCATGAAAATACTGTCCATCATCCTTCCAGGCAAAGAAGAAAAAGCCATATTCTGCCACGTTTCTTGGACACAGATTTTTTTCCTACATGCTTTGATGCATCAAGAAAGGCAAGCAGGCCTAAGGCTGCAAGATAATTAACTCTTTGGGTATCAACCTCTTTATAGCTTTGCTGAAAATGCTGTGAAGTCCAGAGAGGTATAAGGATAGGGAGAAGAAGGGAGAAGAAGGGAGAAGACGAGAGTAGAAGGGAGAAGAAGGGAGAAGAAGGGAGAAGAAGGGAGAAGAGGGGAGAAGAAGGGAGAAGGAGAATGGAATAGCACAGTGCTGTAAGAGAATGACAAGCATCAGCTTGGTCTTAGGCATTAAATATGACTCACTGCATTAACAACAAATCACTGGATAATTTCTAGGAGCTACATGGAAATTCTTAAAATGGATCAAAAGTACTTTGGGCTATTTCTGCTCAGTTATTCCATAAAAAATCACTTTTATACCATAAGGTATATATATAAAAAAAAAAAAAAATTTATGCAAAGATGTTCCCTCTCACTAGCTCAAGCAGCAGCTCTATGTGATTTCTAGTACCAAACATGCAAGTGTAGCACATTGAAAACATTTTGCCCAAGACTGCTGCCTCCACATGCTCCTCCACATTCATCTCCCTCCCCCCTCTGCCACTCCAAGAAAGTCCAAACCAAACAAAAAACAAATCAATGTTAAAGAAGCATGTTTCTATGGGGTACCAATCCTTGTATGGAGTAAGCACTGGAGACCACTCAAGTTGTCCAAATCAACTTGACAGACAAGAAAATGACTATGCCATCCCAGAATACTCATGTCTCTCCTGCTGCATCCCTTCTTGACAGAGGACACAAGTCTTAATGTCACCTTGAGCTAGATGAATTTATCTGAGAAAATAAGCAGGCTGTAGTTAGTTTGGTTTTTTAATATTTGATTTAGTCAGGCATGTGGCTGCAAAAAAAATGCAGTACTTCAAGACTGAAAGTCTCTGCCTTTATGTGGCATCACACAGACTACAAAGGTCACTCAGCTGTCAAGATTTTGTCGTTCCTGATTTTAGAGGACAGTCTCTCTAGGAATATAATGGTTTTCAGGCAAGTGGAGGCAATGCTACTTCATTCCTCTCTTAACACAAGAGGCAATTATTGAGCAAAACATGATATTTCATCAATTAAAAATCTCCCTGGACAGGACTGATGGGAAAAAAAAGAAAATCTGGATTTGTAGGGTTTCCAGTTAACAGTATTCTTATCAGGAAGGACGCTTCTAATACTTGGCATTTTTCGTGAAGCTTTAGATCACCAAAATGAGGTGGTTACATTACAGCTTCACTTGCAATTTTAGAAGATGTTTTTCCAGCTGACAGCACCACTGGGACAAGCCTGAACACCAGAAGCAAAAGTGTTCTAGAAGTATAACCTAAAATTCAAAAAGACTACAAACTATATGTTCCTCTTGCATCTTTGAGCAGTCAGATTCTGAGTTTTGCTTTTATGAGGCTGAGTAATACCAGTTACATTTGACTGAAAAATGCTGCAGCTTTAACATCTTCAGTTAGTCCCAAGAACAATTAAAAAAAAAATCCAGTATTATACCTGAGAGTATCTGTGAACTATCATGGTGACATCTAGCTTCCAGCACTAAAATGCAAAATTAATTGAAAATCAAAGTCCCCATTGAAAATTGCATCACAGCAAAAAGAACGATGCCAAAAATAGTTTCCTATGAAAAGCACATTTTATTTTCCCAATTGAAACACAACTGAGGTCCAAAGGTGTCAGGTTTGGGTTTTGACTGATCCAATGAGCTCTCTGATCTCTAACCAGGGCTTAATCACTCAGCTTAGAACTGTGCTACCTGTGGACACTTTAGCCTCACACCTTCCCTTGCAGCAGGACAATGTAACAAGGATGAACCTCATCAGGAGGCAGGTCAGTCTTTCAACCATCCTCTTCCCCCTGCTCAGTCTTGACAGGCTCCATTTTTCCGAGAGTAACAGCTTTCAGGATGACCAATTACTGCGCATTGCCAGAAATGAGGCAGTGCAGAATGGAGGCTGAGGCACTGAAGCTTTGAAAGGTCTGATCCTTATCCATAGGATGAAATTGAGACCTTCAGAAAATTCAAATACAATAGGAGCGAGAAACCTTCAAATGAGGGTATTTGGCACTAAAGACAGACATCTCTTTCTGTAATATTAAGGGAATCACATTCTCTCATCATAGCAGAGTCAAATGATTCTTTCAGATTCAAGTTTCTGATGATTTTGTAGTATTTAAACTGAAAAATGAAGGTTAAAGCATTTAGTCATGGTAGGACAAGAAAACATGTAATTTCTTTCTTTCCTTGTTACTGCAGTGACTGAAATTTTTTTTTTCCCCAGAATGGACTCTAGCAAAAGAGAAGTAAATATGCAAATTATTTTCATCCCTAGAGTTCCTTGATCTCTGCAAGTATAAAGTGGATATGGTCCCATCAGTGCAAAGGTCATATATACCCCGTTCCTAAATCCAACTACTCCAAAATCTCTCAGCAACTGAGGAAGAACATTCACGGCCATTATAGCAATTATTTTGAAATAGTCATTTCCCAGACTACCATGTCTTCCTCTTTACCTTTTCCTGATTCTTTCTTATTCCTCTAGTCTTATCATAATCTCAGTTTTTCCACTGTGAAAGACCACAATCTTAGCCCATAGCTAGAAAACACCTCCTTCTTAGCCAGTCAGGTATCCATATGGCTAACTTACCTTTCTATTTTTCCAGTTTAAACTTCAATAGTTGAACATAGATTTTAAGTCACATTTCTGCTCATGAAGGGAAAGAAAAAAACATCAACAAAAACATCATAATCTTTTACCAGAACAAATCCATAAACCTACCATAAACTTGCCAGCAGCTTGGAAAAGAATACATTCCATAGTGCCTCTCTGTCCAAATGTATACACAGTCTTGTCTATCAGTATACAGGATAACAAAAGAGATGTGCAGCTTGCACTGAAATAGTTGCATAGCTGATTTATTTTCTTATCAAAATAGAGTAAATTCTACGCTTTGTCTTATGGTCCTTTTGAATCTGTTTCATCAATTGTATTAATGGCTTTACATTTTCCTGTTTTTCACAGAATCACGAAATCATCAAGGTTAGATAAGACCTTCAAGTCCACTCATCAACCCAGCAACACCATCATCATTCCTAAACTGTATCCCCAAGTATCACATACGGATGTCTCTTGAACACTTCCAGAGACAGTGACACCACCAGCTTCCCAGAGAACTTATTCCAATGCAAAATCACTCTTTCAGTGAACATTTCTAATATCTAATCTGACCCTCCTCTAACACAATTTAAAGTCATTTCCTCTCTTCTTCCCACTTGAGATAGGGCACAAAAGACCAACCCCTCAACTCACTAGAGCCGCCTCTCAGGGTTTTGTAGAGAGCAGTGATGTCCTCACTGAGCCTCCTTTTCTCCAGGCTAAACAACCCCAGCTCACTCAGCTGCTCCTCTTAGGATTTGTTTTGCAGACCTCTCACTGACGCTACCACCAATAAACCCCAGCTAGCTCTTTCCTGGATAGCGCTGAGAGTGGCTGCCCTCGGACCTCAGCTGGTTTGGGTGGTGGCAGAGCAGGGCTGCTCTAGATCGCAGCAGTGAGGCTGCTCTCAACACCATGTGTATCTGCGTCGAGGATCGAGGTAAAGAATAGAGAGGGATCTTCTCGTATGGTTCCCTCATAATGTTTATTCCAGGAGGGGGACAAAGATGAAAAGACCCAAAGCAGCACAGTGCCTTTTAAACAGGGGAGGTACAAAGAGAGGGTACAATTCTTCAACCAACAGGGGAAAGAGTGAGGGGAGCACAAAGCAGGGTTTACAATATTGCAACCAATGGAGGAATACGTGGGAAGGGTACAATTTAAGCAAACCAAAGGGGCCTCAAGGGGATTTCCAAAGGGGAGGAACAAGCAGGGGGGTGGCACAGGGAAGGACTGACTTCTAGGAAGAGAACATTCGAGAACAAGGGATGGATTCAACACAGGTTTGACAGCTTTAGCAGGTGGATCAGGAAGTGATGGACAACTGGGAAAGAGAGGAGAAAACTCAGACCAAACCAACCAACCTGGGGTGATGCAGTGCCAGAGTAAAAAATTTTAGCCCACTAGCTCTTGCCCAGACCATGCCGAGTGTGGCCACTCCCTGCCCAAGATGGGTCTGAGTAGCGGTAGAGCAGGGCTATCAAGTTCAGCAGCAGCAAGGCTGCTCTCTACAGCAGCTGGTGTGTCAACTCCAAGGATCAGAATAAGGACCAGGAAAAGGTCTTCGGTATGGCTTCCAAGGCAGTTAATTCCTCAGAGGGTCCCGGGACGAAAGACGCAGAACAGAGGGGTACAGGGGTTTTTAAGTAGGGGAGGTCTTGGGGGCAGACACAAATCTCAAACCAATAGGGGAAAGAGTGGAGAGGAGCACAAGGCAGGGTTTACAATGTAACTAACCAATGAGGGACTTTATGGGAAGGGAATAGGTCACATGGGCCAATAGGGCATCAAAGTTTAGGAAACACTCCAGAATGCCCAAGGGGAGGAACCATCAGGGATTGGCCCAGTGTGGGATGGACAGGGAAGGTTCAGGGTAAAGGGACAGGGTAACAATGACAGAGAAGGTGCTGTTGCTGAGGTGGATTGACACCGGAGGTAAGAGGAACAAGGAACATTCTACAATAAGGGGAGGGTACAACTTGGGTGAAACTAACAATACAGAGGAACATAACAGGAACAAACCACTACAAAAGGAGAATTTAACATCGCAGAAGAAAACACACCACAACATCTGTCTCTTTTTTGTTTAGTTTTGAAAGCAAAGTGAGGGAGAGAATTTGAATGTCTCAAACATCAGTTTCTGCTTCTTCCCACCAGTCTTCAGTCTTGGTGGTGACTGGAACTGTCACATTTGTGGCTTTGGTTAAAATCCTTTTTAGGATGCTGAATGCAAGGGAAATTGAAAGGATAATAAAAACAAACCATAAAATGTAACAACATGAATAAGAAAACAACACTTAAAATTCATCAAAAGTATATATTAAAAACATACAATCAGGGACAGGAGAGGGTTTGGGTTTCCCACTGCCTTTGCACCAGCATCAGGAAGAGGCTACGGTGACATCATTAGGTGGGTTCTGATCTCGTGAGATGACACTTGTGTTTTTCTTTTCCTTTAATGGATGGTACAGCTTTACCCATCTCTGAGGGACCCACTTCAGGCCTGAGGGGGTAGACAAATACACAAGACCCCAGATGACAAGCTTGAAGGGTCCCTGCACCTTCCATGTCTCAGGGTCCTTAACTAGGACTGGCAGCCATTCCTCCAAACTGAGTTGATGGTTTTGGTTGAAATGCCGCACCACTGGGGGGTTTAAAATCTCAAAAGAGTAGTTGAGAAAGTTCATTGTGAAAAGAACTTTGTAAAGCCTTAACTGCAGCAAGTTGATCCTAACATCACCCCTTTGCTGCTCCAAGGTCTTCTTCAAAGTTTGATCAGTCCTTTCTATCACTGCTCGACCAGTGCGGGAGCATGGGATTCCTTTTTGATGTTGCACTCCTCATTATTGCAGGAAATCACTTAATTCCTTGGAGGCATAAATTGGGCCGTTATCTGTCTTAATTATTTTGGGGATCCTCAACATGGAGAAGGCCTGCAGAAGGTGGTTCTCTGCATCTGTGGTGTTTTCCCCTGTGTAGGCTGAGGCATAGACCACACCAGATAAAGTATCAACCAACACATGCACAAATCTGAATCTCCCAAACTCTGGAATATGAGTCACATCAGTCAGCCACTTCTTGCCACTAATAAGTCCTCTCTGGTTTACTCCTGACCCCAACAAAGAACAGAGAACTTCTGGCAATCTGGGCATGTGGCCACAATTGCCTTGGCCTGATCGCGCCTTAGATGGAATTGGTGGACCAGTCCAAGAATGTTTTGATGGAACTATTGATGGTTGAGTCTGGCCTGTTCAAAGATGTTAGGCAAGCCAACCAGCTGCACGGGGGCAGCTAGGGCATCTGATCTGCTATTGCCTTTGGCAATGAAACGATCGGTGTGTGACCTCACATGCATAATATAGTATTGTTGCTCTCTGGGGGAGACTAGATGTATTAATTTCAAGAGCAAATTCAAAATGGTCGGATTCCTTCCTTTAAGACTGAATTCTCAGGTCTGGATACTACCCCTGCCACATAAGCCGAATCTGTAATTAAATTTATTGGTTCTGAAAACCTCTCAAAGGCCCTGATGACAGCAGCCAACTCATCTAATTGAGGGGGGCTGTCAACTATTTCAACATCAGTCTCCCACTGCTGAGTCTGAGGGTCTCTCCAAGCCATTACTGATTTGTGAGAGCCTCCAGACATGTCCGTAAAAACGGTCAAGGCTTTGAGAAGCTTATGACTTGGTATGTCTTTTGGAATTAAATTAAATTTGGTGGAAAATAATTCATGGCCTGGATCATGAATTGAAATTTCTTCTGGGTACCTATCCAGAGCAAACGGCATGATTTCATTAGTTCAGAACAACTGCTCCGAAGTCTCGTTTGTTAGTTTTCCAGTCAATAACTTAATTGGTAAATAAATGCATGTAATCTCACACCCTGCCAACAGTCGCATTCGGACCTTAGCCTTGCAGATCAGCTGGGATATCAACTCCTGTGGCCTAGTGACACTTTTGGACAATTGATGAACCAAAAACATCCACTCTATAATCAAGAGAAAGTCTTTTTGGTCCTTGTCCCATTTAAAAACAAGCCATCTAAGTGTGGCAGCCTTCCTAAAATGTTGAAATTGAAAGGGAGATCAAACCAACAACAATGGGCTTGTCAGTTAGATCGTGCCAACTGTACCTTCTCTCAGGCTTGCTGAGCCTTCTGGGTCATCGTCCTCAGAGAATCCAGCTTCTCTACTCCCCTCAATAAATTGAAGAAGGTCACTAGATTTTCCGTGGTGATCCCAGCCAGGGCCTGACCCAGTTCAAGGATCCACACAGTTGATGAAGATCCCTCAGAGTCTTAGGCCTATCATTGATTGCTACCTTCTGGGGTGTTACAGTCCAGTTAGCAATCTCAAGATCTAAGTACCTCCAAGGAGGCAGCCTCTGCACCTTTTCTTGTAATTCAAATCCCACAGCAGTCAAAGCAGTCACAGTCTCATTGAGCAGCTGTGTAAGTATGTTGTTGTCAGGAGCACACACAAGCACATCATCCATGTAATAGAGGATGACAGCTTCTCCCACTTTGTCACAAATTGGGGATAGGAGGTTGGTGACATACTGACAGATGGTTGGGCTGTCCTTCATGCCCTGAGGAGGCACCTGCCAGTGGTAGCGCTTCATGGGAGCTTCTCTGATGGAGAAAACAGAGAACGCAAACCATGGGGCATTGGCTGAGTCTCAGGGAATTTGGAAAAAACAGTCTTCTATGTCGATAACTGTCAGTTGCCAATTTTGGGGGAGCATTGAAGGGGACAGCATCCCTGGCTGAAGAGACCCCATATCTTCAATTACATCATTTATTTTTTGTAAGTCGTGGAGGAGGCACCACTTGTCCTTCCTCGGCTTTTTGATGACAAATACTGGGGAAACTGATGCTGTGCCAGATTTTCTTCAGCTCAACTAGCCCCTGGCACCACTGTCAGGAGTGGGCTGCCACCAGAAAGCTACACAGTCTGGGGTGCAGCTGTAGATCATAAATGCTCTGTGGCACAGGCTACCACACGCCAAGGACAGAAACAAGGATGAGGGAGAGATCTTTTGTTTGAGCTCCAAATAAGTTTATTCCAGAAGGGTTTAGAGACAAAAGACCCGGACAAGGATGTGCAGGGACTTTTAGACAGGGGAGGTCTCATGGGTGGAAACACATTATCAACCAACGGGGTAGAAAATGGGGAGGAATAACAGGTGGGATTTACAATGCAAAAACCAATAGGGAAACACATGGGAGGAGACTAGGTCACATAGGCCAATGGGGCGTTGTGGTTTAGGGGAGTTCCAAAGGGGTGGTACAACTAGGCATTGGCCCAGGGTGGGATTGACAAGAAAGGTTCAAGAACGAGGGGTAGGGCCACAATAACTTGCAGGGAAGGTGTTGGTGATAAGGGTAGGGGTACAATGAAGGATCACTCAAGGGGTGGACACATCTTAGGGGACAAACTAGTTAAGGGAAAACATAGGAGAACTTTGGAATGAATCAATAACAAAAAACTGTTAACAATAAACTATTAAAACAAACACATACCACAACACTGGGGGAAACCAGGACTGATCTATTAAAGAAATTACAATACAAACCCACATTGAAGAAAAACACACCACCACATTTACCATATTTGCTCTTCTCGGGACTTGCTTCAGCACCTCAAAGTCCTTTTTGAAGTGAAAAGCCGAAAATGAAACACAGGACTCAAAGTGCAGCCTCACTAGTGCTGAGTACAGTGGGATGATCTGTTTCTAAACTGCTGAAATTAGTATATTACTCCTCCAATATTCAAAGAAAATTCAGTCCTTACAGACAAGCTTCACCACTGGCTGCAGCTGATTGCAAACATGTAAATCCTCTTCAGGCTTTTGTATTCTGCCTTGGGATGGAGCTGCCGATGTCCAGAGCTGGTATGAGTGAGGCATTACTGCTTGCACCAGACCCTGGAATAAATATATTCTTTGTGAAATTAGAACAAAATACTGAACACGTAATATATATTTTCCATTGGTTTATATGCATTCTGTGCCTTAGAGTAGCTAGCTTGTGTTTTCCAAGGCTTGGCTGTGTTCTTACAGACCTGGCTCACCTTTCTGTTGCAATGAGACACCATCCTGCACTGCTTGTTCTGTGCTCTGGATTCCCCATACTTGGTCTGGCTTCTTAACCCTACCAGTTCAGGCACTGTCAGCTTCACCTCCCTGGCACAAATGCTTATTGTTTAGGATCCTTATTTTGAGATGCTGCATCTACAGTCTACCTATTATAATCAAGACATGGCTGTCAAGTCCCCAGTAATGTAAACATGTTCCAGTGAGCAATATCCCCATCAGATACTTCAGCTTAGGGTTGGTTTAACTCTTCATGAATTAGCTGAAAAGAATATCTTAGAAATATACTTTGCTCAGAAACAAAGCATTAGAGTCATGAACCTGAGCAAGAAATACCAGATCCTGACCTTTCTGCTCCAGTGTCTAGAATTCACACAGTGTTTTGGGCTGCACACAATGTCCTCTAAGTACCTTTCAACACCCCATTTCATTTTCTGAGTCAGACATGAGCCTCTGGCAAAGCATCTTGGCCTATCTTGCCCATCTGACATCGTCCTTAGCAAGATGCAAGATGCAATCAAATATGGCAAAATCCACTGGAGCTGGCATACTGAAGTAGGCGGTACAGATACATATTAACTTCTTACAGCTTGTAACACAAAGTAGTAAAAATCCAGAGATTTAAGATGTGGCCTATATGCTCCCCTTGTGCATGCAATTCTCATTAAAGTTAATGGGAGCTGTGTGCCCGTCATACGTGTAGTATAAACTCTGAACAGTGAAATGCACCATATGTTTCAAAAAAACACCCAAAATTGATACTGCTTCTCATTCTTCTGGGAAGTTATACAGGGCAGTGATGGCTGGACACAGGGCCTGAACTCCTTTTTTATGCAGTAAGAACTCCTTCTCATGTAGATGGCTTATATGTCTGGAAAAACTCCAGGAGTTATCTACATGTTCAGAAAATGAAAAGGCAGAGAAGCCTTTGATGTTTGACCTTCTTTCCCCCACATTTTTGTCTCCCACACAGGGACCCCAAATCCTCCTATCTTTGTATCAAAACCCAGAAAGAGTTGCATACTCAAAGCTATTTTCACTCAGGTAAGAAAAATTTAAAAGTGACAAACCAGTGAAGTGTAAACTGGGGAGTTCTCCTTCTGCTACTGACACAACTGTGCAGATGAAAGTAAGAGCTCAGATTTCAGAGCCAGCAGAACCTCCAATTCTAGGTGCATGCAAAATTAAGAGTTTACAAGAGATAGTGATGAACCACTTTCTGGCAGCTTGGGATGTTTTAAAGCTGTTTAAGCTACAGCAGCAGCACTGAATCAAGGATGCTGAGTCAGCATTAGCCACATGACTTACAGCCAGAAGACTTACAGACTTTCTTGGGCAGAAAGCCTGCTGGGAAAACTTCTGCTGATTACTTCCAAAACCAGAAACTCAAAGTACAAGATGAATCTTTGGCCTTCAAAAAGGTCACTAGAGATTTGCAGCAGCTCTACCTGCCCCTCCCTGGGCTTTCTGTTTCTTTATGGCATACAGACTCCTATAGAATACAAAACATTCCCATTGTGTCACAGCCTCTTGGACAACATTTCCTCCAATTAATATGACCAAATGGTATCAACTAAATGTGAAAGAAGCTGGAAAGATGTGAGGCACAATAGAGAAACTTAAAGCCCATTGCAGAGTTTGGGAAATAATTCTGTCAATTGCTACTTAGTAGAACATCAGGTATTAGGCAGCATTTGATTATTATTTTCATGTTTGTAGCTCATACTGCTCTGCAGTCTGCTGAGTGGGTGAAAAATTACATGAGTGGTTAACAAGCAACTTCAAGTAAATACTAAGCCTTCTCCTTCTTTCAAAATGATAAAGAAACGGTTTGATCAGGTCTGAGGCCTGCTTCCAACCCTGATAAATAGCTTTTTCATCCTCAGTCTGTCAACCAGACACATTGACCTCAAACCAATCTAGAAGGACAATTAATTGAAAACTAAACACCTTTCAGAGCATGTAAAATAAATTTTGTCCTGTACAGAGAAGCAGGAAGAAACCAGTATTATATCTCTACATACATGTAGCAAATAACTTAAAATATTAAAGTTTATTCTACAGAAAATATAGGAAAGTTCATATTTCTGTGCACGAATACATATCATAATCTTCTGTACGCATCTGGGTTTGGTACAGACCTCATTAAAAAAGTCAACTTTTACTGCATTCTCACATTGTTGGTATATAATAATAGCACAGAGGTAGTCTGCAAAATTCTCTCAATTTTTCCTCATTTTAGGAAACCAAGCACACATGCACACAAATCAGTGGCAACAATTCTAGAAGCCAAAGGAAGAGTATCTGTTTAGTACTTTACCCTTGAAGTTATTATAATCAATTCCTTGGTTTTAGGAGGTAAAAACAGGCAAGTTTTCTTTCCCTGTACCATCTCCTGTTCCCTCAACAAGGAGTTTTCCTCGTTCTACCCTACAGGCTGGGCTTGTAGTGATTTGACTAGAAGTCAGGAATGAGCATGATGATCCCTTGCTGGACAAAACCTTCAATATCCCAGTAGAGTAGCCAGACGGTAAATGTACCTTCTTTGCCTCAAGCAATACCCCCTCAGATGCATCCAATACACCAAAAGAATGGGCCGTATCTCCTCCTTGGCAGCAGCAGAATACTGAGTGGAGCAGGTGAAGCTCTGGGGCTCTATCATAGAGATAACCTATTTCAGCAGTGCCTACAGAAGTTCCCAGAGATTCCTATGCCATTATAGGCAAGCAGGTCAAACCCACAAACTAAGCTGATGATTTTTCATTTTATCTCAGCCTTCCCATGCTCGGATGTATTATGAGCTATTTTTTCCTTCTTCAGCTGAAGCTACAATAGGTCACAGAGAACACCCATCCATGAGGTGGGGGGCTGGGGAATGGAATTGAGACAAGTCCACTTAGGTCTTAGGGGGAAACAATTTCATAAATTTAAAAACAACATCTAGGAGGTAGAAGTGCAACAACACTTTTTCCATGTAAATAATGTCATACTTGTGAGGAGGGGGCCTTCAGTGATATTTCATGGATAGGTTCATTGTGTTGCACCTGACTCACAGACAGTTCAGTTGCTTTTTTGCTTTATTATTTTTATGTGATGTGCTGCATATAGTCAAATGCTTTATAATGCCAGATCCTGTTAAGACATTACACTGTGCAGAGGCATAATGTCAGTAAGGTTAATCAATCTACTTTTTCTACAGAAAGATCCTGCTGTGACATCTGATCATCATGTGATGCTCCAAGGAGGAAGGAAGGACTCTATCCACAGATATTTTCAGAGCTCTATATCAAAATCTTCAGAACAAGAAAAAGTGTGCTTTCAGTGTCATCACCATCTTTTTACAAATTAAAAAAAAAAAAAAGAATTGCATTAGCAGGAGTGGGCCTGACTCCAGATGGAGGCCCTGTGGAAGAATTTGCACACAGCTGAACTTAGCTCAGATCCATATTGGTCTCCAAGAAAAACATTCAGGAGAAACATTAAATCTTCTGAAGGGAAATATTAAGATATTAATGAATGGAAACCGATTATTAATTATTTTTCTCTCTTTCTCTGCATTTTATATTTTTAATGAAAAATGTCATGTAAAGCTTGACATTGATAAAAATGGCAGGAAATGTTCCTTGTTCAAGTAACTTACCATGAAGACCAGCTTAACATCTGCTTGGCAAACCCTTCATAAATGCACGGTATTAATATTTAATAAAAATACCTGTAGCTTTGGTTGGTCCTGGAGACATTTCACACTTTGCTCACACATGGTGTTTCATATAATTATTCTCTAAAGACTGTCACTTTAGTCCTTTAGCAAAATAAAAGCTCCAAGGATGATTAAATATAGTAAGCATATCTTCTGGAGCATAGTCTTCCTCCAGGAGACCATTTCTACCAACTCTTTTTTTATAAGTGCAGAAAGGAGAAAGTGAAAACAATCAGAGGAAAATAGAAGACCTCAATACTACTGTCAGTGCACGTTGAATACAGCCAGTTGGTATGTTCAAGTTACACTACAGAAAGGAGAGCTCATTCTGAGCAAAACAAGTGAAAGTAATCCCTTAGTCCTGTTTAGTAAAAGTGTAACACCTGCTTGCAGAGAGTTACACCTAAAACCCTATCAATAAATCTACTGCACTTACTTGGTTTATTGCCACAATAACTCTCACAAAGTCACTGCATAGCTGGTACAGCACCTGAAAGATACCCAAATCCTTGTTTCCACCACCTGGAGTCTGCTAGATTTCCTAATCCTAGAGATTACCCTATAAGAAGGTAAAGCTGGAGCCAGATGCTCCAAGAAGGTGAGACAACAATAGCGTTCCCTGCACATCCCAGTCAGGACTAAGTGCAGAGACCAAAAAGGCCACACTCAGTACTACTAAACAGACCTAAATCCTTCTGAACCACACTCTGAAAAATGTCTTAGCCATTTCCATTCCTCTCCGGATACACTGATGTCAGTCTCACGAAAGAATCTCACTTTGAATGAAACAGACATCAGTATTGAATTGAAAGTTATTTACATACAGAAAAAAAACAAAATTTCTTGAGGGGAAAATAAAAAGCAAAGAAAACAAACATAACCCTCAAGGCTTCCCTCCATTATCTCAGACATTTGGGGCATTCACTAAGGATACTACAGCAGGATCTAGTACTTAAAATAATCAGTTCAATGATTGTGCAAGTGTGAAGCACCTCCAGCTCTTAATACTTCTCAACTCTTGCTAGAAAGAGAGGAACAAGAAAAATTTCCCAAAACACTGGAAACGGAGACACTTCTTGAGTCAAGCCTTGGTTTCTTCTTCCCAAAGAAAAAAAGGATTTTTCTTGTGAAGAAGAAAGATTTTGTATAAGTTGGCTCATGGAAGAATAATTAACTAGAAATGATAGGATAAAACTGTCTATGGGGCAGGGGAAGAGATGGCTATCTGGAAACATTTAGCAAAATGGCTAAATGTTAGCCATTAGGCTGTGGAATAGTCTCTTGAGGGAAACTGCTGAGCCCTATTGATTGACTCTTTCTAAAATCGCCTAGATGAAGGATGGGGGGAAAAAAAATCAGTATAGTACAGTCCTCCATCTGCAAAGAGCAGAATAGACTGTTTTCAGTAAGCGTATTTCACCACTAATTTTGATGGTCTCCTATTTTGCAAAGCTCTCTGTTAATGGAAAATGAGTTCTATTTGACAGTTTGTGTCTGGGGGGGAAGAGGGCACCCCATGATGAAATGGTCTGGCAATGTGGAAGGCTTAAACTCTCTCTAGCACATTGCCCAGATGAGGGTACAGACTGCAAAGCAGCAAATAGGTTTCATTGAACTCACACAATCTTGAGTAAAGGGTCAAGAAGTCGAGACAGAGTTCAAAGAACATTATGAAAGAATAAAGTATTTAGACTGGTTTTCTTCCCTAATTGTTTATTGGAAAGTATGGACTTTACTGCCCCATGAAAAAGGGTACAGGAGAATATAATGTAAAAATGTTTATCAGATAGGAGCTTACTTCAAGGATCTGTGTAATTATGAAAATATCACCACGAAAATCCACCAAGGAGTAACAGAAAACTTAGATAAGCTTTAAAGACGTAAAAATTACAGGCTATATTCTTGATCCAAACAGACCAACATGGCTTTCTCCAGCCAGTGGAACCACTAGGATTTGCACCATGAAAAATCTGGCCCCAGTCCTGGAGTTAGCTCTGGCAGTACAACAGCCTTTGTGGTCTGAACATAAGCAGAGCTGTCCTGAGCATGGTACTTAGAATCACAATTAGACAACCTTTTTTTTTCTTTTTCTCCCCAGAGGTGTCTGGTCAAAATAAAGTAGTGAACTCTGTGACATGTGATATGACTTCTTTCGGGATGGGCAGGGCAGGATTTAATCTCTGTTCTTATATTCCTTCACAGTTACCTGCTAATGTCTGCCACTGAATGCACAATTAAGTGAACCTTTGAGTCACACAGTATCATCACCCTTTTCTTAGTTATGGTCACCTTGTGGCACTGAACAGTCCAATCTTTGGTTAGTATTTCATGTACACTTGCAATGAAGGAAAGATGATGACAGAAGAGTACTGAAAATGCATCTTAAACCCACTGTCCTTCCTCAAAAGAAGAAATCAAGAAAAAAAAAAGTCATTTTCATGAAAAGTAGTTATGATCACAGAGTTACATTAGAGTACGCTAATTTTGTGCAAAATTTATCTAGACACACCTCAATACGGAGACAATCTGCAACAGTTACTGTTCATTAAAACAGCATTTTATAAACCTGAGAGCCTAGCTCAGACTTATGGCTATTTTTCACTCACCATTTCTGTTTTCCCAACTGTATTTCCAATGTTTTGCATATAGCTACATCAAAGCTAAGCCTAAATAAAAAGCTAACATCCAAAGAGCAATTACATCCTATAAAGTGTGCTTGTAAAGTGTATGTAAATAAAAAGTGACCTTTTGTTTAAAGCTTAAGATTTCAGGTCTGCAGCTTTAAGGATTTTTTTTTTTTTAAATCACAATTAAATTGTTTTAAAACAAACTGTTAAGAAAGTGTTCACATCCAGAGCTCCAAGTTATTATTTTTGTACTTTAAGTGACCAGTTTTCCTTGAAAGTTGTTTAAATTTGTTGTATTCTGCAAGAATGCTGTATGGAGCTAATTTTCCAAAGATTCCAGTTTGAGCAAAGCAAATGGTGATAAATCCCCCAATTAAATGTTTTCCAAGTCAGCTAGTTCTTTCAATGTTTATCTATCCACATCAATCATTCAAACTTTGGTCTTACTTGCTCCAAACTCATCTAAATCACTCAAGACTACTCTTGAGTGCTGTCAGGCACCAACTACCAAAGTTACTGGACAGCTTTTTTCAGCTCTAGGGAGTGTAAAACTGTGTGTTAACTTTTCTTTGAATTTAGTGCATCTGAAAATTTTGAATTGGTCCTTTCCTATATTGCTGTTAAAATAGTTTATACCATTAGTAACTTCAACCTGTGTTGAAGTTACTAACTAACAATGTTCCATTATCAGATATTTAGCAGAGTCTAGGAAGACAATATGCAACATACTCTACTGGACAATCTCCCCACAAATATGTTTCCTGCCCTCAGAGTTTCTGACCTCCTGAAAATATCAATATTGTATTCAAGTTATCATTTCCCCACCTTTCCCCTCCTGGTGCTTTTCAGCTGCATACTCAGAGAGAGAAGCACACAGTATTTTATTCAGGCAAGGAATTATTGTGCTCTTCCTGCAGGCAAGCAGAATAGTAAGCAGCCCTTTCAAAAACTCAAGCATTGCACACTTGAGAACAAGTTGTGGCAAAACTGCAGCAGAGCAGCCTGACATGGCTGATGCTCTTACTGTTTGTCCCACACCCCTCAAGTTCAGAACTTAACACAGAGAAAAGAACATATGCAAGCAGAAAAACAAAATGTTTTTGGAGCACAGAGACCTGGGCACTCAGGAGAGGGGCTGTATAAAAATGTGCTAACATGTAATAGTGCAGCTCATTGAAATGGTGAAGACAGGATCATCTGGGGCATCATGCTTCTGTTTCTTAATGGTAATGGATTATGTGGAAATGCTTGCACTATAGGTCTTCTCAGCAATATTTTACAGGCTGAAGAACTCTTTATTTTGATTTGTTTAATTAGTTAATAAGATTGGGGAGAAGTCCATTTTAAGGATCATTAGTTAAGGCTTTAAGACATGGAGACTGAAGACTGAGGAAGTAGCAAAACTTCCCACTTGTCAGCAAAACACAATTACACCAAGCACATGAGCTGCACCAGAATTTCTTGGTCCTGATGTGTTGTTCTGTGCCAGGCAAGGTACAGGTACATAACCTGAGGCAAGTACTTGTGACTTTCTGTAGCAGTCCCCTGTGGTTCTGTTGCCTTCGGCGAAGGCGTGGAGACCTGGTTCAGGAACGGCATGGCAACCAACCCCAGGTCACTCAGGCCACAAGCTCACAGACACCAATGTGGTGGACGGCAAATGGCATTTATTAATGGGTTACAGGCGTTTTTATAACTTGGGTCTGTCACGTCACTTCCTTCAGCTTGCGTCACAAGCCAAATATTAGTGGCTAACGAAGGGGGTTTAAGTAACTTTCACTGTTGAGGGGTGGGGTACTATCTGCCAGTACTGCGCGATATCTTCTGATCACCTATCCCTAATCTCCCACATTTCCCCCCCCATGATTAACTGCAAAACATACAGAACAGGAACGTTATGAAAATGCAATGGCTGTGAAAATTGACATAACAAGTTGTAAAAAGGTGATATAACATGTATGTAATAATTGGGATTCAAAGCAATTGCTGACGGTCAACAAATAAAATGTTAACTTTTTCTAAAAGGCTTTTAACAAATGATACCAGTTTGTTAAGTATGCAAGGCTCAAAGGTCAGCGTAAGAAGCATTATGGTAAGAGGGCCCAACAAAGTGGAAACAAGGGTGGCCAGCCACGGGAACTGGTTATACCATGACTCAAACCATCCTTGCTGCACTTCTCTTTCTCTTTGGGCTAGTCTTTCTCTTAGTTCCACCATTGAGTCTCATACGATTCCGGTGTGGTCCGCATAAAAACAACATTCCTCTTTCAAGGTGGCACATAGGCCTCCTTGTTGCATAAACAAGAGGTCCAGTCCTCACCTGTTCTGCAGGACGACTTCTGAAAGCGAGGAGACAGATTTCTCTAGAAAAGAAATGGATTTCTCTATCCTCTACATGTCCTTGTCGTTGGTTACCTGCAGCTGGGAAAGTCCTTGACATTGGGTCACGAGGGCTGAAACGCCTGTGGCTGCACCAGTAGCTCCCAGGCTGAGGAGGGTTGCAATGGTTAAGCCTGTTATCACTGCCCTCTTTTGGAGACGGCTGGGTTCTTCTAGGAAGTGATGCACCTCTTCTTCTTGTGGTACAGGACTCTAGGAACAATCATAACTTGGATACAAAAGTCGGCAGAGTTATTGAATTTATGAAGGAGCACACAGGGACTTAGCCCAGATTATTGGCAAACCCACATTCCCGATACGGCTGGGATCACCCATTTGTTGGTCTTTCATTTGGGCTGAATAAAATCGGTGCAGATATTGCCCATTAACTGCTGTAGGCTGGAACCGTGTAGCAGATGGTCTAAAGCTAGTTGCTTAGTGCAATTGTCCTCCCACTCTTGCTTGAACACAATCATCCCTGCTCCGTCAAATATTAGTCTGCAGTGTTGTTTGATATCGAAGGGAAGCATTTCATCCACTCCAAAGACGCTATCAATGAGGGTGGAAACCATAGCCGAATTAATCCCCCTGTCCGCAATTGCTTTAACAATTGCCTGCACATCCTTGGAGTTTACCGGCAAGTAAGTCCTTTGATTCCCACCTTGCCCTCCTACCCAGACCAGAAACACCAGAGTGGCTGATGGGGCCCAGTCGGCGCATGCTATTTTGATTTTTCTCCAATCCGTAAGCGGAGTTCATTTCTTTTCTAACCTCCCCCGACCCATGTAGGAGGAGCATTGTGGTTATCGGCTTTATATACCCTCGTTCCCTCTTCATCGGAGCTGGAGCTGGCTACAGACCACTTGCCGAGCCACTCATCCCAGCTCGAGTCTGACTTGGCGCCAGAAGTCAACTGACTGGATACCTCCAGCTCTGGAACCTTTTTGTTGGGCTCCGACCCTGCCCCTTCCTCCTGGGGTGGGCCACTCCTTCCCCCTGGGCTCACCCTGCCCCCTGCTACGGGAGGCTCTTGCCTCATAGGAGTATGCTTTCTGGTGGGTGCTCTGATTGGCCTTCGTTCCCCCCTTGGGTTCCTCGTGCGTCTGCATTTTCTAATGGACCTTCTCCACTCCCACCAGCCACGTTCACACCCCTCCCATCCCTTCGAGGTTCAGCACCATTTTTTGACATGTACAGCGGGGGTCTTTCCCAAGCCCCTTCAAAGTCTGGTTTAATAGTGGTGCTCCTGGCTTCCACTGCTAGCCTGTCCCAAAGTCTCTCAATAGGTGAGCCTGTGTTTGGGGGCTGCAGGGAGGGTCCTTGCTCCTTCAAGTCTTTGCACTCAGCTAGGCTGTTCTCACTTATGGTCTGCATGGTCACCCCAACTCCCAGCTGGGGTGTGGCCAGCAAACAGTTTTGCATGGCTTTCCAGGTCTCTTGCTCCTGCCGAGCCTTTTGCAGAGCCTGTACAACCCTTCCCCATGATTTTAGATTTCTCCCTGAGCCTGAGGACATTGTTTCCTCAGCCAGAGCCTTAGTGCACTTATCCCGTACTTCTAGGTGGAGAATATCCACTGGTCAGTCAATGACCCCAATACGCAAAAGCCTTAACACAGTAAGGATAAAATCTTTTGCTTTGCAATCGATGCCCCACTGCTTATGAATCTCAGCTATGACCTTCACAAGAGCTTCCATCCTCCTCACTGGTCCGGGAGCATCCTCCCCGCCAAGGTGGTCCAGCCGCTTCGGCCACCGTTCACCTGTCCAGGCGATTCCCATTTCCTGGGTGATGCTTCCTGGTTTTGGCACCACTTGTTGCCTTCGGTGAAGACATGGAGACCTGGTTCAGGAATGGCACAGNTAGTTCCACCATTGAGTCTCATACGATTCCGGTGTGGTCCGCATAAAAACAACATTCCTCTTTCAAGGTGGCACATAGGCCTCCTTGTTGCATAAACAAGAGGTCCAGTCCTCACCTGTTCTGCAGGACGACTTCTGAAAGCGAGGAGACAGATTTCTCTAGAAAAGAAATGGATTTCTCTATCCTCTACATGTCCTTGTCGTTGGTTACCTGCAGCTGGGAAAGTCCTTGACATTGGGTCACGAGGGCTGAAACGCCTGTGGCTGCACCAGTAGCTCCCAGGCTGAGGAGGGTTGCAATGGTTAAGCCTGTTATCACTGCCCTCTTTTGGAGACGGCTGGGTTCTTCTAGGAAGTGATGCACCTCTTCTTCTTGTGGTACAGGACTCTAGGAACAATCATAACTTGGATACAAAAGTCGGCTGAGTTACTGAATTTATGAAGGAGCACACAGGGACTTAGCCCAGATTATTGGCAAACCCACATTCCCGATACGGCTGGGATCACCCATTTGTTGGTCTTTCATTTGGGCTGAATAAAATCGGTGCAGATATTGCCCATTAACTGCTGTAGGCTGGAACCGTGTAGCAGATGGTCTAAAGCTAGTTGCTTAGTGCAATTGTCCTCCCACTCTTGCTTGAACACAATCATCCCTGCTCCGTCAAATATTAGTCTGCAGTGTTGTTTGATATCGAAGGGAAGCATTTCATCCACTCCAAAGACGCTATCAATGAGGGTGGAAACCATAGCCGAATTAATCCCCCTGTCCGCAATTGCTTTAACAATTGCCTGCACATCCTTGGAGTTTACCGGCAAGTAAGTCCTTTGATTCCCACCTTGCCCTCCTACCCAGACCAGAAACACCAGAGTGGCTGATGGGGCCCAGTCGGCGCATGCTATTTTGATTTTTCTCCAATCCGTAAGCGGAGTTCATTTCTTTTCTAACCTCCCCCGACCCATGTAGGAGGAGCATTGTGGTTATCGGCTTTATATACCCTCGTTCCCTCTTCATCGGAGCTGGAGCTGGCTACAGACCACTTGCCGAGCCACTCATCCCAGCTCGAGTCTGACTTGGCGCCAGAAGTCAACTGACTGGATACCTCCAGCTCTGGAACCTTTTTGTTGGGCTCCGACCCTGCCCCTTCCTCCTGGGGTGGGCCACTCCTTCCCCCTGGGCTCACCCTGCCCCCTGCTACGGGAGGCTCTTGCCTCATAGGAGTATGCTTTCTGGTGGGTGCTCTGATTGGCCTTCGTTCCCCCCTTGGGTTCCTCGTGCGTCTGCATTTTCTAATGGACCTTCTCCACTCCCACCAGCCACGTTCACACCCCTCCCATCCCTTCGAGGTTCAGCACCATTTTTTGACATGTACAGCGGGGGTCTTTCCCAAGCCCCTTCAAAGTCTGGTTTAATAGTGGTGCTCCTGGCTTCCACTGCTAGCCTGTCCCAAAGTCTCTCAATAGGTGAGCCTGTGTTTGGGGGCTGCAGGGAGGGTCCTTGCTCCTTCAAGTCTTTGCACTCAGCTAGGCTGTTCTCACTTATGGTCTGCATGGTCACCCCAACTCCCAGCTGGGGTGTGGCCAGCAAACAGTTTTGCATGGCTTTCCAGGTCTCTTGCTCCTGCCGAGCCTTTTGCAGAGCCTGTACAACCCTTCCCCATGATTTTAGATTTCTCCCTGAGCCTGAGGACATTGTTTCCTCAGCCAGAGCCTTAGTGCACTTATCCCGTACTTCTAGGTGGAGAATATCCACTGGTCAGTCAATGACCCCAATACGCAAAAGCCTTAACACAGTAAGGATAAAATCTTTTGCTTTGCAATCGATGCCCCACTGCTTATGAATCTCAGCTATGACCTTCACAAGAGCTTCCATCCTCCTCACTGGTCCGGGAGCATCCTCCCCGCCAAGGTGGTCCAGCCGCTTCGGCCACCGTTCACCTGTCCAGGCGATTCCCATTTCCTGGGTGATGCTTCCTGGTTTTGGCACCACTTGTTGCCTTCGGTGAAGACATGGAGACCTGGTTCAGGAATGGCACAGCAACCAACCCCAGGCCGCTCAGGCCACAAGCTCACAGACACCAACGTGGTGGACGGCAAATGGCATTTATTAATTGGTTACAGGCGTTTTTATAACTTGGGTCTGTCACATCACTTCCTTTGGCTTGCGTCACAAGCCAAATATTAGTGGCTAACGAAGGAGGTTTAAGTAACTTTCACTGCTGAGGGGTGGGGTTCTATCTGCCCATACAGCGCAATATCTTCCGATCGCCTGTCCCTAATCTCCCACATGGCTTAAAGCCACAGAGCAGGGACAACACAGAGGGAGCCAGAAAATCTCAGTAGGCAGACCTGATGAGCATGTTGACTCTATAAGGTCTTTAAGAGAGGAAACCTCCTCACAGGTGTTTAACCATGGTGTAGATGTACCTAAGATTCAAGTATATTTTTAAGCACAGGAAATGCTACTTTGCATTAAAAGAGAGAGACAAGAATTAGGCAAGAAACTTCACACTAAGTTAAGTGTAGAGTTGAGTTTTGCTTAAAATTATAACTTATAAAAGCAACAAAAAAATACACTTTTTTAAAAAAACAAGTAGATATTTTTTATGTCTCTCACTACTACTCTGAGAAGTGAGGAAAAACCTCAAACTTATCCCAGCTTTAATATCTTCTTACCTCCAGCTGTGGCCCCTGGTGTCTCTACTCCAAGTCCTAAATTTCCTTTCTGGTCCATGATGTCATTTCTAATGCTACCAGCTCATCCCAGAAAGCTGCTTCCTTAATAAAGGGACTATGGACAACACCTTTACAGTGTTGAAAAAAACCCAGGAAATACAGGTGTCCAGTTTTGGTTTTTTCTCTCTCCAGGTTTCAGTAACCTTCCAGGAAAATACCTTCCTGCAGACTGTTAGTAGAGGAAACAGCTAAGCAGTAAAATGCCAGGTAATTATCACTTGCAGAGATGAGGAGGTGTAACAACTCCTATATTGCAAGTAAATTTCTTTAATGTTATCGTAAGAGTAAGAAACAAAGATATATACTGGAGTTTTGAAAACTACCAGAAAAATCTCTCTATGGTATTTCCCTTAAGGTTTGGGGCACTACACCAAAATCAAGTTTATCTGCAGATTAACTGGAAGCAAGATCCACTGGGCTCACTTAAACCAAAGTATACTCTAGTTGCAGCTCTACTGAAAAAATAGCCATTATCATAAAAAGGTCTTTGTCAAAAGAAAAACTGGAAATAAATTCAACCCTGAAAGTGAATTTTCCATATATGCCTTTTTTTGTAGCTGCTTCATGCTCTTGTTTTTGTTCTCTGGACCAAAATATAATAATCAGAATGATCAGCTGGCTTAGACATGATTCCACTTTGGTGTAACTTCGACAAGTATCCACAAACAAAGCGCTGCTTTTTCCATACTTTGGCTGCTGGACATAGGTCTCTTAAGGTTTTAGCCACAATAGTTGTGTTCAATATTAACAAGTATGGTTTTAGACAGAAAATCAAACCAAAACAAACAAAAAAAAAAGCCTTGCTCACCCCACATCTTACTTGTGGTAAGTAGAAAATATTTGATTTCCTATAGCAGCAAAGTGCAGCACTTTTAGTACAACTCAGTAGAAACTGAATAAACCATTTGGCTGAAAAGTTTCATGTAGTTTATAACACAGAAACGGTGGTTTACATTTTCATAATATCATTATACTTTCAATGCCATTTTTATTTGGGATTTTTGAACAGCACAGGCAGCTCATTAGGTAGTGTGAGTAGATGTAACTACAGAAGAAATGTTACAGAATTTAGGATAAAACAAGTTACTGCAATCCTTCTGCAGTTTTCATTTGATTCTGAATGAAGCATTTTGTCTTCCACAGATCTTTTACCAAATATTTTTCAGAAGACTATTTCCCCAACAAACTGTCAGGTAGAACTGTGTGAATTTTCAACTTGGAAGCTGAATTTACACTAAAAAGAAAAGGAAAAAACCCTTCCATTTGCTGAACCAAATTTGAATAGGCTTAGTTTTTATCTTAGTGGGCCAACAAAATCTGGACTTCAAAAAATTTCACTTGACACAGACACTTCTCTTAATAAAATCAAATCAGATTAGAAGAAGACTGAAACTCATAATTTGTTTTGTGTCCCAGAAGAAAACATTTGGCGAGCAGGTAGAAAGTCTCAGTCTTGCTTTCTCCCATGGAAATTGCAGTCCACACCTCTACACTTCTATACTGACACATTATATCATGGCAAGACACCTACAGATAGAAGTATTATTCTCACTTTGTTCAAATGGTACTAGTCAATGACAGAATTATAATATCAAAAGTTAAGTATTGCCTAGAGCGTAGGTAAGAAGCATGTTCTCCTACACACAAACATCATTCCCTTCACCAAAGCAGGTTTCTTGCAATACTAAGTAAGCTCCACCAAGAGGCAAGTGAGACCAAGGAAAACCCATATGGTGCTGTCAGGCTCCTGAGGATACCACTGAGCCTTCATTGTCCTGATGGTCTAGCTGGGACCAACCCAGCCACCTTGCCCTTGCCACAGTGGACGTCCCGCCTGCATCTCTCACCCTGGCCATGTCTCATCCTTATGCCCCATCTGTCTGTCACCAGTGTTCACTGGTTCCTTGCTAATGCCCCATGGTCCTACTCAGAGAAGGCCACAGGGCTTCACCCTGGTGGGGCTGCCACTGTCCTGCTCCCCACTCCAGCACAGCGGCCATCACTGCTATGGGGAACAGCTTCCGTCCCCACAAAAGGTATCAATAGACAGCAGCAGCCCCTTCCTCAGTTGTTCATCACTTCAAAAACTCTCTATAAAAGCACCTCTGACTAATAGTAGGCTCAGCAGCTCATTCTTATCAACTCTCATACCTTTTCTCTGTATCCTTTCCACAGAGCATTGACTCTTTCTCACTTCTGCATGACTCTCACACAGCAAACTTTGTCCCTTCCTCCTCACAGCACAGCCAGCAGGTT
The DNA here is from genome assembly GCA_013397245.1 of Thryothorus ludovicianus. Taxonomy (NCBI): domain Eukaryota; kingdom Metazoa; phylum Chordata; class Aves; order Passeriformes; family Certhiidae; genus Thryothorus; species Thryothorus ludovicianus. The sequence continues at coordinate 38,651 of VZTB01016401.1, read as the reverse complement.
CTGATAGCAGCAGACTCCAACCCCAACTAATTCTGCGGTAGCTAACTACTCATTTTATAACACCCACCCTCATTGGAAAGGCAAGGCTGTTCCCACTCTGGTAATTACCACAGCTATAATTCATTGGGGCAGATTGCCTTCAGCACTACCCCTGTTCTCTTACAATCCATACTCCCACACTGCTACCATAGCTTTTTCTAGGCTGTGTGCCACAGGGCCAAGCCCCACAGCTTCCCTGGTAGGCTGGGCCACCCCATAGTTCCTCCAGGCTGTAGTGTCCACCCTTTTACCTCTGCCAGAGCCTGCTTCACAGGTCTATGTGAGTAACCAGTTGCTGCAGGAGAGCATGGCCTGTGGAGGAGGAGAAAAGAATGGTTGACACCATGATAGAAAATGAAGTTACATAAACTAATGGCAATGTAAAAAATTAGAAAATTTTAAAAAAAAGCTTTCATTCTTCAGAGATTATATTCAGCAAGTTGCCTCTCTTCAATTTGATTAGGAAAGTTAAAATGTCACGACAGACCACAGGATATTTGCATCCTGGAAATGAGTCAGCCTTCAGAATACAGAGTTGGAATGTCTTGCTGAAGTAGCCTATTCTCCTTACAGCTAAGATATTGAAACTATAGGCTGACAGATGGATTTTTATGTCTGTGAAACATTTTCTGAGCTAGCATAATTATATTTGAAGTTTTATCATAATATAAACTGATTTTAAGTCCCACAAAAAGCTTGTGGTGGCCTGCACAATAAACCTCTCTAGCACTATAAGCCAGATATTAGTCAAGAAAAATATTTAGTTTTAACCTTTTCCATCAAACACTCAGAAATTTACCCCAAATCACTCACTTGTTTCCATATGCGTTTTTAATGTTGTGGACACATCACAAGTCATGGGAAAAAATTTGCTGCCACAAATTCAACTAGCTCTGGTAAAGAGCCATTTTTCTAGAAACAAGGGCCCAAACACTGCTGAGAAAAAAACACACCTAAATATAGCATGTACAATAGTGAAATTTGCTCCTATTAATTCAGACTCCTGGGATCAAGACACCAAGTTAGTCATAAATGCTCTGTGACGTTAAGTTTTCCAAAGATACCAAAACTTTGACTAGTAAACAATAAATTTATGAACACCAGAAAACTTCAGTAGGCAAAATTGAATCTTTAGGGTAGCAGAGGCAATTCCAGCAACATAATTTTATTAGATCCTTGCTACTTCACAGCTCAGAAAGCAGTAAGCATCTAAACTAAAGCACTATCTCCATGTCAGACAGGTTTTTGTAAGGAACTATGTGAGCAATGCAAGAAAAAGGAACATAGATTATGCACAGCTCCGTGTAATAAATTGAACAATTCCTATCTTTTCTGAACCTGTACAGCACTGCTACCAGCAGGGGTGCCATATTCCATGATGCATTTCTGAGAAGGAAAGGCCTCTCTTATCTCAGTCTGCCAGGCCAAGATTCTACTTGCAAAGAGCCACAGGTTTGCCTGAGACCTCCAACACCCTGCAACAGGTTGCCCTGCCTCATTTTTGGGAAAACCCTTCTCTGGGAAAACTCTAGTTGGAGCTCACAACCAGCAGCAGAGCTTTCACTTGCATGGATAATCACACTCTAAAGGAACTGGACTACAGATATGGGGAAAAACAGATTCTCACAACGGAGGTTACCTGTCCAAGGTCCCACTCTCTCTGCCACTATGCTGAGGAAGCACCCCACCCCACAGCTTGCCAGGACCAACTCCATGTCTTTGAAAGAGGGTCACCGAATAAAGATACTATCCAACCAGCAGTTAACAACCAGCATGTCAGATAATAGTCTGAGGGAATCCGAGGGCATTTTATGCTCTAATACTCTGTCCATTAACTTTAGTAACAACCAATTTCAAGGTGATTATTGCCATTATAAGCTACGATCAATTTTTTAAACATGTTTCCATTTTTATCCAGCTTAAATCTGGTGCAATAGAGCAAGGGGAGGAGCTGTGTTGAGAATTAGACTTTTCCCCAGATTAATATCCAATTTTCCATCAAAGAGAATACAGGACACATTCTGTTAGGTTTCTAATTGTTTCTACCATAAAACTCCACCATACTGAAATATGATCTCTAATAATTTTTAGTTTGAACTTCCTATACATAATCCATCTGACTAGATGGTCCTCAGCAAAAGCCGTTAAAACAATTTGTTTCACTTACATAGAGGAATAAATCAGCACTTAATTAGCTGTGGTTTATTATTAACAGCACTGATGAGCTGACCATATGCCATGACTTCATCCTCTCACACAGAAAAATGAGAATATACTGATTGTTTTTATTACGTCTTTCGACACTCGGCCAGGGTTCCAATGAAATGAAGATGGAGAGTTTTGAAATGTTATTCAATGATAAATAATAAGAGCCTACAACTCTTTACCCTGGATTCACCTTTATATGCTCTTTTACTGGAAGCACTTACTAACATCTCTCACAGCAGAAGAAGATGTAAATATACTTTAGATTGGTTCCAGGAGATATATTATATGTAGCATAGTACATTTCTTTGTGGACCTTCAAATATACTGGCTTCAAAACATGGCATGTGTTCAACTCCAGAATACTAGAGAAACAGTGTGCATTTAATGTAAAGACCAGAAAGGCACACCTTCCTAATTTTTTAGACTTAATTGACTCCATCCTGTAAATCTTTATGAAGTCAGTACAGTACCAAATAACACAGGGTTTGATCGTCTGCCAGGACAGCCTTAAACTCTTTAGTAGACACAGCAGCAAAATAAAACTTTCTTGAAAACATTACAGATTGATTAATTACTTTGGAATAAGTTCAGCTGCACAGACTTTCTCCACTCTGGATAGACCCAAAATGAACCAAAGGTCCTTTGAGATGCAGACCTATGAACCATGGTGGATGACACAGACACAACCTCAATTCAACAAATAGCAGGTGGTTTATATATGTCAAAACAGGAGCAGAGAGCCTTCAAATCCAAAGGTGGCTCTGTTGGGTGTTTATTTTTGTTGTGAGATAGGATTAAAAAGAAAGAAAGCAAAGCAGATTCAAACTTGAAAACATACAAAGAAAACTTTATTAACAGAACTAAAGGGGAAAATAATAATAATAAAACAATCAGAATAAAATTTCAGGCAACCTTTTTTCTTTTCACTGACAATGCAAAGATAAAGCCCACAACTTTCAGTCAGTTTACTACATTTAAAATAGTCTTATCTTCAATTCACTTGGGGAGAAGAGTTTCTCTTGTTGTGCTATGGAGACTTTTTCCACAAGACAGGTTTTCTTGTGGCTTTGTCACAAACAAAAATAACCATCTGGAAATAGAATTATTTTCCAGTGATAAAGCATTTCTCTTGTTATGCAGCTTTTACACAACTGCTTTCATAGACTGTATCAACTATTAGGATGTTATTTTTAAGAATGAGCTACTTTAGCATACAAAAACTTTTTCATTTATCTCTAGAAACTAAAAGTTCCCTTACTATCTTTTTCATTTCTCTCATTTCTCTTTAAGTTTCTCATTAAATCACAGCAATATCTGTTTGTTTCAACCACTAATATTCCAACTCACAGTTGTACTAAAATTGCTACTTTCCCCCAATACATTTCTATGTCACAGAGAAAGTAAACAAAGTCTGATATATTAAATATATATCTTTACCATAGCTTTACAGAAGAATTTAAATTTAAATTCAAAGTATTCTCTTCAATCCCTTCATCTAAAATCAAACTTCTTCTTTACTGACCTCAAGAGTTAAGTTTTATCATCGATTGAAAGAGTTTTTATAGAGTCTTACAATGTTGAAAAGTTCACCTGATCCAAATTCTGTATTGAGAACATAACTTCTCTGCTGGCCACATGGTCTCTGTTAGCCATCATGTTAGCCTGTTCTGCTGAGATGCTGAAATTTAGGAAAAAAAAAAAACTGTAGCTGATGTTTTTGTCCTTTTACCTGCAGTAAAGTTGGTTTAAAGTAGCTGAGCAGGTGAAGTTCGTTGTGAGCCGTGCTGAAGTGACTGTGGCTGTATGGCACTGTCCCGGCTGCTGCTGGAATCCCCAGCCATGTGGCCTCTCTCCATCTTGGGCCTGCTCCTGGCCTCAGAGCTCTTCTTGGCCTTGGGGCCCGGCTGGTTCCCTGGTGAGGGACTTAGCAGCCCCCTCACCATTCCTCCAGGAACAGGAGAATGAAAGCTGGGCCAGGGAGACCAGATCAGCCCAGGCCCGGCTACCCTGGGCCAAGTGGGTCAACCCAGACCCCACTCAGCCTGGGCCTGCCACCTCCTCCCAAGGCTGGAATTGAAGTGAGTCACCCTCCACTTTTTTTTTGTGTTAAGAATGTGTCTTTACAAAAAATGCACCAACCTCATTGGTTCTATTGAACAATGCCAACCTACGACAAGCTGTGAAGCTGTTACCACTTGGGATAAGGAAAAGACTGTCCAGGATCTGACATGTTTCTGGGGAGAGGTGGTGTTTGTCACTATGAGCCAATGGGTCTATTCTTAAATATCTTTAACCAAAGGTCTGTCGTGGATGGTCACACTCAGAGAATTGTGACCAATGACTTGGTGTCCAGGCAAACAACAGTGACAAAAGGCGTTCCTCGGTGGCTAGCATTGTTAGTGACACAGACCCTCAGCAGGTCTGCCAATGATACCACACTGTGGGGTGCGGCCACATGGTGAGGGAAGGGATGGCTTCTGGAAGGACCTGGACAGGCTTGAGAGTCAGCCTGTGCAAACCTCAAGAAGGCCAGGTATAAGGTCCTACACCTGGGCCAGAGCACAAAGAGAGGCTGGGCATGGAATGGCTTAAGAGCAGCACTGAGAAGAAGGAGTTGATGGTTTTGGTGAACGAGAAGCAACATGAGCCTGACATGTACACCCACAGTGCAGAGAACCATCTTCATCCTGGGCTGCATCCAAAGCAGAGTGAGCAGCAGGTGAATGAGGGGATTCTCTCTGCTATGCTCTGGTGTGACCCCACCTGCAGTGCTGCATCCAGATTTGTGGTTTCAACCTAGGAAAGACATGGGCCTCCTGAGGCAATTCCAGAGTAGGCCACCAAGGTGATGAGAAGCATGGAGCACTTCTCTTATTGAGACAGATCAAGAGAGTTGGGGCTCTTCAGCCTGGAGAAGTCTCTGGGGAGAGCTTATAGCAGCCATTCCATTACTTAAAGGGCTACAAGAGAGCTGGAGAGGAACTTTTTACAAGGGCATGGATTGACAAGACAAGGTGAACTGGGTTTATACTGAAAGAGGGCAGGTTTACCTTAAGTAGAAATTCTTCCCTGTGAGGGTGGTGAGCACTGGAACAGATTGTCCAGAGAAACTGTGGATGCCACATCCCTGGAAGTGTTGGAGGCCAGGCTAGATAGTGCTCTGAGCAGTCTAATCTAGTGGAAGGTTCCCTGGCCATGGAAGTGAAATTGGAACAAGTTTATATTTAGGGTCCCTTCCAACCCAAACCATTTCTTGATTCAAAGCCACATGCAGACTTTGAGTGAAAATCTTAAACACGCTGAGGAGATGCACTGTGCCCATCAACCAAAAGGTTCAAGGAAATCAGCATACACTAACTCCATTGCAAGAGCCAAAATCAAGAGGAATGGGAACCATGTTTTTTTTTCCACTGACACATTCAGGCTTCCCAATCAACAACACAGAGATGTGCTGGCGGAAACTGTGGCACTGCTACTACATCATTCCCTCTTGTGTCACCCAAAAGTTTTCTTAATCTCCCTTACCTGATCTGTATTTCGTGACTAAATCTCCCCCACATCTGGAACTGTGCTGAGACCATCTGCTCTTTCCTCACAAGTGGAGAGTAATGACTTTGGTCAGCCTGACTCAGAGCCCAAAGGAGTTAATATCCTTGTTAATACAGGTGTGCAGGGGGAGAGAAAGTAGGCCAAAAATTAGGACTGTTTTTACAGCTAGGACTCCTTCAGAGAATTGTTGATTTCTCCCTTTCTCCTACAATTTGAAACACTGGGCACTTGCTCACTGTCAGCTGACAGCCTCTTCAGAGGAGTTTCCACTGAACTTTCTTGGTTGTTTCCAGATCTGAAGATCTGATCTCTAGATAGGATTATCGGAATGAAAAAATTCTCTGAGGAGGAGTGAATGCACCAAATTTCCTCTTACTTTCTCAGGACTTTTAAATCTCTTTATGCAATACTATACTTTTAATGTGCCTGTGGTCACAGGCTTGTTTTAGGTACAGAACACAGCAAAGGTCGGTAGCAAATGGCTGTTCCAGGATCATAATGGAGATAGGAGATGAATAGGGATTTACAAGTATGGACAGTAGCTGGTCATATGCTCCACAACATTTGTTTTCCCATCACTTCATTGTCATGCTCAGATCAGGGATATCTTACTTCTTCTCATCCTTGGTAAAATAAAATTTTAATGAAACAAAATTCAAATCAGTCCATGCAACCAAGAAGTCTTGAACCAGACCTATTAAATCAGCATCTTAATCAGGATGTAGATAGACAGTCACATGCATTGAAAACTTTAATCTGCCTTCAGCCTGTTTGCTGTCACAAGTCATTCATTTGAGGCTTCTATGGAGATTAAAGAACCGTTTGCAACTTGCTTAATTGACTCTGGCAAACATCTCTGCTTCCCCAGCAACTCTAGTGTTGTGGCAAGGAGAGGAACAAGTTACAGATCACAGAGAGTTAGTCTTATCTCTAGGCATGGCTTTATTTTTAGCAAGGAAGAGAAGAAGCCACACAAACTCATGGCCAGAGTAGCCACAGATCTGAATTTGGAGGAAACTGGGAATTCATTAATCCTTTCAGTCTGCTGAAAAGATTTCACTTGAAAGAAGGCCACTAATCCAACACTTGTAAAATGTAATTTGAACAGTGCTGTTCCTCCATAGACCTCAAAGGGCAAAGTGAATGGAAATGGCACACAACACACCAAGGCGTGGTCCCCACAGGAAGCACCACAAACATGGTGAGACTGAACAGTAAAATGAAGTTGCAACATCACATGGCTTTCCTCAAGTCACTGGAGCTCCAGGAAAAGCATCTAGTTCTCTGGTCCAGCAAAGCACTTGAGCACATGTGCAACTTGAAACTGAAAACTACAGCACTGGTATAAGTGAGATAACACCACTTTAAATAGAATGCCTCTTCTAGGAGAATATCCTTATTTTTCTAAGTAGTTTGGATGGAGGCCTTAGATGTCTGACCCTTGGTACCTGTTCTAATTATGTTTCCCCTCAGTATAGGCATTATGAACCAGAGCTGGATTTGTTCAGGAAAGGGGGAAAGGATCTCTATTTGGCACAAAGCCTCATTAGCCAGTGTCAGGTGCATGAGTTTGGGTTTTTTAATATTAGCTGAATGGAAAGGAAAGGGTTGTTCCTTCCAAAAACTGTCCGATACCCATTACTGTTAAATATTTACTGATCTTGTAATCATCACATTCATCACTTGCTGGATTTCATCTCATATTTTCCATGGATTTTGGCACCTTTGTGTGGTACTACCAGTTAATGGCAGCAGCATGTTGATCTTTAGCTGCCAAGTGCTGCTGGCCAGCACCCTAAATTTTCGGTGGTTCTTCACCCTGGCAGAAAGAACTGTTTCCAGTGTAATCAGGTCATCCATGAGCTAGGGTAAAAGAGACATGGGGATTTTTAACACATACATCTATAGAAGTGATATATCAGCAGTGAAAAGTGCCTGTGCCATTTCCTCAGCTGGTGCAAATCACTCAGTCATCAGAGAAGCCCACAAAGACTACGTGATTCATGGCAACCTAAGACCTGGTCTTAATTTTCCACAGCCCTGCTTCCATGATTTACACTTGTACTGATGAATTGACACAGGGTGTGAACAGCTATCAAGCTGATCGATACAGTAAACAAGGACTAAATGTGCACAAAATACAAAGACAGTAAAGAATCAGGCTCTCTGTGTTCGCTGACAGCCCCGTTTCCCATGGGATACACTGCTCCTGTGTGGAATACACTTCCCATGAGCTGATACACTGCTCCTCACTTCCAAGTAATGGAAATGGCTCCTGCTGACCCAGGGAGTTTGAGCTTGTTGCTCCTCCTCTTAGCCCACAAACTTCCTCCTTACACCCCTATCCACAAATTTATATTTTACAAGGGTATCTTCCAAATCTCTCTGTAAATGCATTAGGCTAAATCCTGTCCCCTGTTAAGCCTTTGCCTTGTTTATTACCAGATTTCACCTGCCTCTGTACAGAGAGCACACAAGTGTGAAGATGGTCTGTGGCATATCTTAGCAAAGCCTTATGATTTATGAGAGGATCTCCCAGTCCAAAGGAAAACTACATCTGGTTTTAAAAATGCCTTACCCAGTGCAATTCAGCATGCCTACAGTGAAGTCAATGAAAATGGAGACATTTACTCCAGATGTTTATCTGATCCTTGGCAATCAGGTATCCACTGATTCCTCTCCTGTTTCTTATGTTCTGATCAACTTACTTGAAGCTTTCTTCCTCATATAGTAAAGCTTTCTGAAAGTGCCTCTCCTTCAGGGACTTTTTTGAAATATGTCTTAGCTTCCAAGGGTAATGAATTCTTTTATAATAAAGGCCTACCTATAATATGAACAATACTTGGCTTCCAGGAACTGCCTTATAATAACACAGCTCAGTATTGCATGTCAGAGGTTTGCTTCATCTTTAATATTTTATGAAGAAGTTCAGTTTCTAACAGTGAAAGTATTTAACCTAGAGGACCTGGAACCCTGACTATTATTTTGCAAAGTAGCCATCCAGCTACACTTTTGTGCACCACCATTATCACTGATGCATACTCACACTCTGATACTCTCTAAGTAGACACAACCACATGCTGTCCAGATGGAAACCTGGCTGCATCATTACATTATATTGAAATAACCCAATACCACCTGCTTCTGCTGGGGTTTCTGCCAACATTTTCCCATAAAAGATTTATTTTGCTAATATTTTAGTTGGTCACCTCAGAAGGACACTTGAAGTTAAAGATTTACCATGTATGCAGTCATGAGGAAAACCCTCAAAAAAAAAAGAAAGTAAGAAAGCTCAAGAGTAGCTAATGCTTATTGTTTAAAAGGAGAATGTTCACCTAGGCAGTAGGCATTAACACTCTGCAGGGACACAAAACCAAACACAGGTTGTTGGCAGTGTACATCAAGTGAATTATCTTAACTGTCTTGGTACTCATCTTTCCTATAATTAAGAAAACTTAAACGCATGGAGTGGGGCTAATATACAATAACATTAATGAAAACTCATTAGGTTTTTTTATTTGTTGTTGTTGTTTTTTATTAATCTGGATTTGTCATGTTATAAAACCCCCAGTCTCCTTTCTCTCCCCCTCTACAGATAAAACAGCTTATCCTCAGTGGGTCTGTATAAATGAGAAAAGCCTTACAACTCCTAGTCTACTTGAGATGTTTCAAGTATTTATTAAATACCTTCTACAGCAGCAATTGGAATTTTTAAACAAAGATTTTATGTTTTTAGGGACATTCGCCTTAAAAAAAAACAAACTTATCAAAAACATTTGATAAAAATTTTCCTAGCATGTCATCACTCAGGTATATATCTTATCCTCTTCAGTGTTGATCTCTGTACAAAAGTCCAACCAATAGCTGGACTTCACACAAAGACTTTTTTTCACACATATAAATATGTCACTTGATGAACAGCAAAGGATATTAACAATCCACTACTCCCAGTATATTTTCTGGGTATCAGTTATTACTATTCAATTTTAAAAGCTGCATTCTCCTAAGGTGTGGGAATTAGTAAAGTTAAGAAGGCTTACAGAAAGCTGTAAAAGCAGGCCTCAGAAACAGAAAAGAACAGAAAACTTAGAGCTAAGCTGCAGCTACAAAGTCTGAAAATAGAAAAGTTACAATAGTATAGCAAGCAAGGACATGAAACAACAGCTTGAGTCTTCAGCTTAATTAAAATAGACCTTAAGACTGCAGAAAAATATGTCTACCAAGATAGTTGAAAGTTTTAAGCTTAACAATGAAATATTGTGTATTGTTAATAGAAAGCATACAAGCAAGCATTATGTGAAGCAAATCTATGTGGCTCTCAGTGACTGGCTAGAATAACTGTCTGTAAGCTTTGGTAATATGCTATTGGCAAAGTTTTCAAAATGTTCTGTAATGAAGAAATCTTTGGCTGTTGTTGGCGAGACGTGAGCTGTTGCCATCTTCCCATTGTCTCAGCCATGTAAGGAGAGTGATGCCGCAATAAAAGCTGGAGAAACATCTCCCAGCAGTCCCATCCCATTAGTGTAAGGGAAACATAAACACTCACCAATGCACTAAGGGAGAGGTAGTAATGCCATGTAAACTGACCAACAGAACCCCACAAAGACCCAGCAGTGTTTCTCGAAATACAGTAGATCAAACATACATGAATTATTTGACAAATATAGGCACATCAGTAGAAAAAAAGAATGTGATACAAAAGCAGAATCCAGAAACAAAACATTTACAAACTAAGGAGGTAATCCCTAATTACAAATGAGAATGTCTTCAGCTGTTAGAAAACTACCTTACAATAGGGGGAAAACAGCTGAAAAAATAAAAATGTGATTTTTTTTTCTGCATATTTTGTTTTAATTTATTTAAGATACCTCCAATTCTATTAAACTACGAGCTTAACCAATAAAAATCCACCAGGGAAAAAAACCCAGTAATTATAAAAAAAGAAGACAAGAGCATATAAAAAAGCTTCAAGTTCACTTGTTTGTTCTAAATATAGTCCTAGCCATTTTTATTATATCACAGAATAATTTTATAGCTTGTAAAAGGACAGTATGAGAATTGAAAGAGAAAGGGACCAGTCATAAGTTTAGCCCTGTTTTGTTCCTTTCTCCTTTTCATCTTCATTCCGCATTCCACTCCAAATAAAATCACCCATTTATAACCAAACTCCTAGCTTTTGGCATGAAAGTAATTTAAATTTTTGCCTATTTTTAAAAAGCCAACTTATAACCTGAAACCATTATAGTAATTGATTAACTATCACAAGCAAAGCAAAGTATCTGTTTGACAGATTCTATTCATGCTCAGATCCCTTCCCTACAGACAGGTAGTTAGATAATTAAGCAATCCATTTCACTGGATATATGCTAATACACAAAAGCAACTGACACACGATGAATCTTGCTAAGCTTTTGTTCAACATATGAAATACTGGATAATCACTCTCCTCTATGAAAGCACTTGACCTTTAAATTGATATCCCCCCAAAAAAAAAGACAGTAATTGGTACTCAAAGAGATATTGAATGCTCTGCAGCTAATCCAGAAGATCATTGCCCATTAGTCATTCTTAGATTTTTTAAAATCAAGGTGAGTATTTGATTATAACAAAGAGAAAAAGAAAATACTATTCAAGTAGTTGTGAATGCCTACACTCTCCTCTTTGTAAATCACAGTGACAATCAGAGTTATAGACTACCTGCAAACATGAATATAATTTACGCATTTGATCCCTACTCAGAGAGCAGCTTTATAAGCTATGAAGGACAGAAAGCGAGATTATCAGTGACAGCTGTCTGGGGCCCTGTCCTTCCTGCCCTCAGATCCCTGGGATTCCCGTCCCTGCTGCGCCCAGTGCCAGCTGCCTCCCTCCCAGCACCACTGAAGGCCTTCTCTCCATCCTCCTGTAGACCATGGATACCTGGGTGTTCTGGTTCTTGCTCTTGCAAAGCGTAGTCCAGTTCCCAGAGCCCATGGGCAATGGCTTGGATGAAGTGACACGGCTGCGAATGGAGGTGCTTGCAAAGCTCCAGGAAGAGGAGAAGATCCGTCTGGAGCGGGAGGTGGAAGAGCTGGCCCTGAAGCACTATGTGTGGGCTGGAGGAGACCTGCTGTGGCTTGCTTGCAGTACTGGCAGGTGTGGGCTGTTGCTGGGCTCCTGCTCCTTCTCTTGGCCCTGTGGTATATCTGGAGGAAAAGGAGCCTAAGGAGAGAGGAGCAGCAAGAAGCAAATGATGGTGCAGATGAAGAGGAGGGTAGAAACTTGGATGCAAATGAAGAGAATGTTGGAAATGCAGATGAAGGCCACAATGAGGTGAATGGAGAGGAAGACAACAGGGATGATGGCAATGCACAGGGAGTCGTCGACAATGTTGCTGCAAATGAAGAAGATGTTGTAAATGAAGTTGGCAATGAGGCCGCAAATGCAGCAAACCACAACCACGTGGGAAATGAAGTGGACGACCGTGATCGTGCCGATAACGTTGGGAGAATGTTAATGGAGCGCATCCAGTGGCCTCAACAGGACCTGCTGAAAGGATGCTGGTGGACAAGTATCCTGGTGGACCATTTTACCAGGTACTTTCGCCACATCCTGTCTGACAGTTCCTACCCAGTGCTGCAAGAGCCATCGGGGTGGGCAGTGCCTTTGAAGGCTGGAGCCCCCGCGAGCAGGACGTTGAGTACCAGCTGCTCGTACCCATGAGTCCTCCACAAGGGCACAGCTTCCACCTGGAGCTGGAGAATGCAGAGCAGAGTCACGTGAGGAACTTCCGCGTGCACGTGCAGCAGGAGTGCATGTGTGCGAGTGGGCAGCGGGGTGAGAACATGCTGTGCTTCCTGCACCACCCCGAGGAGGAGCTGAGGAGCTGTCAGGATCCCAGTCTCCTTCACACCCTGTGCATGGACTTCTACCTGGACGTGCACAAAACTTCCCGCTGGTTCTACCAGCTGGTGAGAACAACGTGGCCGGCTTTGCTACAGTCCCACAATTGGCACTTAGTGCTGCTGCCCTCCAGACACTTGTGCCAATTCAAGGTGAACAAGGGCACGGACAGCTACTGGATTGAGGGGCTCTTTGGGGTGCGGCAAGGCAACTCTGACGTCTTTGTAAGTAGCCAGCCTAGGCAAGCCTGGACCTCAAGCACAACGTGGCCAGAGAGCTATGCCGTGGCAGAGACCATGATCTACAGGTACATCGCCAGGCAGGCCCCGCTGGGCAGCCTGCACCTCAAATGCCTGCAGTTCTTCGCCCGTCTTCAGCTGGGCTTAGGCTTTTCCACCTATACCATCAAGACCATTGTCATGCACCTCCTGAACAGCTTACCCATGTCACAGTGGCGCAGGAAACATTTTGTGAGGCGACTGATGGATATCAATTGTAACCTGCGCACATGTGTGGAAACAAGACGCCTCAACCACTTCATTGTGGACAACCGGAGGCTTCCTGATGGGATCAGTTTGCCCCCAGAGGTGCTAATGGCCAGGGGATTCAACCTCTTCCATGACCTAGCAACAGATCTGGTTGCCCACTCGCAGGCCATGTGTCAGTACGTGGATCTGCAGAAGTGGTTATTACGAGTCCTGAAGAACGAAGATTGAGAGAAGTTCTCCAGTGCTGTGCTTTCAGGACTCGCATGTGGTGTTAGAGAACCACGTCACAGAACATGGGAAAAGAGGAGAGACTGCAGGATCCGGAGAGGGAAAGGAAAACTCTGCGTAGCAGCACTATGCCATCAGCAGCAGCACTGTCGTGTCAACAGCGTCCCCAGGACTGCATGAAGTGAGGGAGGCTCCACAATCTCTGGGCAATGCCCGGGATCAGTCAATGGACGACGTTCCACGTTTTACTTTGTCCCAAGAAGGGAAACCTTTAGGTGAACTGTGTTGGAGCTGACCTGAAATTGTGTATATAGAAGAATCTAGACTTTTTTTTTTTGTTTATATATATGTTGTGTATATATAATAAAAGAGAATGTTATAATAAAGAAATAATTTTAAAGATATGAAATGTCATTATATAATGATAAAATTGTTATAAAGAGTTGAATATGTAATTATGTTTCAATAATACAATAGAGCACAAATTTAGTGTTACAATCTTGTGACACTTCTTAGTGCCCTTAGTGCATTTCTATCTGGATTTTTGTAAAATAGTTAGAATTGTACCATATATATTGTATTTATAACCTATATAGAATATGTAAATAATATATTACGTTGTTGGAAATCAAGACTCCCTGTCTGAGTCTCTCAAAAGGAGGAAAGAATGTAGGATTTTAGATAAAGCCTGTAGAGAAATTAAGATATATTAAACCATATAAATAAGTGTAAGTTTTAGTATGAAGTAAGTTAGACTTAAGCAAAGTAAGCAAGAATGTATTTCATGCTTTCCTAAGCTCCTGAGTTGAAACAGAGTGCCCTAGGTTCCAGTTAAATCTTCAGTACTTTCGTAAACATAATTAAAAGACGGTAGAATATTGTTTTGCATTCTTTAGATAGAGCCAAGAACATAAACAGCTAGTACACGTATGCAGATAGACAGAGTAATGTGTGCAAATACAGGTATAGATATGTAAGAACTGACACTGTATTTTGCATTTTATAGTTCTAATAGGTGCAGAATCGTGTTTTTAGCTAATTGGTGAATTCAGGGTTCAAACACTCATTAGAGGCCTGCATTCCCTACCCAACCTGCCCTACCCAGCCTACCTACCCCACCTTCCCTGCCTACTGCTGCTGCTCGCTGCTGCTTGCTTTGCTTTGCCTGCACACATCCATGGAAGAAGAAAAGAAGAAAAGGAGAAAAGAAGAAAAGAAGAAAAGAAGTAAAGAAGAAAAAAAGAAAAGAAGAAAAGAAAAGAAGTAAAGAAAACCACTCGGCTTGCTGCCTGAGTCCTGGTGATTCTAGCTGCCAGCTGGGACTTTGTCCTGAAAAGGGCGCTTTAGCAACTTGGCCTGTGCCTTCAGACTGATGCACTCATGGACTGGTGCTTTTATACCATAAGTACATCTACAGCACCAATTCCTGCCCCATCTATATGGAAAAACGTCCAACTCATGAATGTCATATATATGGTATTATTTTTTCAATATACAAAGAAAGCCATAGATGTGTCTCTGTCTGTTGGGGACACATGATTATGCTGTATAGTTAGTGCATTTATGAGTGGCAAGCTGGAACCTGCTTTGCTCTTGATTCAATAACCTACAAGATTCCAGAATCTGGATCGTGCATGACTTTATTGACCTCAAGCAGACCTGTAGTGTTGGTAAATCTCACAAGTTGTGAATGTGGGCTTGTAAACAGTCTCCTTGATCTGGGCCAGTCTTGCAGTGCTGAATAGGTGCTAATCAGAAATTGGGCCCAGCTGCCTGCGGCTGCTGTGATCCCAGAATCACAGAAGGGCCTGGCTTGGAAGGCTCCTTACTAATGGTGTTGTTGCAGCCCTGCTGCCAAGGGCAGGGACGCCTTGCACTAGGCCGGGTTGCTCCAAGGCCCGTGCAGCCTG
Organism: Thryothorus ludovicianus; assembly: GCA_013397245.1. Taxonomy (NCBI): domain Eukaryota; kingdom Metazoa; phylum Chordata; class Aves; order Passeriformes; family Certhiidae; genus Thryothorus; species Thryothorus ludovicianus. The sequence continues at coordinate 23,347 of VZTB01016401.1, read as the reverse complement.
GTCTGGGCCACTGTACATATATTGCATGTATCACAAGTTCTTTTCTTTAGCAGCTGATGAGTATTCTTGTTGAGATGTTCTTTTGTATAATACATTGGAATATATATATCTTCAGTTTAGGAAAAATGAATTAAAAATGTTTAAATACAATGGGGAAACTGCAAAGCATTCAAAAAAAAAAAAAAGACACAAAAAAGTATTCTTTTATTACATTTTAACTGTTTTCCTGTTCACTAATCATACACTGCATCCCAGAAATCATATTTCCAACTATATTGTACAACACTGGCTAGATGACCCTGCTCAGAAGGAGGTGGTTATTGGGTCATACTCTACGCAGAGTCCAGCATGGGCTGGTTCACATCCTTATCAGGGACCAGGAAGAGAGGATGGAGAGCGAGTTTGCAATGACACCAGACTGGGGGATCTATTGATACACCCCCTGCTTAGGGATGCCATCCAAAGGGACACTGACAGGCACGTAGGGACATTGTGAAATTCAACAAGAACAAACACAAAGTCCTCCCCCCAGGAAAGAAGCTCCAGGACATAGTACAGGCTTGGGACAGGCTGGGTCTGTAGAGAAGGTGATCAGAATATGTTTCCCTCAATGTATATATAACCAAGAGCAGATCAGAAATTGCCTTCTTACAGTAAAAAAACTTCTCTGAGCACAGAATTGAAAAATCTTTATGAAAAAGAAAGCTGGCATCTTTAATCAGAGACACGGCTTCAATCCATTGCTCGGAAACAAACCTTTTAATATAAAAGACAAGTAACAAACAGGAAGCCGTGCATGGTACACAGAGCAATCAGGAAAAAGCAAAGGCTCTGGGTCTCACAGGGCCCTTTATATACTTCAGGCAACCAGGGAACTGGGGCGGGGACTGAGGGAAGTAACCAATTGTAACAAAGAACTTTTTAATAACAACTTGGAATTGAAACGGAGGGAATCTAGGAGTGGGTCTTTGTTCTCTTAGGACCAGAAACGATTTTCCCAGGGTTTAGAACCGAGACCCTTCTCCTCCTTCACCGAACTGATCCCAACACATAAAAACTGCTCCCAAAACCTTCATACCCTAAATATTTATCTTTGGATGGGATTAATTCTTTTTTTTGGAGTTGCTGCTACTCTTTGCACCGACTAGAGAAAGTCAAAAAGCCAAATTGCTTAGACAGCTTTTAAATAGCTAAAGTTGGAGCAATTAATCCCACCTAAAACTGAGGAAAAGGTAAAATCCAACTAGTGACCAAGGACAATAGCATTACCACTACAAATAAACGCTATATATATGTGTGTGTGTATGTGTGTACAAACATGGGACATCACTGTGCACTCTGCTTCTATAGCCCCCAGGCTACTCTATTTCAGCATTTAAACCCAAAATGGAAAAACGGATCACTGTAGGAAATCTTACTTTTGTAGCTGGACAACAGAGAAAAAGAGCAAGGAGATGTTTTCAAAGGCAAAAGCAGGAGTTAAACAGGTTTCTTTTCCCACCAACTTCCAACAAGAGCAGAGTTTCTCACTGGGACTGAGAAAGGCTTGACCAGAGACATCCAGTAGAGTGACCGCAGGACCCACTCCCCCACAACACACAAGCACAAAAAAAAGCAGCAGAGATCAAGGGCATCCTTGTCCTCCTCTGGACAATAGTGAGCAAGTAATTCTTTTTAAATCCCTCTCAAATGAGTCTGCCAAAGGAAATGTCTGAGACAGAGCGAGAAAATAAACTAGTTTACCCCTGCCCTACTACAATGCCTTGTTTACCAGATCATCACCCTTCATCCATCTCCACATCCTCCTTATTTGGTTACTTTTCTCATAATTATATCGGGAATTTTAATTCCAAACCATGGAAACTCTGAAGATATGTCCGTGTACATATGTGCAACACTTGTATATTGAGTCCTGTACCTAAAACCCAGCCAATGCCATGTCATGATTAAGAGTTATCAAAAGGTACAGCTGCTTCAGTGGTAAATAATGCTGATAACCTCAACCCTTTGGTAGCTCTGCTGATAAAAACTATTTCCTTAGCTCCAGTAATCCAGTCTGCAATTCCTTGCAGGACAACAGCAATTAAGAAACAAAAGTAAAAAACATGGAAGATGCTAAAACAGTTTTAGAGGCCTGAGGAAAACAAAAGCAGCAATCTTGTGTGCCTTTTCACTATCAGATCAAACTCAGTAAAAAAATCCAGTTACAGAGACATGACTCTTACATTATGGTTTTGGGATATAAACCTTCCCACAAAAGAAACTGAGTTAAGTCCAGAGTAGCCTACTATTAATATTATTATTTTGGTTAATATTATGGTTTTTTTCTGCCTGTGAGAAACAGCAGCTGAGCTGACTATGCCATTGTCAAAGTCAGTGCCATTCACAGAATGTGGGGTAGGCACAGTGGGATATAGGATTCAGTGCCCCACCTGGAACAGATGATGCTAAGGGACACTGAGTAAAGGTGAATGCAATAAACAGGAGGGAGAAGACAGTTGAGGGTAAAGAAGTTCTGTAGGAAGTGGAGCGGGAAACAGAGAAATTACAGGAAATGTTCTGGGTACAATATGAAATGTTTATCTTTCTGGTTCTTCTCATGTGTCCGTATAGCTTCAGACCAGCACCCTTTGGTTTAGATACTGTTTAGAGCACTGTGATGAAAGCAGCTGGTGTAAGCTCTATTCTAGACTCAAAAAACACCAGTCATTGCATTTAACCAGATAAAAAATATGGCATTTAAAAAAAAGGCAGAGTAGGACTGTTAAAGGCAGAGTATAACTAGCCATGGTTTGAAAACTGTTTCATGTTTCTGAACTCACTGGAGATATTAATGCAGTAATGTTAATAAAAGAGTCATTAGGAATTGCTGGTTCAAAGTACACAGCCATGTATGCTCCTCCTTCTGCCAAGGCAATCACAGCTGAAGAAGGTCCTTTCCTGCTACACACAGTCCCTGGCTGTAGATGGGAAAGCAGCCACACAGGACCTAATTTATGTGACCTTTTTGGAAGTATTTCACTGATAACATTTTCTAGGTCCTGATCTAGCCCTTAAATAGACAGTAGGTAATTGCCAAAAGATACTGGAAAATAGAGGCCCTTACTTGTGTTTATAAATGTATTTTCAAAAATCAAAGCACACTCTAAAAATCTTGGTCCTCTAGCAATGGTTTAGAACAAAAAGCCAAGGCTTTCCCAGGTGTCAGCACATTCATATGTGTTGAATTTGGACTGACATTACTACATATATATGAACAGAAATACTTAAGACAGTCCTGTTTCTGACTCTATTTTCCTTACTGCACGGTAACAAATTCTTCCCTTAGTGATTCTGGTGTAACACTGAGGTGCCTCAGTCAGATACAATGAGCATGTACTGTTGTCATTATCAGTACAATGCAGGGGAAATATATTGTGAAATGCTGGAGAATTTATTAATTCATTTATGGATGTGCTAGCTAGGGGGCCTAAGAGTATCATAAGCACTTGTACAGAGTCAACATCTTTCCATAATAGCATGGTGAACAAGGAAATTCCTGGTTGTTAAACAGCCTGCATCTGCAAGAGCAGACTGAAACAACCTCTCAAGTATATGTATTCCTTGATCCAAAAAGACACATTTTGCATCCGATGAATCACTTGTCTTCACTCTCTAAACACAAACAACAGTGTCCTATGCTCATGTACAGTAGCGTTAATCCAAGATAATGCCACCAAGTCAGCTGAGGTGCTCCAGATTTACACTGGTGTGAGTGAGAGCACTTGGCACCCAGTTCCTATGGCTGCCTCAACTGCTGGAGATCATCACAGTTCTTTCAAGTCAATGTCTCTGAAATTAATGTAGTTGTGCTGATTTACAGCAGGTGAGGATCAGCCTAGTGGTTTCTGGCTTTCAATTCTCTTCCTGTCAGCCATCTCATTTCAAAATGGTTTCAATACACAACTCCTAGCCAGAATTTCCTCCGCTATTTATAGGACTATTTCAAGAGTTTTTACGATAATACCCATATTTCCATCTTTATATCAGAGCTTTTTTCAGGATTGTGTTACAGCCAAACTATTCACATATCCAGATGACACCACTTCTTCCTCCTCTGTTCCCTTCCCTATTTGGGATGATTATACAGAGGAGAAAAATCTCTCACAGTCAGATCTTCAGCTGGTATAAATCAGCATAAAATTGACATTAGTGATTTACATCATTTAGCAATATAGAAGAAAAGACAAAAAGAAAAAAGAAAAAAAATAGGTTTTACCAATGCAGTCTAAAAATAGTAACAGGTCTTTAATATTGAAAGAATATTAAAATGTAACCCATATGTCCACCTTTGATGTGTGTTTTATGGGCTCAAGCTAGGCATCATTTACAGCTTGGAATGACAAAGCTTCTTGCTGTTTTGTTCCATGAAATCCTCAGCAATTCTGCCCCTAAATACTCCATACTTATTCAACATACTTCACCTCAAGTGTACTTAAAACACACCACCAAGGGCGTTCACAAGCAAAATCTGTTCTGTTGATTTCACATGTTCTTTTCATCCACCTAAATGATAAATTCAACCTATTGAAATAGGTCAGGATTAACAGAATTTAGGCATGATATACAAAAGTGCCTCAGGGGATCTATTAGACCTCAATTGTCACTGACACTCCAGAAATCTTACAGTAAATAATTTACCATACAATTTGCAATTAATCCATACAGACTTCCCTTATCTGTAATTTCCTGGTATCTGTGCCCACTTAGAAATACTTTTATTTCTCTTTTGGAGAGCTAGATTTCCTCCTACACTACACCCTTGTAAACTAGCACATACTTAATACTCTAATACTCTACTAAAAGTTCTTAATTAATAAAACAATCCAGATCAGAAGAGAGCTGGACACACAGCAGAGAGAGTTGACAAATAGAATCCCCTGCAGGGACAGACTCTGAGTCTGCAAAACCCTTCTAAGAATCAAAGCAATCTACACCACAAGCACATTTTCCCAGTACAGAAGTGCTTGCAGGAACTGGCAGTTTCTACAAGTATTTAAGTAAAAACAAAGGAGGTAAAGCTGACTATTGTGATATCCACTTGTCAGACAAGATGTCCTGACACAGTCTTCTGGGGTAGATCTGATAGCCAGTGGCAGAGACTACATATGTGGGAGAAGCTGTGCATTACTGAGGGCAATATTGAATACAGGCTCTTCAATCCAGCTCTCTCAGGTTGACAAATAAAAGTCATTCTCCCTCCATCACCACCCACACACATATTTTCCCCAGGGTCGAAAGGGTTGAAGTAACATTAGGCACTCCTGGCCTGGAAATTAGTTGTTACATGTTTGTGGGGGCGAGGGGCTGGCAGAAGGGCAGATCTTATTTCCAATAAATGTTTCCTCCTTTCATTTCCCTTCACCTTCCACATGAGATAGCAAAAGGATATCAGTATTCAAAGCTGATGTCAAAGATTTAATTTTGTACATTTCATACTACTTGAAATCAGGTTATTGCTTTACCTTTATGAAGATGAATCCAAATTGAAAACAGGAAACCAGAGGAACCGTGTGGATGCCAGATTCACAACTTCAAGCATTTAAGTGAAAATAGCATGTTTTTACACTCTTAGTTTCTTATTCAGCCTAAGGAGTGGTGAGTCGGTACATGCAGAAATCAAATGAGGCTGATGAGCAATGGCTACTAAATTCCTATAGGAAAGGTAACCATCTTCCATATTTCTGCTACTTCATCACAGGCAGAAATTTTTTTCACTTACTGGGATAAAAGTCACTCATTCTGTTGACCTGACTGAAGTTATCAATATTATGGCTATAAATAAGTACTGACACATAGTAGGGCTATTTCAGAGTGTAACTTCTGGATATGATTGCTTTTTAAAAAATCTGTAAGACTAATCAATAACAACACTAAATTCAATGTCATTTCAGGTAATGACACATAAAACTGTGTAAGATGTACATACTTTGTTAATAAGCTGCCACTCCTTAGAAACTGTCATGTAGCTAGACCACTAATTTTAGCTAATGAGATACGAAAGATCCAATAAAGAAGATGAGCAAGACAGAGGGTAATATTATTATGCTGCTCTCTAAAGTGTCTCAGTCAGAACAGCTAGCCAGGGAAGAGATCCCAAGAATCTCTGTGAATTATAATAAATTTAGCTTGGTAAGAGTCTAGGCTGGAATTTGTGAAATGTATATAATTTTGATATAACTTCTTATGTTTGAAAACACTGGAGGTAAAATATTGTTCCTGCTTAAGTTAAACAGACATTGACATCAATGGAATGAAGACTTCATCTCATGATTAAGACCAGAGGTAAACCAGTAAGCAATTCTGTTAAAATCCCATTCATGAAGTTCAAGAATCAAGTAAAAACTTAATCTTCTATTAAGCTAGAGCTGTTCCTTGGAAATACACATTCAAATGGCTATGACTAGGTAGTATGAGAATTTATTTTCTATCACGGTGTGATAATTCTCAACAAATAATAAATCTAAGTTTGAAGCTGGCTGTTTCTCCCTACTGGTGATAAAAAGCAGTCTGCAAGCATTCGGTTCCTGCCACTTATTCTGGCAGGAGGCAACTGCAGATGAAATGTACATGGAATTCTTTCTGCTCTCTGGCTAAATAAGCAGGTAAGCACTTTAACACAAAACCTAAATCTAAATTAGATACTCAGAACTGACCTCTCCGTTCATTAAACATGGAGCATGGGACAATCAGCCTTTGGCTTTTGGTACCACAAGATTTCTGCAGTAGCTTAAGAAAAATGTATTCTGCTATTATTTGCTGAACAGAAATAGGGTTGTGGACAGAATAGCAGCTGAAGTGAATTGTGAAATTTATGCTCCAAATTTTTAAACTCCATGCCCAAAAACAAAGAGTAGAGTAACTTATTCCTCAACAGATGCACACAGAGGTAACACTGAATAGGAGTTAATACATTCAACAGCTTCCACACTCAAAACATTTAGAAGAATATTTGCACCACTTATTACAAGTGCACAGTAGAGATCACAGTCCCCAAGGATGAACACAGTCCTGCATGACCAGACTGATCTTCGCTATTATCATCAAATTTAAAAATTTCAGTCCCTGCACCACAGGTGTACTAGGATTCAGCAGCATGCAGCATAAATCCTCCTTTTCCCTCAACTTTTCACACGTGGTAGATGTATCAGCAATGAGCTCCCAAAACATGTACTATTTGATTGGAGTCCTTTTGTCTCAGACTAGAGCCTTGGATTACTGAGAGATGAATAGGTTGCACACAAGCTAAGGAAATGGGTCCATAAGTTGTGCAACAAATATTTACACATGTCTGTGAGTATACGGGATTCTCATTAGGCAGGCTTTGAGATAAGCACTGAAATTACTTCTGACTGCAAACCAATCCACATGAACCATTTAGCCAAGATCACCCTATCATATGCAACTCCTCAGACTACTTAATTGCCTGTCCTAGTGACCAGATAATAAGATCAAATGGGCCCATAATAGCTTCCCTCAAACTTTCTTACCACTTATATAATTGAGAAGTGCACAGAAAGTCTGCTAATTATGTAAATCCAAATTTTATTACCAATGTTCCTGTCAGAGAAAAATGCTATTATCCCACAATAACTACTGAAATATCCAAAGAAAATTATACCAGAAGGAACTTCCATTCTAGAAAAATATTAAGAATTTTAGATTAAAAGATTGAAATATCTGCAAATATGATGTGAAGAAGCAGAAGTGAAAATAGAAGGAATTTCTGTTATTTTACACTGCCATAGACATTAACACCAGAAGCATGCAGACATTAAGAAAACATAACCCAAATAGCACAGTTGGGTAGAAATTAATTATGGTTAAGGCTTCTGGAAACTTGAAGTAAAATGTGTTCCTGTACCAATATGTAAAGTCTATGAAAAACAAAATAAATACACCACCTGAAAAAATCAGCTTGTGCCCACAAAGTTCCCAGAGGGACATAAACATAAATAGTCCTGGCCTGACTTCTTTGTAAATAAAGAGGTTGAGGGTCTCTTAATTCCCACAAGCAGCAAATTCTGAGGGAGTAAAATGAGCTCTGCACTGACCAGAGGAGCAGGCTGCCTCAAACATCACCAGTTTCTACAGACTATTTGTTAATCCTAATTACATTTGGATTTCCCTTTTGAATTTCTTCTGAACAGCTAAAAAAGGTATCTTTGTGAATGTCCAGTGCTTGAACTTAATGTCCAGGGTGTATCAGCCAGTGCTGAGGCTCTGATAGCATCATTACTATAACCTACATAAAAACTGCCTTACAAAGCAATTCAAGAATTCCTGCAAAGAAGGAACAGCACTGATATGCTAAGAAAAAGAATTTCTAAGTAGGACTGGTCAGGAAATACTTTTTTTCCAGTGCACTTTTTTCTTTTTCTTTATTCATTTTTAATTTTCTATGAAAAAATGACAGCCCACATGTTGAATTATTTTTCTTTTGGGTTTTTGTTTTTCCACTGATTTGATGAAAAGCCTTTTTCATTAAAGAAGACATCAACTTTCTTGGAAAAAAAAAAAGAGAAAAATTCAACTTGGAAAAAGTATTTTTTAATATAATGCTATCTTGTGATCATTGTAATATTTGATTACAAGCCTAAAGTAATCAAACTACCATGGCATACATCTCAAATAATACAAATGAATACACAAAGTATTTTGTCTTTCACAAATATTACAGCAAATATTACTCAATCATTCAAATGGGGCTGCAACATGAGTACAAAAGCAGATTTTTGGCTGCTATCAATCAGTACAATCTCAGTAAAGTTTATAGAGCTACACACACTTAGACGAGATTAAAATCTGCCCTCAAGGTTGAACACTGGCAAATCAAAATATGTACTTTTTTAATTTAGTTACTCTGAAGAGAAAAAGTATTTCCTCCCTTTGATGCTATTAAGTAATGTGGTCCAAAAGAACAGAATATTACATTCTTCAGCAGAAAGTTTCACTGATTAAATAGCACTGGAGTCAGAGCTGAAACTCTTACTAACTTTGCAACTCCAAAGTGGTCATTTTTAACCTTTTAGAGTATCTACTTAGCTGTCGTATCAATATGCCCTTTGTTAACCTGTAACCAAAAAGAAGAAAACAAAACAAAAGGTAGCTAAACATTCACTCTTCAGTTCTTGGTGTTACTGGGCTAGTCAGGAAATTAAAGCATTGGTACAGGAATTAAAAGGATGAATATACAGGGAGAGAGGTCAAGGTTTGAGTGGCTTCCTCTTTCTTGGCACTGGAAAGCCAGAACAACTGTGCATCACTGATCCAGCTCCAGATGCTGGGTAAGAGGCTGGTAATTGATGGAAACATAAGAGAAAACAGCATTTCCTAGCAAGGACCCAGAGAAAATACCACAAAAACATTATTATTTTGGATGATTCAGAGATGTATTCCATAGAAAAATGTCCAAGTGAAGGAAAATTGCCTCCTTATAGTCCATTTATTTAAAGTACTTGCAATCAAACACAAGATTGGGAAACTTCAGGAAAGGTTAATGTTATAAGTTAACCATCGAAAAATTCACAAATGCACACATATACACCCATAAATAAAACATATTTAATACCATAAAAACATGAAAAAATATATATCTAGGATAAAACTATTCTCATAAATCTGTACAAACAAAGTCAATTTATGAAAGTGACTGGAGGAAATATGAAATACATTTGTGATATATCACACACACCTGTTGACCAGAGACCCAGACACCCAAGTTCACAGGTTTTAATATTTTCCTTGGCTCTGATCCCACAGTGGGACTGAGTAGAACAGACAGCTGTCAGCAGGTCAGTGAGTGCTACACAACCCAGCATGACACAGCCACCCCAGTTCCCTCCTGCTCAGGCAGAAAAAGCTTCTTCCTCAACAGGTTCCCTTACAAAATTTAGCCACACCCTAACTTCTGGAGCTGCAATGAGCCTGCATCCTTTTCCACTTCTTTCCAGCATCAGACACACATCTGGCTTTGCAGGACACTTGTATCCAGGACCTCGGAGCAGGGCTGGAATCTCAAGGGAGTTTGTAGTAAACGGGATGCAATATGGAGCTCTGGGACCTGCAGAAGGCAAACCCAACCATCTCATATTGGCTCCTAGTTTAGAACTTGACACCCCAATGTCATTCCTCTTGAGCCTTCCAGGACAACTTCCATTCTGGACTTCCTTCTTTTACTTTGAATTCATCCTGGGCTCATATCTCAACAAATTTTCCTTTTCTTTTCACACTCTTTTTTTCCATTCTCTCCCTTGGGTAAACCAGGAGCAAGTCCAGCCTTTCTCTCCCTCCCATCAGGTTCATATAGACCATCCAAAAGAGGGGAGAGTACATGCTGTCCACATGTCTAACACACAGGTTTTGTGTAGCCGCCCAACAGATGCCCACTGTCCAAGCAGCCAGATTTATATGAAATATACCAAAAATATGTTGATATATACTGAAATAACATCCAGAGGATACTTCCAGATGTAATATCAAGTAAAAAAACTCTAATAACATAAACTAATATACCCCATCTTTAGAAATTGTCTGTTTCTTTAGTAGTAGTGTCCCACTACCCCTTCTCCTTGTTTCTGCAGAAGAGCAGCACATGCTTGTACTGTAAACCATAGTGGAAAAGCACTTCACGAACATCGCAGATCCCAGGGGAGACATCAACAGCAAAAGAGTGATTTATCACTAGGTCATGTTTAGTCAGAGAGAGGGTTAGTTTTGAAAGGAGAAAAAAAAAAGCAATCTTGGACAGGAACCACTAGTATAGGTGGTTCAAATCTTTGTACTGCTACTGTTTACCAAAACATACTTCAGAAAAGCAACTTAATCCCTCCCCATCTCAGTCACCTTGCTTTTATATGGAGATAACAATCCCTCCCATATCTGATCTTGATTGAGGTTTCTAAATGCTGCTATAATAAAGCCCAGACAGCCCTTTGTGAGTATCTTGACCCATGTCCATACTGTAACCTATTTTCCCCTATGAGAAGTCTTGGCACTCTGGCAGACCTTGTCTTCAAAACACAAATCTGGAAAGTTCATCTACATATGAACTTCCAAACTGCAACAGTTATTGCTTATTTAAAGAGGGTCCTTACTGCACCTTCCTGGGACGTATATTCCCAAACAAGTGAAAATCCCTATTGCTAGCAGCAATATGGAATTCTGTTACATGAAGGTTTACTTGCTATAAAAATTTGGCAAAGTAAACACAGAGATCTCTATAATCAAGAACTTTTTTTTTCTTCCCTGCTTGCTCTGCTTTTCTGTGTAAAAGCAATTATAAAATAGAGGTCTTGGTGATAATTTTACTGATCAGCTGGAGAAATTTAGATAAATTTGGCTTTTCATGGACTGCAGCTGTTGCTCTTTTTCAGTGCCTTAATGCAATTAATCATTCCAATGTGCTGGCTTAGGAATGCTACTCCAGTTTTCCTCTACCTTCTATCATTAATCCTAACAGTATGAATCCAATTGCAAACGTTTATTTTTGTTCTGTAGCATCCCACTTTTCTCCCCTCTGCTGCCTGCAGTGGTAGGGAGTTCTGATATGGAATCAGCTGCCATCTTTCTGCAGCCTTCACTTGCTTTCTGCAACAAACTGAAGATTTTTCCGAATCTTGGACAAAAGTTTTCTAGGATGAACAGTGCCAAGGCAGGGCATCCAACTCACAGCAGACATGTTGGCTACATGTTGTGAATGACCTGCAATATAAGGGAAAGAGAATGAATCCAAACCTGGCAATAGTCATCCTCCTTCCCAAACCCACCTCCCCTCCAAAAAAATCAGCAAAACTCAAGCAAAAAAACAAGAGTAAAATTTTACAGCTCAATTAGAAAGGAGTGGCCTGAGAGTCAAAAGCTAGCAAATTAAATAGAATTTTAATGAACTTGTTCATAATTGAGGGTATTAAGGAAGAAAACTATCTGGTAAAATGGCACTGCTTGATTCAAATTCAGCAATAATTCATTATTAAATATGATATCTAATGACTATCTAGACAAACCTGTAAGGAATAAAAGCAAAGGCCCAACTCCTCCAAGAGTTTCTGTTACTGTTTTATTTCCTGGTATGTGATTCACTTGGGTCAGCGTGGATCATTGCATGGTTTCGTATCCACTTGAGAACTTTTATCATTCTCAGTACTGCATTTCCTGATGTGGAAGAAATGGGCTTTATTTTCTTTTCTGCAAAACCTGATAGTTGCAACTAGTTATTTACAAAATCTTCACAGATTTTGTGTGTAATCACAAGCCAAATATTTGTGGCTTTTCTAAAACACTAGTCTAATATCCCCCAACCTGCAATCCCCATACATTAGCTAGAATTTTTATCTTTTCTAAGGAAAAATTGAGTCTTTATTGAGCACAGGAATATCTTAAAGACTGTGCTTTTAGCCTCCAAGTCCTTACAAGTTTCCCCATGACAGGCAGAACAAGCCTTAAATCATTTTTCAAGTTTCAGAATTCAAGTCTAGATTTGAACTTGGAAAGAACTTAATGTAGATTTTAAAATAGCTTAAAAACCTTTTTGACTCATTATCTTAACAAATCACACACTAATTCCCAAGACAGATACTCTTTAAAAAGGCAGTTCTCAAGGTGATACAGGCCCAGACAGATAGAAAAGGAAAGGGAAATTTCATTGAAAAGTTTGAGGAGTTTTGAGCAGTTGTGAAAGCAGAAATTCAGATCGTTTGGAACAGATTCAGATAAAAATTAATTAGGTGAGCTGGAGCACAGGAAAGAAAACTCTGTTAGTACAAGAAAGTGCTATGAAGCAAAGCTCCACAGAATTAAGAGAGCCTTGCAGGGAAAGTCCATTTTCCTATCTATTCAATCCAGCTGAAGCTGAGCAGCAGGTGTGTGAACTTCTGAGTGCTCAACATGCAGCACTGAATTTTTTTCAGGTGTCAACTTCACCTTCCTTCTGCCTTTGATGATCCTTATGGGTCTCTTACAACTCAGGATATTCTATGATTTTATAAATGAGTCCATTCCAGAAAGCCTAGATGCAATATAGTTTTAAATATTTAACTCCACAGGTTCTCATGAATTTCACTTTTAAATTAGTGCTGCTATTAGCATCAGCTACTTTATTCTCTAAATAATAATAAATAAATAAATATCTGTGAAATCTGGTTTTCTCTAGGTTTGTTTATCATGGTCAGGTGTGGAGGATGAGGAGCCCTCTGCAGCAAGGCCCCTCGCCTCTCATGGAGAAGTAAGGCTGATAGTCTGAGTCATCCCAAGATCAGCAACTCACCTCAAACTCATGGTGACCTGGTGCTCCAAAAATGCGGCACACCTTGCTTCCTTATGCAGATAGCCTGTACCCACCCCCTGTCTGTCCCTATAAACCCCCAGCCTCAGCCTCTGACCCCATGAGTTTTCTGTCCCCGGCTCCCTTTGCAGAGACACTGACAATAAAGCCATCTCTGTGGAACTGCCATACAGACTCCTCCCTCTGTCTCTCTCTGTCTCTCTGTCTCTCTCTGTCTCTCTGTCTCTCTCTCATTCCTGTGTTGGCCTTGGGCTAGCCATAGAGCTGAAAATCACAAAAGCTGAAATCACTACTCTGAGCTGATATCACTTGCTGGAATTCCCCACACAGCCAAGGAAGCAGGGCTCTGCTCCTAGAAGGTGTTCTCTTGTGAGACTCTTCTCTCTGGGAAGGATACAGGCCCCTGGGTGAAAACTCTCACCCAGCTTTCTGGCTATATCAGTCAGGTTCCCTTGTGTTTTGAAATATGTATGCTCTGATAAAAGCTCCTTCCAGTTTGGGGTATTATGAAAGGTTCTTTCATGTGGAGCCTCTGAGATTTCATACACAGTGAGCTCATACTACAGCTTTGCCCCAGTGGAGACACATATAAGCTCTCTCTCCTCTACCTCGCTGCCTACTTTTTACAAGACATGTTGGAATAATGTAACTTCAAGACTTCTTTCTGCCACATTTAACTGAAATTGCCTACTAGGCTTTTAATTGGAGGACAAAAGGAGGTACATGTTCTGAGACAGCTAGTCTTGGATCTTCAAGTCAGGACAAAGAGGTACTCAGAGGCTGGTGCATTTCAGAATGCTTTTCCTGAAGGGACACTGAGCAAGACAAACTTGTTGTGGATCAGAGACCATGGCCTCACTCACTCCACTAACATTGAGACAGGCCCTGGGGAAAGCATGAATCCTCTGAAAACAGTCCAGAGGGAACTATGTTTGCTCAGTCCTCCATCAACTGAACTATCTCACTTCCACCACAAAGACTGCAGCAAGTGCACACACAAAGGGTCACAGCCCAGCTCACAGCTGGCAAGCTAGTGCTCTCTACTTGTGTTCAAAAGCCAGTCTTCCTTTTGAAAACAAAGGCTGCAGCTTCACAGAAAAACTGAAATCCACTAATGGGACTTCTGTCCAGGCAAGGATTGCAGGCTTGGTCTATGCCCTGTAGGTGAGTGATCCTATACCTGCTCCTTTCCAGCATTCCTGTTTTCAAGGCACGTGAGTATGAAATGTGAAAACAAACCTTTGCAGCTGCTTTCTTCATGTCTCCACTGCAGCTGCAGGGAGTGGCTATTCAGCTCTGTGTTGCTCTAAAAGCACTTCATAAGGAGGCCAAAAGCAACTACATGCAACTTTGTTCATTTAAAATGTTCTCAGTGGCATTATCCAATCACTAGCTGAGGAGCTGCACAGACTGTCAGTCAGACTTCTAGTCTAGTGCCTTCTAGTCTTCAGTCTAAGTAGAGCTTTCCCCCATGTGCTCTTATCCTAAATTCCCTGTAATATTTTTCCTTTTAGTTAGTGTGGAATATTTCTAATGCTTGTTATTTAAAAATCTGTACCTACAGGATGGGATTAAGTTAGACTATTCTTACGTGTACAAAGGAAAGGACTGATCACTGCATGCAAGAATTCATCAATAGAGAAGAGCTTTAGCAGTAGGATTATATGTCCTTTACACATTGTTTGAGGCATGGTTTATATCATCACTGATATAAAGGGCCAAAACATATGTAAGTGCCAATAGAATAGGAATCAGTCAAATGAAGTTCTTCCATATAGATCCTTAAATGATGGATGGTGTCACTGGGGCATTCTGGGGAAAATTATTTTTCCAGGTCTTGGTATTAGCTTCTGTATCCTCAAAATACAGAAAATCCAGCTACCAAACAACAGTAGACTTTTGCACTAGTAGAGATTATGCTCAACTTTAATCCTGAGTTTACTGTTTGGTTTCAGAACTCACTCAAAACATAACTTAAGAAAAAAATACTGAAGGAGACAGCAGACGGAATCTCAGCCTCAATCAGCACCAAAGCCAATACTAACCAAGGATCTTCACAACATTGCCAAAACAAACCTCTCTGTGGCCAGAGAAGAAAGTCATCAAGCATATTTGATACGTGTGATAATCTCCCCAAACAACAGCACAAAAATGCACTGCTAAGGGTATTTTTATTGACAGATGCAGGATAATTGAAATATACAACCTCTGTTCAGCACTGACAGGGAAGTGTTCATTTAAAGGACTGTCTAAAACTAGACAAATGCAGTAAGTTGTGTTATTTTCTTCACTAGGGCCATTCCTTCCTTGTATTACCAACAGCCTGAGTTTATTCTTCCTGTCTAAATGAGTTCTGACCATCCAGTCAGGGTGCAGAGTAAGTATTGCATGAGCTAGACAAATCCAAACACAGGTCAAAAAAAAGCTAATCATAAGAGTAGTGATATTTTGAATAGAGCTCAGGATGTATGTCCTTAAATCATTAGATAACTGTTTATGAGCAAGGAACACACTTGCAATTGTCAGGACCAGCTAAGAAATAGGAAGGGATAATTAAATCAAATAATTTAGTAGAAAAAAATATTAATTGATTGAGAGGCTCTGATAATGACAAAGATGACCTTTGCTCTTTCTCAGGTGGATTTGATTTTTTAAACCCTAAATAAAGATTGCTTTAGTTTTAGCAGCTAGAAAGAAGTACAAAGTCTGGAAACTTATAATGATTCTTTGTTTCTGACTTGCTCCTTATCTCTAGAAAGATAGTAGACCTGTGCACATGTAACCAGCTACATAGCTGAGGGAGCAATGATTGTCCACCTGGCACAGGTACAGGGCTGAGATTTATCTTGTTAGAGATTGCTATGGGGAGAACTTGGCTTGGTCAGCATGAGTGAAAACCACTGCAGTTCACAGTATTCAAAAAATACCTTTCAGTTGCTAAATTACTGAATAAATAGTTTAATGATGCTTTAGATGTCTCTGCCAACAACCCAGTGCAGCTTGATTCTTATCATCAGCTTGTTTTCATCATGCAGAATCTCCTTCTGTAAACAAAGGCAGGAAGGAGTATGCAGAAGCTATTAGGAAAACAGTTTACTGCTTTCTTGGTCATGAATAAGGTGCCTGGAAAACACATTTTGTCTATTCCAAGCCCTCCTATAGTTAATGCATTGTTTATTCCCCAGAGAAGAGATGTGAATATACCTCAGCCAACACAATGCTTATGAGATGTTCATTTGAGCATCCTCCATTCATGATCTGTGTTCTTTGCACACTACAGTCATATAGGTGGAGTAAATATAGATCTTGAATGAAGGACTTAATTTTGGGTTTCACGTTTAATTTTAATTTCTGACAGAAAGGATAACAAAGAAAGTCAGGTAGTAAAACTCTTTTTTATGTGAGAAAACAGCGTTTTTTTGGTGAGAACTGTGAACCTCTATACTNGTTTTTGAGTTTTGGTACAGGGGAGTAGGAATTTCCAAAATGGAGAAACCTCGTGGCTTTAGGTTTCTTCCTTCTTCTTCTTCCCTCTCCATCTTCTTGGTGATGGGGACATGACTGATTGGTTTAGAGTAGAATCTGACTGTCTAATGTAGAGAATAGGTATTGGAGATAATTAATAAATAGTCTGTACGTAACTTTTAGTATAAAAGATAAACGCCGCCTCTGAGGGGGGAGAAGGCCTTCGACTGTCTTGCTGGAAGGAGCTCGGCAGGGCAAAAAGAAAATGTTTTAGATAAGAGAGAATAAACAACCTTGGACACGAGACCTGAAGAGTTTCTGCTCTTTTCTCCCATCTCTCGCTGGGGAAAAAGGACTTTACATTGTCGGGAATTTCTGCAAAATAACAGAAAATCCAACAACTAAGTACAATAGAAACTGTCCAAAACCAGTGAGAAGCAAAGGGCACAACACTGTGACTAGCTCTAATGCTCCTCTAGGGATTCACTAAGCTTGTAGGACTTCAGTAGTTCTACTAAAAAACATGGACATAAAGCACACAGTTATGTATTTTATGTTTCTGAGGACTCTAAAAGACAGTAATGCACGCAAATTAGATTATTTCCTCTATTTTTAGATTTAAAATAGCAACCAACAAATCTACCCCATTTCTATTTTAAACAGTCATGTTTCTCTCTGTCATTCATTATCCCTTTAGAAAGGCACATGCAGTACACAGGTCTCCAGCGGGCTGCAAAGCCTTCTGAATTGAGAGTCTAGTTTAAAATTCTCGTTTGCACCAACAATCATCTTTAGCAAGATGACATTGAGCAGAAGGAGCCACATCTGAGAAATGCTCAAGGTTAAATGCACATGCTTCAGAAGCCTATACCCAAAGGGAGGAAAAAGAAAAAACAAGGAAAAGAAAACAGACAGGACTTCATGAGACCTCAGAAGTAAATAGAAAGGAGGTGAGAGTTTACAGATATTTTAATGCAGTGTAGGTTGCCACTGCAAAGCCATGTCCTGTATCAGCACAGTCTGCCTTGATTTAAAAGCAGGCAATGTTCACATTGCCAGAGCAGAAAAAGTTATTTTTCATGGGAAAAGTGATTGTTAATGCTGGCAGTTGACTGAGGCTTATGGCCAAGGGTTTAACATGGCAACATTCTTTTGCCTTAAGTAGATTCTTGGACCCCTACTCTCTTGCAAAAGAGGTCCGTGTGGAATATGTGCTCTAAAAACTTGAGCTCTCCTCCCTCCTCTATCACAGACAGTACCACAGACTCTTGCTTAGCTGGTCTACTTACAGCTTAGGCCCCTATCAGAATTTGATCACATGAAATGAAAGTGTTAACACATACCTGGAAGCAAGGCCTGCATTTTGTTATCTTTTTCAAAGTGAATTCTTAGCTATGAACTGGATGTATTACAGAGAAGGAAAAGGCCAATTGGCCTAATAAACTTTCCACCTCCTTCAATCCCTCCCTTTCTGTAGAAATAAAATATGTCTCCTCCTGAACTCATTTATAAAAGCTTGATTTAATGACCTAACTTGGCATATGTCTGTTATTCTAGGAGCATGCAGGCAATGGGCCAAAGACAGCGCTTATGTGATGGGCACAATCCTCCCTGCCTGCTAAAGGAGCTGTACCCCTTTTGCGTGGGTTTAATTTGCTCCAGCTTGTCCACAGTTACAGAAGAGGGCTGGGGGATGAGGAAAGCTGAGTTGCATTCCCAGCTCTGCCAGAGGCTGGCCACAAGGCCTTAGGGAAAACAACCTCTTGGCTTTGTTCTGCCTCAGTTTACACAGTCTCTAAGCTACTCATCTCCTCCAAGGGAGGTCTGTGAAGCTGAATTAATACTGGCAATAACTAAGCACTCCAGAGGACAGGCAAGAAATACCAAGCATACTGTAAGCAAAGGGGCAGTTTAAAAATCAGGGCAGCTACATAAAAATCTCTGCCTTGCAGATACTTATTGGAAAGGGAGGATATTTAAAATCAGATTAAGTTCTGGAACAAATTCTGCAGACTCAACTTTTACAAGTACAAACTTTCAATGAAATCCAGGAGAATACTAACACGTATAAGAATATGCCTATACATGGAGGTGCTTACAGGGGCAGGCTCTGCATGACTGCTCCTGACTGCCTAGAGTGCAATTACAGAAATCAAATTGGTAGAATCAGATCCTGAGAAGGAAACTGGGTAGAGGTGTGTTTACTAGTAGCTTTTTGGTCCTCTGATTAATGCAAAAAGCGGAGCAGCTAAAAACTCTACTGCCAGGAATTTCAGAATCTGACAGGGCTGATCCTTTCCCCCAGCTTATTAATTCAGATGACGCTTTCTTATAAAGGATTTAATGCAGAGAAGTGTGACTGGTTTGACACTGCAGTTATACCAGAGCCTGCCCCTTTTTCGCCAACAGTATGAGACATCTCAGAAGTGCCCACCAAGAGAGGAGCAACTGTGCCAAGCAATTCCCCTCCTGGTGACCACACTGTTAGACAGTCCTGTGGCCACCTTTAACAGAACCACCAATGACACATGCCCTTACCTTGAAACACATAAAATCACCACTATGGTGAAACATCACTTCTTTGGACATGGGGTCAGCCCCAACTCTTATACTTCACAGTTGGTTAAAAGCATTAAAAAGAAAAAAGCTGAGGAGTTTTTCCCAGCTACAAATTTGCTTTTTAGTCCCTCAAATAAGAGAAACAATGCTTGCTCTGGTCCGGGACTGCACTTCTTTGCACACTTTCTTCCCTTGCAGAGGGATTACATCCATCATTTCTGTTTGCTTTGGCAGCGCGTTGCCTCAGGTGCTGGGATTTCTCTTGTCTAACACACAGCACTGGTGGGTAGTAAAATTATTTTTGGACAACATCATCCCACTCACTGCTATGTTCATTCACAGTGTAGTGAAGTCAAACCCATTGTGAACAGACTAAAAGTCATTTCAACTGTCAGCAGGAGGATTTACACAACTTCTTTCTTTTGCTCAAATAGTGACTGCAGGGTAAAAACAGCTGTTCAGCCAGTAGCAGCATGAGCTCTTTTCAAACAGAGCAAGATGGGGGAAAGGAGGGAGTTAATGAAAAATAAGTCTTATAAAGCATTTCTTTTAGTTGAAGACAAATAGATATATTCTGTAAAGCCAAGAGTCCAGCTTCCCCGTTTATTTTCTTGTACTCCCCCCTACCAGAGCTCCATCCTCACAGGTGGCAGGTGTTGGACCCCGCACACCTCCAGCAGCTGCAGCAGAGACTGGCGGTCTCACACTGCCCTCTACAGTCTGCTCAACCATCCAGCGACGCAACTGATCGAGCTAAAGACCTGCCAATTTGGCCAGAACTCGTGACATATTAAAGACATCAGAGTGTCACATACCAGGCACATAAACCAGTAGTACTGAGACATCTACTCAGGGAAACAAATGGCTCAGAGAGGGTCTCTCCACTAGGACTTCTCCAGTACAAGAGATGATGTTGCGATCATTACTCATTACCATTTCTTCCACTGGCAGATTCCTCCTTCATCCTTAGAAAAGCTGGGGAAAAGAGCGTAGATCACAGCTGACCTTGGTAAAGAAAATTGCCCTGAGAAGAAATAAGTGGCCTCCTCACCATTCACTCCCACCCCCGCACCCCTCTGACGTGCCTTTTCCCTACCAGCCTTGGACACAAGCACTGCTCATATTTTTCAAGCAAGTGTTTCTTCTGTCCCTAATTACACACCAAAATACTTTCAAGATAAACTTGGTGTTTAAGAGATGGCAAATGCTTGCCTTGACCTTTAACACAGATGGCTTTGAAAAGATATTACCGTGTCCCCTGATATTCTCTCCCCATGCTTGCTTTCTGCCATATCAGGTTATCGCTAGGTAGCACAGGGGGATGGTGGCAGATAAGACAGGAAAGATGCCTGATGATTTTTCTTTTTTTAAGAAGAAAAGGGAAAGACCACATACCCTGTAACACAGATTTATTGCAGGCAGCAAAATGTCCCCTTATTGGCACTCACGGAAATTTAGTGAGGAGAAAATCCTGTAAAACCAAGCCCAGATACCACAGGCCATAAGCAAAAAAAAAATAAATAACTAAAATCCCACATGTGTGTGTGCATTAATGTGTGTATAAATATAGAAACCATGTCTTCATTAAACTCATATAAAGTTTGTACACCTTCCCCATTGTGGTTGGCAAGAGCTTGTGTCCCAGAAGAATGACTTTAATCTCATTTCAGACTCAATAATATAGTGCCAGATGTTCTTGGAAATCTATTTTGCCCCTGTACATTGTGCAATTAACCTTTCAGTTTCCCAGAGATCAAATTAGAGCTGTGGAAATGCTTCCAAAGCCTTCTCTTAACAAGAGAAGCATGGAGTGTTTGAAGCAACTACTGAGCCATTTTCCTAGCCCTCTGCTCCTTTAGACATGCCAGGAAGGATGTCAGGTCACCTAGAGATGTCATTGTTTCACTTGCAGGGGGAAAAATATAAATAGTCCAGGCAAGTTTCTGAGGTGAGAGCTTGATAATAAGAAATGCAACTTAGAGGATTACCTTTCCTTTGACTACAGAAATTTCCTACAAATTATGGGCATATTTTTCCAGAAATGGAAAACAAAGCATTTAATACAGAGACAAAGAGATGCTGGTAAGCCCCCGGCCAAAAAATTGCCAACAGATTCAACAAGAAGATTTCTCTCTCTGCACAAATCTCTGCTGATACCATATCACAGAGACATGAAAGTGTGGACTGATCCTAAGACCAGAGTGCCTAACCTGAGACAAGTCATTTATCACATCTATGGGCCATGCTAGGGGCAGAGATGCAGCTTCTTACCTGTCCAGCTATCTCAGCATCCAGAGTCTGAGTGGACTTTGGGATAACTGAAATTTTGATTCAGCTTTGATTGAAGCTTTGATTTCTGTTTTACACAGGCCTTTTTCAACTCTAGAGTCACTTAGGTGTTTTTGCACCCTTTTTGGGCATGAAATTACAAGGAAGTTGCTAGAAATAATAAATGTAAATGAGTTCAAAATTAAGTAAAACAATTTTTCCTACAGTGCCCAGAAGCAAACATTGAACCTGAGATAGGAGAGATTTAAAAAAACCCTAACAAGTACTTCTTAGGCAACCCAACACATTAAATCTCTCTATCATCTCCTTAATTCCACCCTCTGGCATTTGAAGCCAGCCACAGAAAAAGCTAGAAAGCAAACAGAAAAGTACCAGTAGCTCAAGAGCTCATCAAAGGTTACTAGGCGTCAAGATTTTATTTATTCACAGGCACTGGCAGGATGTTATCCCTGTATCTTGAGACAATGAAAAGTGTTTGTTTATTTTAGCAAATATCTGCTGGTACTGAAATATTGACATAGCAGAACCTGTTCAAATTAAAAACTTTTGCTATAAGACACATCAATAGAATATGATCTGTGCATTAAGCATAAAGAGAGGACTTTAAATTTACCTCAAACCCAAAGTGAGTTAAATAAAAGAATTTGAGTAGGAGAAAACTTTAACTTTTCAATTAAAAGATGGCTTTCAGGCATGTGTGCTCCTGTTTATTTATGAAGTTGCTACTATTGTTTTAATGTAAACAGAATTCAAAGTCCACTGGCAGCTAGAAGGGGTCAGTTGAAATTATTTGAAAGAAAGATTCTTAGAAAAATACTGTTCTATTCATGGAAGCAGTTCCTGCATCATGACTGAAATGCTATTGAAAATAAAACAAATGTTTTTATTACAACATGATAAAAGGGTTTGAATAGAAAAGCTGACCAGATATGAAAACAGGCTTTCACATATAAGGGCTTTTGATACACATGATTTACTCTGGTTACAACAGGCCACACTGAGAAGTGCTGGAAGCTTATTAATATTATACAAAATACTTTTGTTTATCATTTGCTGGCCTGCATGGGAGTTGCAACAAGCAAGCAGCAACATGGCTAGTGTCCTGTCTCTAGAGCTGCATAACGAGGCAAGATTTAGAAAATACTGCTGGAATGAACCATTGAAATAAAGCTCTCTTTCAAAGTCAAGGAATAATGCTGCTAATGATACAAACACAACTCAGAGGTTTGATGCTTTGAAGGTTTAGTTCATCAGCATCCAAGAGAGTCAATTTTAATTTCAACCCCAGAGGAAACATTGCATTTCCCAGTTCAGAGCCCAGCTGTATTGATTTACTGCCAAAATACACCTCTTCTTCCCCTTATGCTTCTGAGGCAGAGTTTAGTATCAAGTTTGAGAGCTCAGAGAGCTCAGCTTTAACTGAGTAAGAATGGGGCTACTGCAGGGAGGACATAAAATGAGCTTCTTGTGTCCAAATTGGAAACAGGATGTCTGTGCCTACCCCACACATATCCCAGCCTGAGAATGTCATGGGCTAAAATCCCAAGTGGGTGTAAGAAAGAAAGTGCCTTGGTGCCTTGGTGGATCCTCCCCTAGCTCTGGCCTCAGACTTGTATTCATCCATTTTCTGTAAATACAATTTGCAGAAAGATATAACAGTTTATTTTTGGTCAAAAATAAACTCCACAACTGTCACGGCCGGGTTCAGCGTGG